>CM064883.1:10926264-11335977 GCA_003313485.2 Penstemon barbatus | reverse complement strand
TTTTTTGTACAAACTTGACTTTATCAGCTTACTCATCATTTCATTAAAAAAAAAATTACACTTGTCATATGATTAATAATTATTGTTGGAGTTACATTCACCATCAATATAAGGATATTACATTTATCATATAAATATTTTGGATTTGTACAAACCCAACTTGGGATAGAATTCTCCCAACCTATTAATTCATGCCACAATTGGGATAGAATTCTCCACTACCAATTAACTTATGCCACAATTAATTGAATTATAAAAAGAACAAGCCTAGACGGAATCTTAGAAAGGCGTCATGTCAACTGGTGCTGCAAAACCACTGGCGGAGCTATAGAGGGACTGGGGGGGGTCGCCCCCCCAAGAAAATTCTCGTTATATTATATATATATATTATTTGCAATTTAAAATAAATCATGACTTGTGGTCTAATGGTTAGGGGAATTTGAGTTATTATCAAAGGTCCAGTGTTCGAAATTTTTGTTGCACATTCTCCTCTTTTATATAATTTATTGTATTTCTTTATCAATTTCTTATATAATTTATTGTATTTCTTTATCAAATATCAATATAACCTATCTTAGGTTACATAAATTTTTTGGTACTTTATTAATTCCTAAATATTTTGAACCGTATATTTAATAGACTCTTAAAAACTTGCCGGTGCATTTTTTCATCGTTTGTTGGATAAAACAATTGCTAGAATATTTTTTTATCTTATGTTGGATAACATTATAGTGTTAATTTATCTTAAATAAAAATTTCTCATACTATCATAACTTTAAAAAGCTATCGAATTTGCTATAAAAAAAATTCGCCCCCCCTAGAATAATTGTCTAGCCCGCCACTGTGCAAAACAATATCCATTTGCCTAAAATTTTTATTCAGTTTAAGTAGCCCAACTTTTACTTCTTCCCTCAAATTCCATGTATAAACGTTTCTTGATGAATTTGCTAAAGCTAAAAGTTCGACTAAAACTTTATTTGTTTAATCTAGTTGTTTGCATCGGTTCATCTCTAATTACTTTATATTAACTGTAACTTTGGTTTTGTACTAGCATGTGATAGATATTTCACATATAAAAGTTGTCGGTGTATACCTAAAACTTAGTTTGCTGATTGATTTTGCATTAGTTTCCATTTGGCTGAACTATAATTGTAGCCATCAACTATCAAACTAGCTCTAGTTGGTTTAATGAGTCACCACTATTACAAATTGACCGTAACCCACACATAATGACGCGTATAATTCTTGGGTAGCTAGCTAGCCTAGCTCGTGATCATGACATCTGATTTGATAGTGTAAAAATGGTTGGGAATTATTAACTTTAAAATTTCAATTTATCATTATTTTCAACATTTATCATCCCCTAAATTCATTGTAAATTAATCATTGTCCTTTTCTTTTTCCAAGATTATTCAAGTCTTGACCTTACTTAATTGGGCTTGTCTAAAGTCAGATTTTGAGGGACGGATAACATATAAGATAGCATTTATATATCTTGGTGTTACATGTCATGTTAAAATATAAATTTAAATTATATTTTTTGTTAAATACAAAATTACCCTTTTTAAAATCTTTTCAAAAGATAAAATTATTCTTTTTAATTATCCACTTAACTTAATCGCTTCTTTTCAACGAAAATAAAGAAAAGTTATGGCTTTTTTAATCTGAAGTGCCTTTGGGCAAAAATAATCAAAATTGATATGTGAGGAAGCTTATAAAATTAGGACAGACATTTTTATACGGATTTCTGAATCGCTTATTTTAATTTGAAGTTGCCAAAGTGGATGGCGATTTAGCAGAAATTTCAGGGGAGTCAAACCAAACTCCGATCGATCTACATTTACTCATCCGTATGCGGCGGCCCTTCTTCCGCAGCCACGCCTCGTCGAGGTAGGAGTTAGGGGACCACGAGTATTGTTTGCACAAAACCATCGTTTTGAGGTTGAGTTAGGCCCAAGCCAAGTAAGTGGACTTAGCCCAATCCATGTGGTGAATTCTAATATGGTATCATAGTCCAGGTGAAGTGGGCTACTTACTTCCGTGATGGGCTCTTCCTTGCACACATGATGGGATTATTCTTCACCCACACGGTTGGAAAATCCGCGTGTTGGGATCCACACGGTCTGGGCAAATCCGCGTGTTGGACTCTTACCCACATGTTAATAATTCGCAAATATTGGGCTTTAATATGTTATATGTTGGGTTTGTTTCACACACACATTCAGCCCGCCCACACGTGAAGGGGGAGTATTGAGACTAAATGTCCCACATTGGTTGAAAACAATAATTAAGTCCACCTTATAAGGCATTGGACAATCCTTATCTTACAAGCTAGCTTTTGAGATTGAGTTAGTAAGTGGACTTAGTCCAATCCATGTGGTGAATTATATATATATATATATATATATATATGAATCAGATTACTGCAAAATGTTGATCACAATGACAACACACCAAATTAAATGCAATTTCAGTTTCCAGAATGTGAATCAAATCCCTACAATAAATTAGAGCGTGACTAATCCCAATAAGATATGAAAGAAGAAAGAAAAAAGTGTAGTTCAGGAAGCTAAGAATGAATCTAATGACGATTCTAAGGTAGAGAAGAATGAAAGTCAGACCGATTGGGTAGATTAGGATTGGCGAGTTTCTTGAATATTTAGTAGGAGGAAGACGATGAGAATGAAGCAAAGAGAGAGACTGAATAATACATATTTATGATAGGACAATTGGGTAATTTTTTTATGGGGCAATTTAGTAATTTTAAATTTTCTGATTTTTTATAATTTCAAATGTAACGTTCAATGCCACATCAAGGGACATTTTGACCAAAATTTATGGCTCAAATTTATTAATGATTTTTTTTTTTTGTGGTTAAAATTGGATATCATATATAAACCATTGTTCCACAAAATCTTATATTAGAAAGACTGACCCTACTTAATTTAGTTTTAAATATTATTAGGCACATAAAATTAGCATTCTTTTCAAAGAAATTTGTATCTTAATTCATCAACCAAATACTAGTTTAGTGTAAAAATTATTATCTTTCTTATTGTATTGTCAATATTATGATCAATTTTAGAGACATTCCTAATAATACTATTTTAGGACAAAAATATACGTCCATCCTACATTTGATATGATATGGAGTATATTTCTTATTACCTACTCATATGTCCTATATTAAAATTTGAGGTTTTTGCCTTTTTTTTCTGATAAATAACTTGTGGCTCTATATCCCCATTTGTCAAAATAAACTTCTGTGATCTCCTTCAAGTTTCCTCCACCAAGTTCCGTGCCTACCCTGTTATATCGGAAAAAGAAAAAGAAAAATCAGGACAAATTAGGAATCATGAGTGCAGAAATAGGATAAATATAATTGTACATAAATCAAGAAAAAAACAATGTTAAAACAGAATCCCAACCATACACTGAATAGATTCATCTCAATCTAAACTCATCCACAAAATTCACCATGGAACGAGTAAAATAAGCAACTGCAGAAAAGTGGCAAAGAACAGTAAGCCAAAAATTCAGAACTTAATCCAAACAAGATAATGAATTATTTGAAATTTATTGTAAAAATTCATTGCTTATTTGCTCAGAGATTATTAAATCAAAATTGCCCTTTTCATGAAATTAAACTCGCATTTAAATTCACCAATCCATAGTAATTCTGCATTGTGTATTAATATCACAAAATATGCTACTTGTATATAGGAGTGCTTCCTTTTCATAAAAGAATGAAATTAATAAGAAAAAATAATTAAAAACCACACGAGTTTCTTTTTACTACGGCAAAACTCCAGAGTGTGCCAAAAAAACCGGCTAAACCGGGCGAATTTGACTCGGCCTGTCATCTGACCGAGCCAAATTTTTACTACAATACCAAACCGCCGTAACATTCACGCGCCAAATTATTGGGCTTTAGACATCACTGATAACCGGCTCGGCCGCGGCTGAAAATCGTCACGTCGGCGCAAGCTGTGCGAAGAAGGCCGAATCAACGCCGCAAGAGCTCTCTTCACTAAATCCCCTTCCACAGTCCCGATCCGAACCAAAGAGTTCGTCATCGCCGATCGCCGCATGTTCAACTGGCTTCCCGACCGATAGGACGCCGTCTGGTTAATACTGCTGTACCCCGGCGCGATACTGTTCTTGTGGAGGCTGCACCGGAAAGACCCTGGGTGCGTCGTAGGGGAACACATACACGTCTTCTTCTGACCCGAATTCAATGATCTGTGCCCTGATTCTGATTGTGAGAGGCGATTGGGTGTCTTCGGGAGGCGGAGAATCGTACCGATGACGAAGGGGAAACGGATCTGCCGAGACTGACACGGGTCGGACTAGTGGATCGGGTTAGTACATAGTCGGTTCGGGTTTCCGGTCGGGTTGAGAAGGTGGATGATGATGACGTGGACATGGATGAGGAGCAAAATCGCCCTGATGGAGAGAGAGAACGCTGGAAGTGGCTGTGGAATGTTGTACCTTGTGAGGATCTGTTTCTCGAGGACGCTTCCATTGGTTGTTCGTCGAATTTTAACTGGAAATAGTTTTTTTTTATTCTGGAAATAGTAAAAAAATGGAGAAGTGTTTGAAAAGGAATTTTTTTCAGATTGCCGTTTGGCTCTCTATTTTGGCAAACCTAAGCACAACTGAAGCAGCCATTATATTGAAAGAGGAGGCGATGGCAATCCCGATATTAAAGGTAAAACTAAGGATATTTCAGGAATGCTAGACCGGCCGTTGGTTAGGTTTGGGTTTTCTATGGGTGACCCACAAATCAATGGGCTGTCCGAAGAAAGAATAATCCTTCACGCACTTTGATGCACGTTATGATAACGCGTTGGGGAAAGAAGAGCAAGGTGAGTTCACGTGTATAGAGTGAAGCTGGGCTTAATTTGGGTGGTGAAATTTAGTTGGCGCCATAGATCACTAGACTTTTGGTGACCTTTTTGGTAACCTGACACGTACTATGACTATGATGTTGGTTAAACGGTCACATAAATAACATTTTTTCATGTAAGAGTCCGGACCATCATTTGATTAATTTTCATATAATATGAATTTCATTTATCAAGAGTATTGTTCAATTCCTTTTTTTTTTTAATGACGGGTTAATATTTTTTTTCATACAAGAGTCAGGACCATTGGATTGTTCATTTTAGTAAATATTTTAATAATTAAGTTGAATTCTTTCAAGCTAGACTAGAATTTCTTAAATTTAAAAATTTGTTTGGAAGCATTATTGATCTAGCAGTTAATTTGGTTTAAATAGGAATATTATACTTATATATAATTCAATTGTAGGGTTTAATGGCATTGAAAATATTAACAAAGAAGTATAGATAAATTTGTTTTCAAGTGTGATAGCAACAGGAATGTAATCCATATATCGAAATAATAAGTTGATAAAATAAAAACATTATTATATAACCTTAGGTTGATATGTAAATAATATATTTAAGTACACACATTAAGCGCTCAAAAAAAAAAAAAAAAATTAGTAAACACTTTATAATGAATTGTATTACATAATTAAAGTGAGTTTTACGTGTATACTTGGTAACATTGTTATAAATTGATATAATTGATTATGTACGTGGTTCACAATTAATTGCGAAGATTCACCTTGCAAATATGCAATACTATATCACTTACCTTAATACCTTAGGGCAAGTCCAATGGTAGTTTGTATATTTGGGGATGTAAAATACATTATACATTCTCAAATAGTTGTTTGCATACTCATTTAAATTGATTCATTTCAATGGTAAGTATATAAATTGAGTTTCTATATTACTTTATTAATATTTTTATTGTTTACTAAATATTTTTATCCAATCACATTCATTCCCTCTCAACAACTAGCCTATGCATATCATGTTTCTCTCTCTTCAAGAGTAAGTAAATATATGATTTGAAAATGAAAAATGTAAAATGGATCCCCTTTTCCTTATCCCCATTGGAGTGAAAAATCTACAAAAAAATGTATGCAAAATGGCAGTTACACATTTGCATCCCCATTTACATACTTGCATTGGACTTGCCCTTATAACATGCAAAATGATTGCCGATGAGGCTTTAGTCAAATGGTTAAGGATGATGTTCCATGACCAGAAGGTAATGAGTTCAACTCTCACGAATGTGGGTATTTTCTCTAGTTTTATACTAGCTTTCTCTAGTTAATACTAATAATTAGTTCACTTTGTTATCATTGGTTTCGATTCGATATAGTGTTTGATGTAACAACATATTTACCATTAAAAAAAACCATGCAAAAATGATTGTGAATAAGGTCTTGGCATCATTAATACTCCTTTTCCTTTTTGTTGTTGTCATGAAATTAATGGAGATGGTAGGTTGTATCATGTATAATGCATTTAACTATTCCTGATGACACCACAAAAACTTTGTGATGTGAAGAATTTAATTAAACGGAAGGAATGCGTGCAAATTGCAATAACATCTTAATATCTTAAATTCATTATTATATACGATGACATTAGATTAATATGTCATGTTTGAGGCATTATATATGCTTTTTCTCCTTAATTTCTATGGGGTTGCTTCGGGAGTAATGAACCGTACCATTTTTTTAATGGGGATATATAGTGAGTGATCAAAGTAATATTCTGCCAAAAAATGTATTGTAGAAGTTTTTCCTTTTTTTTTCCCCTCTTCTGGAAATTGAAAGAAAATTAATAAAAATTTATGGACGATTAGACTTAATTTTCGTCTCAATTAGATATCAAGATCGATCGATCGCACATACACAATGAACTTTTTGTTTAATGCATATGTCCAACCAAAAAAACGTTATAAGAGAAATTAAACCACACTTAACCACATAGAGTTTTGACTAATTTCGCACATTCGATTTTAACTTCAACATTTCAAAGACTTATTATGAAGTAGCTTTGATGGATTCCGTATCAGTTTGGTTTTAAAAAGTGGTTTGAAAGTTTTCAAATAAACTTTTAAACTAGATTTTGATAATTGTTTTAATGAATATTAAGATATTAAAATATTAACAAATAATAGTAATAGGGTTTTGATTTGCATTGAAGTTTGATTGTTCTGATTTGAATAAGAAAATAAGATGTAGCCATATATGCGTCAAGTCAATAACTATCTCAGATTTGAAATATGATATCATAGTGTGTATCAATTGATACGATGAATTGTCATATTATATTGATTGTAATTATTTTGTTATGATAGTACGTGATAATATATATGTTTAAATTATTATAAATAGTATATAATGAGATGATTGATAATTTCATTTTTTTGTAGTATATTATAAAATATATTCGTTATTGTTGGGGTTTTTTGTGTGAATGAAATAAATAAAAGTAAGAGATGTGTCTATTCAGTCCGAAGAGGTACCCTTTGGACCGAAACATTGTGTCCCTTTTCAAGAGACACTTTTATGTCTATAAATATGAAACAGAATCTGGCCAATTCTGAATCAATATATATAAGAACAAAAAGGAAAAACACTACTCTCTCTTTCTCTTACTTTTGTCAAAATTTGGTTCGAAATTTCTGTTTGTTCAAGTTCGCCGTGGGTTCATTATTTGTGCAAATAATGAACAACAGACTGTTGTATCTTGGGAGACTACCGGGAATCAAACTGTATGCACCGTGGCAGCCCCGAAAATATTGTCTTAAGGAAATTTGTTTCGACAAGCCTCAGTCTAATTTCTTCATTTTTTACGTAAAGATTAAAGTGATATTTGGTCTCGATACAAGTAAGTATTTCTCACTATTTTTTTATGTTAGATCAAAATATTTAAGCACACAGATTGTTAGACACCAACAATCTTAAGACAATAATATTTGTTTAATTAATCTGTGTGAATGCATAATTATTTATTAAGCACAAATCGTGTTTCCCACTTGAAATAAATGAAGAGGTGATTACGATATTTATGAGTAAACATAATATGGAAAAAACTGCTAGATATATATATTCATTCATCAAGGTTGTATGACCGTATTAAAAAACTGTGAATTTAGTTTCTTTGAATAGCAACATAATTTTATTTTCTGTAATTGTGAAACCAAGGTTTTTATTCCCTGCGATAGAAATATTGAATGAATTAATGGGCTTAGATTTCCATGAATTTGGAATAAACTGGAACCAATCATTTGATGCTATAATGTGGAAATGTGAATTAGCAATTGAGTTCATGAGCAAATGAGAATTGAAGACGCAGAGGTTCTTTCCTTTGAAAGCCTCATAATTAATCATTAAGCGCCGTTTCATATGAACCGGTACTTTTGTGCCACTTTGTGAATTGTGATTTAATAAACACTACTGCATGAGAAACTGTCTATGTGTAATGCTTCCAAGAGGGGTCTTTAATTCAAGACTAGGTTCCATTTAACTATTCTATATATGAGTAGGCAAATTGGTGCACCAGGAAAATAAAATTTTGGTTTTTTGAAGTAGTGAGTTACTGTAGTCGAAATTTCAAACTCTTGCAAAGAGGTCGTCCAATTAGTGGAAACACTATTTTCAAAACCAATTAAAAACATACTAATGCTTTCGTTAGTACATTTTAATTAATTGGCATATATTTGTGAAGGGGTGGAATACTTCGTTAGTGACCAATGTTTTTCTTTGTTAACATTAAACGGTCATGTGTGAAAATAAAAATAAAAAAATTGGTTCTAATGAAATGAATAATCTTTTTATTCTTGAGATCAGAAACAATCGATTGAATTAAAAGGAAGTTCATACCATTCTATTGATATGCCGATTTCGTACATCTACTGAGATGTCATGAATGGGTGCCAATATAAAATCCTTTTGGAATTAGATATTGTGTATTCAATATTCCAAGTCTAACTACAAAATTTAATTTCAATGATTGGGTAACGGGAAGTAAGTTAATGAAATTCTTTGCGAAAGAATTGTAAATGGATGGATTTATAGCATTGCATATTTACGGATTGAGCCGTAACTATTCACATGATTGTTGAGATGTGATTTTAATATGTGAATTTTAAAATTGACCACGGGTCATTGGATAAATAGGAATGCCTATTTAACCTTATGCAAATAAAAAATAATGAAACAATTTTTGCTCGAGGATTTGTACAAGTTAAAATGAATTAATTTTCATATAAATACTTTAGTGGTGCACTAATTTATTTTATTGATTGATGTAAATCATACTTGTATTATTGGGTCATTACATGTAAATAATGATGTAAATAAAGTTTTTAATGGCATGGGCATTGAAGTATGAATCTTACTTGAGTATATGATTCATGGCTCATGTACATTATTTAATAAGTGCGATTTATACTTATGTGGGACAAATGATATTTGTGTAATTACTAATAACCTTTATACGAAGATAAATGGCTAATTAGTATTGTCTATCATATCAATATATGTGGAAAAATATTGATAATAAAGATAAATCATTTGTGAAATAAGTATAAGTATAGAGGTATATTATTGAGAAAATATTAAAATGTAAAAGTAATTATAATTCTTCTGTGAAATAATTATAATTTACTATGATATCAATATTTTATTGAGGAAATATTGATTATACTTATATTCGCAAAATAAATATCAATATTTTATTGAGCGAACATTGATAATATTTTATTTGTGAGAAATAACTATAAGTTATTTGAGAAATGAATATCAATATTTTATTGAGAAAATATTGATTATAACTTATTTGTGAGATAATTATAATTTATTTGTGAGAAATAATTATATAATTATAATTTATTTGTTTGCGAAACAAATATGTAAAAGTTCAAAAATTTTGAACTAATCCAGATTAATTATGTGATTTTAAATCATTACTAACTCGTGGAGTTTAAAATGTATTTAATCACATATATTTTATTGAGCTATTTATTAAATAATAAATAAGAGGCAACAAATGTATTTGCTAAATACAAAGAGATGCATTTGTGAAATACAAATTCGGATAATGGAATAAGAAAATATAAATTCTTATATCCAAATTGTGGGGGTACATACGAATATATTCATTTACACAAAAGTGTGCTAAATTAGGAATAATTCGTCAAATAATTTGCCTAGCTCGACCCAGTTGAATTTGGTTGTTAAAATAACAGAATTTTAAGATGTGGGTAAACATCAAGCTTTAAATTCAGGTTTACTTGACAACTTGTGGGGGAAAGCTCGTTAGATGTCTAGAGACATACTAAGTCGGGTTTCATGCAAGAAAATCAATTATCAGTCCATATGAGTTATGGAAGGGAAGAAAAACCAAATACCTAAAATGTGGGGGTACTTGGGTCAAATTTTTGTTTCACCACCGAAAAAGAAAAATAACTTAAAAATATTAATTACTACTAGTTTATGTGATAAATAGTAGCAGTTCATTTTTTTGGTGTTTAAATTTGAAATAAAAGTAATCATTGTTGGGATTCGGTAAGAAAAACAGCCATAGGCACAGCGGAATATAAAAATTTCTAGGGCCTCTTAAAGAATCTTGCCAGGATATTCTCTAGTTGTATATATATGAACATAAATTAATGACAGTATAAGTTTTCTCGTTTATACCTGTCTCCTTGCAAATCCTAGGCTAGCAATATGAGCTCTGAATTCTGACCCCGGTTGATCGACCCACACCTTTTGGTAGCGCCCCACGTGTTGCGCCTCTACGAGTTGATACACCACAATATCACGAAAATTAATATACCTAATCGACTAGAACATAGGCTATATTAATATCTAGGTTTTAGGAACGATTTGGGAACAAAAACGAAGACGAAAAAATTCTTCCACAGGGAAGAACAGTTCGGCCGATCTGGTAGGGAGAGGGAGAGAGAATTTTTCTTTGCTCAATTTTTGCTTAAGGAGTTGTGTGAAAAATAACTAGAAGAAAGCTATTTATAGTTTTCTTTCTATCCTAGTCCTATTAGGACTAGGTCTTCTCTCTCCTACATGGGCCATGGCCCTCTTTAATTAGAAGACTAAGTCTTCTAATTAATTCATGGCCCATATTAATTAATTATTCAGGGCTTTATTTAATCTCCCAATTAAATAGCCCAATTAATTAAATCATCTCCCAATTAATTAATTAAACTCCAAGTCTAATTAAATTAATTATTCCATTAATTAATTAAATCCTAATTAATTAACTTACTCATAAATTAAATTCCAATTTAATTTATAATCTTGATCCAATTCCAATTGGATCCATTTTCGTTCCATATGGGTCGACCCAGTCGACCCACCTATTGAATCGACCCAGTCGATTTTGACACCAGTCGACCCAGTCGACTGGTTCGTTCCTGTTTCCTCGCTTTCGCTACTTGTGTATTGTGTATGCCCCCGTAGGTTCACCACATAATTGGCCGTGGGTTGCAATTAAATATTATTTAATTACTCGAGCAATTAATGCTCTAAATTAATCGAACACTCTGTCGATTAATCATTCCAAAATTAGCACCCCTGCTAATTTGGGAATTCTCCCACACTCCACGGTCGATGTCCAGTCACAAGCCCATGGAGCCCAATCACTGGTGAATTAATTCAGTGAACCTTTTATCATTTACAATTTCCATATACGACAAAATCTCTCCATTGATCAATCTCCCAGTCGAGACTTAAGGGTATGGTCTTTTATCGGATTCCCTTTTCTTTTGTCTTGACCTTATGTATTCTGGTCTCGAAATAAATTCTCTTTGACTTAATCTTTATGAGCTACTTACATAAAGTCGTCAGTTACCTTGGCCAAGGATTTTACCAGAATTAATTTCTCACAGAAATCCATAGGAGAATTTCCCAACCTATCAAGTCGGGTCAATGGATCCTTTGTTGATGATATGAATCTGCATACGAGTTCCTCTATACCCAACATGAGTCCACAGAGACTTTCTGGCTATCCCAGTCAGTCGGAACTCATATCAAAGTATAGATGTTCTCGCACCAGATAAACCCTATCATCTCAAGTTGTTAGGGATCGTTCCTCGTATACTATTGTAAATTGGAATAACTTCAACCCCGATATGCGACTACCGCTTCCATGGTGAGTTATTTCCTAATTGGGGTATTCAGTGCACTTGCCATCCTAGCAAGCCACCAACTTATGTGTATCGACTATCCCAGTCACGCTCGTGGACCCCAGCGTCCTCCAGTTCATCGGAGTATACACAACAGTGAGAGTCTAACCGAATCCAACGATGTCCTATCTCGATTGGATTCTACGACTCTTGAATGTGTTCTAGATCACGGCCTTGGAGATCAGTCCACGGGTTGTCCCATAGCCCTGTGATCTAAGGACTTCTATCCTTATGCGTAGATAAATATTACATAAGATAAAGTTGACCATTTAATAAGAGTGCATTTATTAATCTAAATTGAATAGTTCCTCATTAATTACAATTAATGCTAGCCATACAGCTGGCTTGCAGGACACTATTTCTATCAATCTCCCACTTGTCCTAAAGCCAGTCTTTTATGTTCTTGAGTCCCATCTTGTGCAGATGTTTCTCAAATGCCTTTTGAGGCAGAGGCTTCGTTAGCGGGTCCGCCGTATTATCTTCTGAGTCGACACGTTCCATCTTAATGTCTCCTCTACCAATGATATCTCTTATCACGTGGTATCGTCTCTGTACGTGCTTGGATTTCTGATGAGATCTCGGCTCCTTTGCTTGCGCTATTGCCCCATTATTATCGCAGAAGATAGTAATGGGCTCAGCAATGCTAGGTATCACATCCAATTCCTGGATGAAGTTCCTCATCCAAACACCTTCCTTTGCTGCGTCACTCGCGGCAATGTATTCTGCTTCAGTGGTTGAATCCGCGGTTGTTTCCTGCTTGGAGCTCTTCCAGCTAACCGCACCACCATTGAGGCAGAAAACGTATCCTGATGTCGACTTGAAGTCGTCTACATCACATTGGAAGCTCGAGTCTGTATAGCCATCCAATTTCAATTCTCCTCCGCCGTATACCAAGAACAATTCCTTAGTCCTTCTCAGGTACTTCAGAATTGCCTTTACGGCTATCCAGTGCTGCTCACCTGGATCAGACTGGTAGCGACTTGTTACGCTAAGAGCGTACGCTACGTCTGGTCTCGTACATAGCATACCATACATTATGCTTCCTATCGCGGATGCATATGGTACTCGAGACATATTGCTTCTCTCTTCAGGCGTCTTTGGGGCCATAGACTTGGAGAGTGCAATCCCATGTCTCATTGGAAGCAATCCTCTCTTGGATTCTTCCATACTAAATCTTTTCAAGATTTTGTCTATGTACTGGGATTGGGAGAGGCCCAGCAGTCCTTTTGATCTATCTCGGTAGATCCTTATACCTAGTACAAAGGATGCTTCTCCCATATCCTTCATCGAGAATTGTGTAGACAACCATGCTTTAGTTTCAGACAATGCTTTCACATTGTTTCCAATGAGAAGAATGTCGTCAACGTAAAGCACCAAAAATTCAACTGTACTCCCACTGATCTTCTTGTACACGCAAGGTTCGAACATGTTCTTGATGAATCCAAAAGTTTGGATTGTCTCATCAAAACGAATGTTCCAACTTCGGGAAGCTTGCTTTAGTCCATAAATGGACCTCTGGAGTTTGCACACCTTGTGTTCATCTCCTTTGGATGCATATCCTTTTGGTTGCTCCATGTAGATCTCCTTATCAATGTCTCCATTGAGAAAGGCAGTCTTTACATCCATTTGCCATATCTCGTAGTTATACCACGCAGCTATGGCCAGCAAGATCCGAATGGATTTGGGCATTGCGACGGGCGAGAAGGTCTCCTCAAAGTCGATACCTGGTCTTTGAGTGTATCCTTTTGCCACTAGTCGCGCCTTGTAGGTTATTACCTCTCCGTTCACTCCAAGCTTTCGCTTATAGATCCACTTGCAACCCACGGGAGCCACTCCCACTGGTGGATCTACCAAGGCCCAGACCTTGTTTGAGTGCATGGAGTCCAGTTCGGATTCCATGGCTTCGCGCCACTTTCCCGAGTCTATGTCTAGCATAGCCTCTTCGTAAGTCCTTGGGTCGGTTAGAGACTGTCCAGTCTCATGCAGCAGACCGTAGTACCTCTCGGGTTCTCTACGTTGTCTTTCTGACCTACGAAGTATCGGTGTACTTTCTGGTGCACTTTCATGCTCTTGTTCTCCCACTGCCTGTGGTGACGGGTCAGCTCGATCGACCTCTAAGGCCTTTTCAGCTTCAGTGACCTCATCCAGTTCTACGTTATTTTCTTTCTTGTCCACCAAGAAATCCTTCTCCAAGAAGTGAGCGTTCCTCGAGACAAATGTTGTTTGTCTTGTAGGATCGTAGAACTCGTATCCTATTGAGTTTTCCGGATACCCCACGAATTTGCACAAAGTGGATTTTGTTTCTAATTTATCTCCCACTAGCTTTTTAACGTAAGCGGGAGATCCCCATATGCGCATGAATGCGTATGAGGGTGCCTTGCCAAACCATAGTTCGTATGGTGTCTTTTCTACGGATTTCGAAGGTACCATATTCAGTATCTTCGTTGCCGTGAGGAGGGCATGTCCCCAAAATGAAAGAGGTAAGTCAGTGGCACTCATCATGGATCGAACCATGTCCATCAAGGTTCGATTCCTTCTCTCTGCTACTCCATTTAATTGGGGTGTTGCAGGAGGAGTCCACTGCGATAATATTCCATGCTCTACAAGATAATTCAGAAATTCGTTACTAAGAAATTCTCCACCTCGGTCAGAACGAAGAGCCTTTATCGTATGACCAAGTTGATTCTCTACTTCCATCTTGAATTCTTTGAATCGCTCAAAGGCTTCAGACTTGTGTTTCAACAAGAACACATATCCATAACGACTAAAGTCGTCAGTGAAAGTGATGAAGTAGTCATAGCCTCCTCGGGCGCTTTTTCTTAGTGGTCCACATACGTCAGTATGTATTAAGTCCAATGTTTGCTTGGCTCGCTCAGGGTTTCCCTTAAACGGCAACTTAGCCATTTTACCCTTTAAACATGGTTCACATGTTGGCATGTCGTCAATGCGATTGATTTCAATCGCGCCAGATGATGCTAACTTTTGAATCCTTGACTTAGATATATGTCCAAGTCTAGCGTGCCATAATTGGGCAGATATTTCATTATCTTGTTTCCTTTTGTTTTGTTGTACGTGCATGACTTAACTTAGGTGGTTTTATGATGTAAAGTCAATAATTCAATGTACCAAATGAAAAACAAAAAACAGGAGCTTTTATTAAAATCAACATTATTCAAAATATGAATAAAAAGTTTCTCATTTTAAAAAAAAAACTAGGTACATAAATGAAAGTTTCCTAATGACTTTATCAAACCACCTAAATCTACTTTTGCCTACGGCCTTGGTAGCAGCTCCAGCTCCATTGCCTTTATTCAAGGATCCAATCCTCAGGCTCCAGTTTCCTTAATGCTCCCATCACCTACAAGGATGAGAACTCCAGTCAGTGTCTAACACCAAAAATGCACAGTTAATTGTAAAATTAACTTTAACAAGGAATATACCTGTTCGAACTCTCCATAGGTTCGAATTTAATCCTTTCCTTTGACCTTGTGCAGTAAGGAGCTCTGGTTTCCATTTGTCTTGGTTTTGAACGCCGCCCAGTCTTTTCGCCAACCCTTGCTTTCTTTCCAAAAAAAGCTTCGTGTTCCTCGAGCATTTGTCGCAGGACATGCACAGTGATCTCTCGCCTCTGGAGATTCAAGTCCGCGATAAATCGGTCATATGATCTAGGAAGAGATTGTAGAATAATATCCACTCGGAAATCATTGTCCATCACGACACCCATATCATCGAGTTCAGACAGAAGTCGAATCATCTTGTGTACGTGGATTCCGACAGGAGTTTCCATTCTCTTTCTTGCTTGCAAGAGTTCCCTCGTGATCGCGAATCTGCGACGACCATCTCTAATCCCATAAAGGAATTTGAGATTCGAGAGAATCTCTTTCGCGGATGCCATATGCTCATGTTGCAAACGCAGATCAAGTGACATATATTCCAACATGTATTCACGAGCTAAGCCATCATCCAATTTCCATTTGGTGATGCTTTTACGGAGCTCATCAGGAACGTCATGTGAAATAGTAATGGGTGGTGGCACAGACAAAACATAGGATATGTTTTCAGCTTCAAATAATCCATTCAAATGATGCGTCCAGAAATGCAAGTTGGGTCCAGTTAAAATATTACGTTCAAGTGATGAGATGGACAAATCTCTAAGTGCTCTAAGCTCTTTTGACATCATATCTATAAAACGACGATAGAAGAAATAAATACGCGAAAGAATAATTTAAAATGCACAATTCACAAACATGGATTTTATTTGCAAATTACTCCCACTATTTTAATCAAAATCTTATGCCCCCACATAAGTTTCGGGAATTTAAAATATCCTAGCGGGCTTAAGGCCCAAATGCAATCTCCTAGTACCCACGACTCGTTGGCCATACTATTTGATCCACTTGGTGGTCGAATACGTCAACGGTTAACCATCGCAGCTAACCCTTAAGTTCATTTAGCCTCGTTTTTCGATATGGACCCACGACTCGTGAGACATCCATATTTACTAGCGTTAAATCATGTCCAATACTCGTGAAGAGAAATAGTTCAATCCTAGACGCCCCACGACTCGTGAGACAGCGCCTAAAACCTTGTTATCCCCTCCCTTGGCACTAAACTCGTGCATCGAGGCAATAGACATATTATCTTCCTATAGCTCGACCCACGACTCGTGAGACATCGAGATATATTCGTACAATATGCCTAAGACCTAGTAATTGGATAGGCTCGGACCATAGACACTATTCATATGCGCCCGTTATTCGATTTAATATTCTAATTGAATTTTAAGTTCAATTGGAGATTTCCAAGTGTGCGAGGTCTCATCAGATTATGCTTATCTTGTTTACGTTTTCTATCCTAAGCATGCATCTCATACATCAAAGAATAATGTGCGAAAAAGTAAACATTCATCACCTAGCAAGATATGATTGGTCGATTGCCCATCCTATGCGATCCATCACGAGCCATGTGATGAATCAATTGGTCAGTCTAGGGTGAAAATTAAATGTCCTAACTATTACAATTTTCAAACCCATACATCATGGGCCTTCTTGTAATATCCAGCTTGATTGGGCCTCCATGTAATGAATTGGGCCTCCATGTCCTCCAAGGTAAATGGGCCTCCATGTGGATCTCCAAGTTTTCATGAGGTCTTCTCGGCTCCAAGCATAATCTAAGCCTAGCTTACATAATTTAAATGGTCCTATTCTATTACATTTGTTTGCGCAAGCAAGGGCACCAATCAGGCCCATTTAATTACAACCCAAAATTAAATAAACCAAAAACAACACAGGGCTTAAGGGCAAAATCGACCAATCCACATATTCACTCAAGAACATGCATAAATTCACATAAGGGCAAAAATGTAAATTTACCGGCTCCTTTAATTTTAATTCATAAAATTTATCCAAGTTAATTGATTTTGAATTAACAATTAACCTCTAAGATTAATTAGCTCTTACTTGAGCTCCAAGTAATCTACAAATCATATCTTGATTAAGATTGGTTAATTAAGGTAATCTAAATCTCTAAGATTCTTACCTTATCCAAAACTCTAAGTTTCCCAATATTCCTAAATCTCCAAGATTCTCAAGATAATCCTATTTTGATTAGATTAGTTTAATTAAGGTAGTGATTAATTCTAACAGAATAACTACCTTATCCAAAAACTCCAAGTTTCCTAATCTTCTAAAATTCTCCAAGATTTTCAGGACATCCAAAATAGGCAGAATTAGAGTCCAACCAGAAATCAACCAGACGAGGCCAATCTCGGACTGCCACGTAGGACAGCCCACGCGCGACCACCAAGGCGGCGCGTGAGCTGCCTGCGGCAGCAGCCGCTGCACGCGGCTGCGTGCGGCAGC
This sequence comes from Penstemon barbatus, assembly GCA_003313485.2. NCBI lineage: Eukaryota > Viridiplantae > Streptophyta > Magnoliopsida > Lamiales > Plantaginaceae > Penstemon > Penstemon barbatus. Next base: position 11,318,038 of record CM064883.1, on the reverse strand, counting down.
GAGCAGCCGCGCACAGCAGCGCGCAAACAGCAGCCAGAAGGCTGCTGCTGCGCGCGGCGTGTGCGGCTAGCGTGCTGCCAGCACGCTGCCGTTGGCAGCGGCTTGCGGTGGCCGCCCAGCCGCCGCGTGCCACCGCGAGTCGGATCTAATAAAAAAATTTTTTTTTTTTTTTGTTTCTTCGATTACCCACAGATTTAATTCAACAAACCCAGTCAATTAAATCCTTAATTCAAAATAACATCAACATGATAAAATTTTCGAATCCTAAATTAAACATTAACTCCAAGTTAATTATAAAGTCCTAAAACATGCAAAGTAATAGAACTAGCCACATAAATCAAACATATGATTTAATAAACACAGAATTTGCAAATTCATATATATACAAAGCCTAGAGTTGGCTCTGATACCACTGTTGGGATTCGGTAAGAAAAACAGCCCTAGGCACAGCGGAATATAAAAATTTCTAGGGCCTCTTAAAGAATCTTGCCAGGATATTCTCTAGTTGTATATATATGAACATAAATTAATGACAGTATAAGTTTTCTCGTTTATACCTGTCTCCTTGCAAATCCTAGGCTAGCAATATGAGCTCTGAATTCTGACCCCGGTTGATCGACCCACACCTTTTGGTAGCGCCCCACGTGTTGCGCCTCTACGAGTTGATACACCACAATATCACGAAAATTAATATACCTAATCGACTAGAACATAGGCTATATTAATATATAGGTTTTATGAACGATTTGGGAACAAAAACGAAGACGAAAAAATTCTTCCACAGGGAAGAACAGTTCGGCCGATCTGGTAGGGAGAGGGAGAGAGAATTTTTCTTTGCTCAATTTTTGCTTAAGGAGTTGTGTGAAAAATAACTAGAAGAAAGCTATTTATAGTTTTCTTTCTATCCTAGTCCTATTAGGACTAGGTCTTCTCTCTCCTACATGGGCCATGGCCCTCTTTAATTAGAAGACTAAGTCTTCTAATTAATTCATGGCCCATATTAATTAATTATTCAGGGCTTTATTTAATCTCCCAATTAAATAGCCCAATTAATTAAATCATCTCCCAATTAATTAATTAAACTCCAAGTCTAATTAAATTAATTATTCCATTAATTAATTAAATCCTAATTAATTAACTTACTCATAAATTAAATTCCAATTTAATTTATAATCTTGATCCAATTCCAATTGGATCCATTTTCGTTCCATATGGGTCGACCCAGTCGACCCACCTATTGAATCGACCCAGTCGATTTTGACTAGGGGTGGCAAACGGGCGGGTCGGGTCGGGTTCGGGTCTGGGCTAAACGGGTCGGGCCGGGTTCGGGTAAGGGAAAATGGGTCATAAACGGGTCGGGTCTTAAATGGGCCGGGTCTTAAACGGGTCTGGGCCGGGCCGACCCGTCTTTTTTTTTTTTTTTTTTCGTTCGTTCATGTTTAAGGAGGTAAGAAAACAAATCTATCTTTCTTACTTTTTCACAAACCATTTCCTTGTCAAAGTCAAAACACTGAACAGGAGAGGAGGAGCACAGATCCATTTCCTTGACAAAGATCCTACTATACTATTCAATCAAATATTTACTTTTTTGTCTTTCACATTCCTTTCCCTTTTACCAAAAACAGAGCAAAAAGAAACTCAATCAACAGCCAGCACTGAACATTTCCCCTTTTCTTCATTTTTTTAAACAACCTTACACACACACACACAAAAACTAAAAAAGCTTCTTATTTTGATTCATCTTTCTTTGAAATTTAATACTCAATAAAAAGATGGATCCCAAGAACTCAAAACACCCTCATCAGGAAGAAATACCCACCTTCTTAAACCACCTCTCCCAATCATCATCTCCCACAAATCCTGATTTTGGGGGTTTTGTCACTTTTGTGCAATCTAACAAATAGGGCAAATCGGCGAAATTGAACCCACGGGAAGGAATTTGAGGGAGAGACGATCTCTTTGAATATGGGTTTTGGATGGGACGGCGGATTGTGGCCGTAGAGATGGCGGCAGCCGGCAGTGAGTTGGGGGAGGGAGAAGTCGACTAAGAAGAGAGAGAGAGGGAATCTGAAAATTAGAGACGGGTTCTTTTATTTTGTTAAGACCCATTAACGACCCGTTAGCAAACCCATTGAAAACCCATTAATATTTAAGTTAGGCCCGAACCGACCCAACCCAATAAATGATGTTCATTAATGGGTTGGGTCATAGTGGGTATGGGCGGATCATGGGCTGCCCATTGGGCCCAGACCCAATTTGCCACCCCTAATTTTGACCCAGTCGACCCAGTCGACTGGTTCGTTCCTGTTTCCTCGCTTTCGCTACTTGTGTATTGTGTATGCCCCCGTAGGTTCACCACATAATTGGCCGTGGGTTGCAATTAAATATTATTTAATTACTCGAGCAATTAATGCTCTAAATTAATCGAACACTCTGTCGATTAATCATTCCAAAATTAGCACCCCTGCTAATTTGGGAATTCTCCCACACTCCACGGTCGATGTCCAGTCACAAGCCCATGGAGCCCAATCACTAGTGAATTAATTCAGTGAACCTTTTATCATTTACAATTTCCATATACGACAAAATCTCTCCATTGATCAATCTCCCAGTCGAGACTTAAGGGTATGGTCTTTTATCGGATTCCCTTTTCTTTTGTCTTGACCTTATGTATTCTGGTCTCGAAATAAATTCTCTTTGACTTAATCTTTATGAGCTACTTACATAAAGTCGTCAGTTACCTTGGCCAAGGATTTTACCAGAATTAATTTCTCACAGAAATCCATAGGAGAATTTCCCAACCTATCAAGTCGGGTCAATGGATCCTTTGTTGATGATATGAATCTGCATACGAGTTCCTCTATACCCAACATGAGTCCACAGAGACTTTCTGGCTATCCCAGTCAGTCGGAACTCATATCAAAGTATAGATGTTCTCGCACCAGATAAACCCTATCATCTCAAGTTGTTAGGGATCGTTCCTCGTATACTATTGTAAATTGGAATAACTTCAACCCCGATATGCGACTACCGCTTCCATGGTGAGTTATTTCCTAATTGGGGTATTCAGTGCACTTGCCATCCTAGCAAGCCACCAACTTATGTGTATCGACTATCCCAGTCACGCTCGTGGACCCCAGCGTCCTCCAGTTCATCGGAGTATACACAACAGTGAGAGTCTAACCGAATCCAACGATGTCCTATCTCGATTGGATTCTACGACTCTTGAATGTGTTCTAGATCACGGCCTTGGAGATCAGTCCACGGGTTGTCCCATAGCCCTGTGATCTAAGGACTTCTATCCTTATGCGTAGATAAATATTACATAAGATAAAGTTGACCATTTAATAAGAGTGCATTTATTAATCTAAATTGAATAGTTCCTCATTAATTACAATTAATGCTAGCCATACAGCTGGCTTGCAGGACACTATTTCTATCAATCATGTGAACTGAGTCACGTGATGTAACATTAATTGAGAATGTAAGAAGGATTTGAGAATCAATTCTTATAACATTGATTATTCTTCTTGGCTGAGATTTATTTTCAGTAAGTGTGATTTACTGATTTTAAAATATGATAAAGTAATATTATTTATTATTACTTACATAAACTTTTCTGCTATTTATAATTAGAGTTAATTATAAATTATTTATTCTGTGAGAATAAACACTATAGTCTAACCCATTTTAGACTAGAATATTTATAAAAAAAAAAATTATAGAATATTTTGCGAAAATATTTAATTGATTTTGATTAAGAGGATCAACTAAATATTCTGTGAGAATATACATATGAATCGATCTCTAAAGAGGTGAATCTCTTACTTCAAGATGAGTTTGTTGACGAGTTGAAGAGACAAATGAGCTAAAAGCTCCAATTACTTCAACATGAGTTTGTTGAAGAGTTGAAGAGACAAATGAGCTAAAAACTTCAAATTCTTCGATCAAGATATTCTAACTTATATGTAGAGGATTAACCTCAAACATATTATATCACATTCCAATATCGTGGATTGGAAATAGACGATTGACAGCGAATTACATTCATAAAATTGGTAGACCTCGAGTAGTAAACCAATTAGATGTAGATGGGTTTTTAAGTTCAAGAGTTTAAAAACTTTGATTAGTCAATCGATAAAAACTAGGCTAGACGAGTAGCCAGGTTGCCTTATAAAAAGAAATAATTTTACTTCTTTGACTCATATTCACCAGTGATTAGGATAACATCCATTTGAATGTTAATAGCTCTAATAGCTATATACAATGAACGTTAAAATTATAAATCTTAATGATGAATTAAATGAGAAAATTTATAAGGAGTAATCAGAGAGTTTAGTTGTTAAATGAAAAGAAAAACATAGTTTGTGAAACTTTTGCATTTTCTTGTTGAACTTTAACAAACTCCTAAACAATGACACGGAAATTGTGATAGTATCACTAACAAATTTTGACTGTCATATTAATAAATATGACAAGTGTGTCCATATAAACTAACTGGATAATTGAGTATCAGAGTTTGTTTATGCACAAATGATATGTTAATATTTGAGACTAATATTGTGAATATTAAATCCATCGAGAAAATATTAACTTATGATATGAAAAACATTAATTTAATCAATTATGATTATGAGGTCATGTGATGACATTAAATTATCTCAAGTACATGAATGATGTCTAAGTTAAATACTTATGAAATTAAGGGATTTCATAATTTCATACTTTGTGTGCTATACGAGAACAAATGTGATAGAGTATCACCATTTGAGTATGGTAATAAAATTAGATATCACGCATATATCGTAAAATGCAAGAGGCTAGACATCGTTTCTTTGGTTAATAAACTAAGGAGATACATGAGCAATCTTAGCAAGATTCGTTGGAATGCATTAATGAGAATGCTTGAATCTTGATAGAATACATACATATGTGCATTAGTTTGGAAAATTTTCAAACGATCCAGGAGGGATATAGTAATGCAAATTAAACTTCTGATTTAGATGAATCAAAGTTTATAAGCGGGTATGTATTCAATTTCGGAGGCACCGCTATTTCCTGAGAATCTTCCAAACAAACGTTTATAAAGCTAGTAAAGAATTTGAGTGGCTTCACAAAATTCATGGAAGATATTTTAATATGACTGAAAATTGTGTTAGTCATACATAAAATGCGATAATCAAGCGGTGATACACAGAGCTCAACAAACTCTATGTATAATGGTAAATTCACGACATAATTGTTGTCGTTGATACAATACCGAGAGACATCTACTTTCAAATAGAATGGACTTTATGAAGTCAAGAGATAATCCTGATTCCGGATATTAAAGGTTTATCTAGAGAGTAGTATGTGCATTGAGGGGAATGGGCTTAAAGCCTAAATTAGACTAAGTTACCTCGTACGGAAACCTAACCTGGCGACTGGAGATCCCACGGACCAGGTTCAATAGGACAACCAGTCTTGGCTAACTTAAAATAAAGCACTTAAGAGTATAACTCTATCCCATTCTTATGATGCAATAAGTGCAAGCCTACCGCGTTATTTCACAGGTTAAGCAAATGCTTTTAATGACGTCTATATCTTGTCAATACAAGTAGAGTATGGTAGGATACTCTTGATAGATGCGGTCACCTATGTTAGTGTGAGCTGGGTCGGCTCGTTGAGAATTTCTTTATAGGCTGGAATTCTCTAAAGCACTCGCATAACCAAGAATGTTCAGGGCCAAAACGAACACAACCGAGAACTTGAAACAAATCGGTTTAGTACTGTGTTAAGTTTATTGTCTTGGTTTACACAAACAGCCGACGGTTCAAGATGAAATATTTCACCGATTGGCTAAGTAAATCCGATAAGCTTTAACTAGGGAATGTTCAAGATGAAATATTTCACCTATTCCGATGCGGTATTATTCCTAAAGAAATTTCGACATGATATGTCTATGTGAAGGAACTCGAACAACAATTTCATTCATGTGGGGGATTGTTGGGGTTTTTTGTGTGAATGAAATAAATAAAAGTAAGAGATGTGTCTATTCAGTCCGAAGAGGTACCCTTTGGACCGAAACATTGTGTCCCTTTTCAAGAGACACTTTTATGTCTATAAATATGAAACAGAATCTGGCCAATTCTGAATCAATATATATAAGAACAAAAAGGAAAAACACTACTCTCTCTTTCTCTTACTTTTGTCAAAATTTGGTTCGAAATTTCTGTTTGTTCAAGTTCGCCGTGGGTTCATTATTTGTGCAAATAATGAACAACAGACTGTTGTATCTTGGGAGACTACCGGGAATCAAACTGTATGCACCGTGGCAGCCCCGAAAATATTGTCTTAAGGAAATTTGTTTCGACAAGCCTCAGTCTAATTTCTTCATTTTTTACGTAAAGATTAAAGTGATATTTGGTCTCGATACAAGTAAGTATTTCTCACTATTTTTTTATGTTAGATCAAAATATTTAAGCACACAGATTGTTAGACACCAACAGTTATATCAACTTTTTACCATCACAACATTGAACATGACTGAAATTATAGTGAAATGTTTTGATGACAATTGATAAACAAGAAAATTTAAACATTATTTACAAATTATATTATCAAACATTCTTTGGGGTGGGATTTTCCTTTAATATTTACTATTAAAGGGTGGGGGTTAATAGGAAGAGGTTCAGTCCCATGAACATCTTTAACATAGATAATAGATATCTCTTTTATGCCTTCATATAATATTAATAATAATTTATTATTAAATAATATTATATTATATTTCAAATTCAATAAAGTTATTGACCCCCAAAAAAAACCAACTAAGTCCGCGGATTTCGACCATGGAACTTGGATTTGGTCGAAACCCACCTAGACTCTTTCTCAATGTGGCCCAGTCTGGATGGGCCGAGTCTTGGTGAGCCCAGACTGACCTAACTATAGGCCTACAGCCCTAATATGCCTAAACCATCTCAATTCTCAATTAACAAATTTATACCACTTGTGCATGCATGTCTAGATATTTTGTATATTATGCAAAATTATTTTTCCTAAATTTTATTTTGGAAGATTAAATTTTCAAGTCGAGTTCAAATATATTAATCATTTCCTTCGTATGTATTTTAATATTAAAAGTTTATTAACAAAGTGAATATTATTATGTCGTATTTATATGATACTATATTTTTTAATTAGTCTTAATATTACATGTCATTATAAATTAAACAATAAAAATTTGTACTGGAATATTACTTAAAAATTAATTTTTCCATCTGCTTAGAATATTGTATAGATTAGGCGACATATTCGATTTGTACATTATGTTGAAGGTCCCTATTGTGGTAGCCTATATACATTCTTGATATTTCATACTATTGGAATTGGACATGATGATCAGGTCAACGCGAGGGGAGGATAAATGACTCTTTTTTAAATTACAGGGAGATAAATTGAACATTATGAATATCACATGCGGTAAATTGTCATTTACTTAAACAATTAATATTATCATGTGGCTGAAATGCTGAGTAGATTTTCCTAGCCAAAAAAGAATTTAAATATCAATCAGTTCATTCTTGTATGATGGTGTTGAAACAAACGACCACAACTAAACATGGAGCAAAAAACTTGAAGACTCATCAGAAACAATAGTGTTATTACTGCCATGAGAGTGAGAGATTGCCATGATCCAAAAACATGTCGTGCCATGAATTTTCCAACTCTAACCTTCCATCTCCCATTATAATAGTTATTCACCCCTTCAATAACCTTATCCAAGAAGGGCACTTTAGTCAATCTAATAGACCTGCTCATTCCATTCCACAAATTGGCTACATCTTCATCACTCTTCAAATGATTCAAAACAACCCCTTTTTCTCTTAGAAACTTTGCATCCTCTTTACTATCTATAATCCCGTTCATTAACTCAATATATCGGGTGAAAATCAACGGTCCTGATTCACTACAAGACTCATAAGCTACTAAATTTCTCAATGCAACCTCTGTATGTACATGTAAAACAATTGTGGGGAGATAAAATGTAGCCATTTTTTCATCGAATTTGATACTGAAAATACCTTCATTTGTGGCTGAAAAGTTTATTCCAGCCTTTGAGAGTTCTATTACAGAAGGGATTTCTATTTCTTCCATTAATGGAGGCTGATTTATGGTGTTTCCATTTTCAGTTGTTTCCTTTTCTTGACTAAAACACAAGTATTCTAATTGTTTTACCAGTATTGCCCCTGGGAGATTAGAAATAATTTTACATGGCAATGTTAACATAAATTGAACCGGTTTTGAAATCAATATTCTTTTTGTTAAACTCACCGGGGCCTTCCTTAAATTCGAAATAATCTTCAAAAAATTATTTTCTTCAAATTTCTCTGTTTCTTGTTCCTCTGCTTCCAACATTGTTTGAGTTGATCTCTCTGATTTTGGGATAATTAATAGGTACAACAAATCAAGCAAATGAGCACAACTCATAACCTCATGAACATTATTCAATTCTTGGGTCATCTTAAAAGGCAAAATCTCTTTACAAAACGCCATCAACATTGCATAAAGCATGTTTTTGGCTTCATCCAATGATCCTAATTGGAATTCCAACATTTTTATTAATGAAAATAAAGGGATTTGGTTTTCAAGCATTAGAATATCTCTAATGATCCCATTATCTGCCGATGAAATTTTGGATTCTTTAACGAAAATCTGAAGGAGCTCGAGCAAGAAAGATGAATCCACAGCCATCATCCACGCGATTGTTTCACCGTTAAGATTTAAGTACTTGTGGTAGCAAGCACGAAACATTGGCTCGGATTTCGTTAAATGGTCTACAAGATTTTGGAGCTTGAGGTTTTGTTCCTTTTGGATTTGTTTTCGGAATCTCTTTGCTGATGATAACTTGTACCTTTCCATTTCGTATAGCTCGGGTCGCCAATGGTGATAAGGGCCTAATGCAACTTGTTGTGGTATGTAAGAATCTGGGGAGTGGAGCATTAAGGTTTTTGGGATATTGAAGATTGAGACAGGGATTTCATCAGATTGTTCTTCGAGATCTTCATCTAGAGTTCGTTGAATGTGGATAATCCAACGTTGTTCATCGAAGTTTTGATCCATTTTTGGGTTGAGGGTTGAATGAGAAGTGGACATGTTGTTTTGTTTGTTTGTTTGGGTGTGTTGGTAAATTAATGACAGGTTTGGTTTGTTGAACGAGGGGGTTTATTAAATATTTTTAAGATTTTATTGCTGTGGAAATGAATGACATTAATGAACATAAGTTTTGTTTAATACGCATGCGTTTCTCATGTTGAATATATTAGTCGGGTAAATTTGTATTTATAATTCTATAGAACTGGGGTGAAATGTAAAATGGGTGATTTATGATTGGACCCCCTAATGTTTAGTCATCGTACAATGATACCCTATCTAGTTTAGATTGTGTACTAAAACATCCCTACAAAAAGGCCCATGTAAAGGTATCCTTGTAATTTTAAACTACAGGAGGTTTTCTGTAATCACGGTGAATTTCAGGGGGTCCAAGTGTAAACCATTCTTGTAAAATTGGTCATGCAATTAAACGTTATTGGCAACTTTAACCTACATTTTCTTAGCCAGACGTTTTTACCCAATCATTACGATTTTCTGCAACTACAATTTAAATTGTGCGCAATTTTAAGAATTGATTCGAAACAAATCCTGCGCGGAGCGTGTGATCAATTACTTAAAAGTTTAACTTAAATAAAATAAACCTTCATTTTAGGAAAATTATATGTTAAATGTATTAATCAATAATTCTGATGTAATGATGTGTATTGATGTAATTACGATCTAAAAAATAAGATTTAACTTAGTTGGAAAAATCTCTTTCATCTTGTAATATTTAATTAATTAACTTATAAAATATAATTTAAACTTAAGTAATACCGCATCAAAATTTTAGTAAAATTAGAAGATTTATATTTTATGTCATCAGCTCATTGGCTATAAATTTTACTTGTTTGCAACTGATTTTAAACCTAAATTAGGCTTAAAGTTTTTTAATTTTGCATTTTTAAGGGGAGGAAACGAGAGCTATATCTGTAAATTAAAATTAAAATAAAATTATGTTTGTTGCACGTGTTGATTTTATAGCTAAAATGTCAAAAATTCCTTAATTGTCTATGTCAGTCACATTTTTCTTTATGGTCCCGAACTTGAGTTTATCCAATGGAATCAAAATTACACAAATAATAATTGGGGGGGCAAATTAAATTCTTCAAATTAGCGTGTATAAATAACACCAAACGACTGTGAATGATACACATAAGATTTTGTTTTCTTTCTTTTTTATCTCCGAGAATAAAACTAGCTGAATTGACTTCAATGGCGGCTTCTCTCCAACTCAATTTCAAACCCTTCAAACCCCAATTCACTCGCTCAATCTCCGCCCCAAATAAATTCTCCACCAGAATCCGCTGCTCCGCGGCCACACCTTCGAAAAGCTACACCGTCACTCTCCTTCCCGGAGATGGCATTGGCCCCGAAGTCATCTCAGTCGCCAGAAACGCCCTCCACCTCATCGCCTCAATCGAAGGTAAAATCCGGCACAATAACTGTCTTTCCAGTTATGTTTTAATGATTCATGTAATTGATTTATTTACATAAGTTTGATTATTATAACATAACAGGGATTGAATTTAAGTTCAAGGAAATGCCAATGGGTGGTGCCGCCTTGGATTTGACCGGAGTGCCTTTGCCGGAGGAGACTCTTTCGGCTGCAAAGGATTCCGATGCTGTTCTTCTTGGAGCTATTGGAGGGTAAATATGATAATTTACTAGATCAACATAAATATGTAGAATTAGGCAAACTTTTGGGTTTATTTATATCGACTGTTTTCTTTCTTCAATTTCATTAAAAAAAATCCTTCTTTTGTGTGTGTGAGTGTCTAATTTTTGGAGTTGATGTGAAGGTATAAGTGGGATAACAACGAGAAGCATTTGAAGCCTGAAACTGGTTTGCTTCAGCTTCGGGAAGGTCTTAAGGTTTTTGCCAACTTGAGGCCGGCTACTGTATTGCCCCAGGTAAAAGATTATGGCTGAGCCTTTTTATTAGTTTATTCTGCTAATTAACTGGAAATTTTCTGGTAATTTCAAGGAAAAATATGTTATTTATGTTGTTGTGCAGGTTAGATTATATGACATGCAATATTTTTGATCGAGTTAAAGCATTGAGTCTTCTCTTATGCTTTAAGTAGTATTAGGTCTATAATGCTGTCGTGTCTTTCTTGGCGACAAGTGTTAGGTTGTGTTAAAAAGAAACCCTTTTACGGAAGAAATCCAAATGAGATTAATTTGGAATATTGGGAGAGACATTTGATTTCGAATTGATTTTCTAGAGCTATAAAAGAAAATATCTGTAGTGAGTTTTTTATTATATGCTTTGAACGATATCACTTTATAATCTAGTTTCCTATCTTAGAGAATCTTTGACATTATATGTGGGTCTCCAGGAGTGTTGTGTTGTTTTTTATTTCGCATAAGTTCTATTTGTATTCGTTGTCTTATCCTGCAAATACTGATTTGTCTTAAAAGGCATCGTTTCAAGTTAGAGTCTTGATAACCTAAAAAAACCCCACCCCCACCCCCATAAAAAAAAAGAGAAGAAAATTGACATGCAGTTCAAGCTATGATATTTGCTAGCCATTGATTTGAGATCATGAGCTCTCGTCAAGCTGATCACAACAGAGAGTAATTCCTTTTGAATTGTTGAAGTGAGTGACTACTGTGACATAAATATTCTTATTTCTTCGATGTAGTTCAAGTGTTTTTGTTTGGTGTTATTTTGTAACTACGTCCGATATTTAGATCTTTTGTATCCCCAGAATGCTGTATTGTGAAAATTAAGGGAACTAATGTATCTCTATTTTGGATATGGGTACTATAATGTTAATTTTAATAATCTACTTGCACTTGCGTCAGTTAGTGGATGCTTCAACTTTGAAAAGAGAAGTTGCGGAGGGTGTTGACTTGATGGTGGTCAGGGAACTCACTGGAGGTTAGTGTATAATTCTCTGAAAAATATACTGTATCTAGTTCCAGTCCAAGTTTTATTATTTGATTGAATAATATGATATCACGGTGTTATTATTCATGAATATTCTGTTTGATAGGTATTTATTTCGGCAAGCCAAGGGGCTTTGGCACAAATGAAAATGGTCAAGAAATCGGCTTCAACACGGAGGTGTATGCAACTTATGAGGTAGTCCTCTGACTAAAGTTTATTTAACTACGGGATGTGAACCCCTTGTGTTTGTCGCCAAAGCCATTCCCATTTTCCTTTCACTACATGGAATTATTTTTATTAGTCGCCCTTAAAAAACATCTTAATGAATTATTTCTCAGCTTTGATGCATTTAGAGTAACATATATTGAGAATGTCATTGATCTTTGTGCACTATGCTATATTGTCTAAATCAGAAGTGAGAATGGATAAAATTGGAAAAAGATGCAATGGGAAACCAAACGTGACAAATAACTTGAAACATGAAAATTTTGCAAATGTGCCAATTAATTTGAAACAGAGGGAGTAATACATATCACGTGAAATCGATATGATATCTTTTGACGAACTTTTTCTTCTTTTATTTAATATCTATGACTATGACTTATTCTTCATTTTAGTTGACAGTAAATTTACTTTCTCAGATCGATCGTATTGCTCGGGTTGCATTTGAAACTGCTCGAAAACGTCGCGGGAAACTTTGTTCCGTCGATAAAGCAAATGTTTTGGAGGTATATTATGGATATAATTTCACTGTGACTATATTTTCAAATTTTTTTTTAGGTTACACTTCTTTAATAAGATCCATGTCATTTATTTTCTCATGCCTCTTTCAGTTGATAGTTGGTTGACATAATTCTTAATTTTGGTATTATTTGAGGTTTGGACAGTAGAGGTTCTATTGAGATAGTATTATAAAAGACAAACTATATCACATCCACTGCTGTTAAACTACTGATGTTTAAGAACTCCTTTTGAGGCTATCAAGTAGTGCTAACCCAGTTGATGCACTTCATTATTTTGTGATAATGGTCAGGCTTCCATGCTATGGAGGAAGAGAGTTATGGAGATAGCCGCAGAATACCCTGATGTTGAGCTCTCACACATGTATGTCGACAATGCCGCCATGCAGCTTGTTCGAAACCCAAAGCAGGTTTAAGTCTTTGAAAGTTTTTTAATTTTTGTCTTAGGCTTCTCAATGACATTTGATATAGAACATTAAACAAAAGCCTCTATTTTGTGACATTTTGCAGTTTGATACTATTGTTACAAACAATATATTTGGTGATATTCTATCTGATGAAGCCTCGATGATTACTGGAAGTATTGGGATGCTTCCATCCGCAAGTCTAGGTGAATCGGTATGAGCATAATAATCTCTCTCTTAAATTTCGGCTAAAGCTACTAATGAAGGAAATTTCATTTCTTTTCCTAATTATGTGTTTGGAAATTTGGTGCTGCAGGGACCTGGATTATTCGAACCAATACATGGGTCTGCTCCTGATATCGCAGGGCAGGTCGGTTCAAGACTTAATAGTTTATCATTGAAAATAGATGTTATTCACTTTTATGAACCTATTTGTGGTTTAATTGAAAATTTCAGGACAAAGCAAATCCTTTGGCGACCTTACTCAGTGCAGCCATGCTTTTGAAGTATGGCCTGGGAGAGGAAAAGGCTGCCCAGAGGATTGAGGCTGCAGTTTTGAATACTCTAGATAGAGGATATCGTACGGGTGATATATACTCGGCTGGACTGGTAAGCTCTTCTTATATAAGGGTGAATTAGTTTTCTTCATCCATTTTATTTTCCTATCATCCTAGTTTTGACAAGTCATGTTATATGATTATAATTATACATGTTGTTCCCAAAGTTTTAACTTTTTATGCTTCCCATAATTGAATCAAGGTTCTCAAGTATTTTTGGTGTTCACAAGAGATGAGATGGTTGCACTCTGAATATTTACGATAATCTATCAGCCATCATGGCTTGGTATTCTCGACTTAGCATTATAGCTTCAATGGATATTATATTTCTTTCTATAAAATTTCTCTGTATACTCATCAATAAAGTAAATGAACTTACTTGAATCTTTCTCGCAGTAGTTTCCTATCCCATTCTTTCTATTTCTCAAGATTTAATAGAAATTGTTGAACAATCAAAATCTTGCTGTGTCATCAATTTATGTGGTCGAAGTAGTTTCTACACCTAGTTAAGACCGAGCACTTAATGTTTTTAAATAGTGTATCTCATTGTGTAATATTTATACATAATATTAATTACATAAATTGTTGCTATTTGTTGTTGTTATAAGTTTGCTGACACTTTGTTGTACAGAAACTGGTAGGCTGCAAGGAGATGGGCGAAGAAGTGTTGAAGTCGATAGATAGTAAAGTCACTGCTATCGCGTGAAAAACAATTTAGCAGCAGTTCTTTTGAGTGAAGGATATTATTTAGTTTTTATTCACCTTTTCCCTTTGATAAGTTTCTCAAGAAATTTGAGATGCCTTTTTGCGGCTCAACTAGAAAGGATGATAAGAACGACAATGTTTTTCTTTTCTTTTCCTTTCCTTTCCTTTTTTTGGTAATTTCCCAGCCCTAGGATTTTATAATGGTTTCTACAGCAATGAGTGTTGTATCCTAGCCTAGATAGTAGAACTAGAACGGGCTTCATTGTGTTGGATTGAAATTTGTTGTTGTAAAACAAATAAGGGTATAAAATGTCGATATATCCATGTCATCATTTGGTTTAAAAGGATTTGTTTGTCATAACTCATAAGTTGTTTCAGAATACGATATCTAAAAAATTGAAGAAGAAGTAGAAGAAGAAAAGAGCTATATTAATTTATGATTCATTTTAAGTCTTTTGCAAGGGAAAAGGGCTATATCAATGACTGACGTAGATAATTATGCAGTATTATCTTAATTCGAAAATCACATGAAAGTTACTACTTCCGACAATTAAATTACATTCCTATCGGCTACAATTTTAAAATTTCTTACTCATTCATTTCCATGTTTTTTAGTGCACCTGCAACTATGATGTATAATACAGTATTTTATTTTAATTGACTAACCCTCTAGGAAATTTAACGACATTTATAGTAAAGAGATGCCATGATAAAATTTGATTTGAATTTTTTCACTAAACTAAATATAGGCAAAATTGCAAAAATCATCCTAAACTAATTGCTGATTTTGGATTTTCGTCCCAAACTATTCAACTTGACGAATTTCGTCCCGTAATTTAATATTTTTTTGAAATATCGTCTCACCGTTAATTATAAAACGGAAATTGCTCATTTGGCGTTGAATTATCTCATGGCTGCTTACGTGTCATGACATGGTAACTTTTAACATGAATAATTATATAATATTGCAGAGTTCGTTCCAAACTAATTACAAGATTGAACTGCCATTTCCATTAAATTAGAAATTTAATATTGGAACTAAATTCATATAAAATGGTAAATTATGGGACGAAATTCGGCGAGTTGATATAGTTTGGGACGAAGAATCAAAATTAATAATTAGTTTGAGACGATATTTCAAATAAATATTAAATTGCGGGACGAAATTCGGTAAGGTAATAAAGTTTGGAACGAAAATAAAAAATTACTAATTAATTTGGGACCTTTTAAATATTTTTTTCTTTTGAGAGAATAGTTTCCTTAAAACTTCAAATGTGAAATAATTTTTTTGATAATAACAAATGTGAAATAATAATAATAATAATAATAATAAGAAGGAATACCGAACTATCCATACGATTATACCAAAGTCGGCAACCTATATATAGAAAAATCGATTTCACTTTTCTCCCGCGAAATACACAAATACAGAGTCAAACATGCTGGAAGAGACTTCAACTAGTTCCAGCGCGGCCGCAGGAGCGGCGCAGGAGGATTTGTTCCGGCCTCCGAAGGCTGTGAATTCCGCCGGAGATCCTTTCTCCTCGGAAACTGGTCAGGCTTTACATTTCTCATCTGGAAACCCTAGAATCGAAGAGATCAGAGGCGTCGTACATCTCTACGGCGACGATGTGGCTCCATCCACCTCCCAACTTCCAGTAATTTGATTTATTATGTATTTCATTAAATAGAATTCCTTGCAATTGTAAATTGCTTACTTCTTCGATGAGCTGTTGCAAAGTTGCAATTGACATTATTTTGATAAGTTCATGGCTTATGAGTGTAAAATTAAGTTCATATAATGTGTTTTATTACTGGCTTATGGCAGCAACTATTTAATAGTATATTATTTTTCTGGAATTGTATAACTTGATACATACTAGACCATTGTATTATATTCTGCTGGTCTAAACAATATGAGCCAGATAACCCATATGGGGATGGGTGGGTGCATAATTTACGTTCAAGAAATAAGTATTTACTTAATTGTCTATGCTGTTGATAATTAGCTCATTTAATTGAAAAAAATTGAGCCAATGATGGACTTTTTTATTATCTTGAATCTTTTGTGTGCTTCGGCTATTTTGAGTTAACGAGTCTGATTAAACTTCAAGCCGATGTGTTTAACTAACATATCAATTTTGTGACTGTATGATGTTGTGCAAGAATGGAGTAACTTGACAAAATTCTGGTAGTATTTTTGGTAATTTATACAGAAGAGTTACTTGTAGATGGAATAGGTATTAGGGAGACATAAAAGTATCTTGTACTCATAAGAATAAGATTATATATATGATGACATCTGAAGAATCTAGTTCCTGATCTGAATATTTTCCAGTTATGTATAATTGATTAATACAATGATTACCTGCAAAATCTCTTTGATGCCTTTTAGGTTGAACAGAAGCCTCTTGTTTGTGAAGTGCCCAATCACATGCCATGTGGATCTTTGTTAGTTTTGTTGTTCATTCATTCATAGCATGTTGAAAAAAGACTAATTGTCAGGTTCATTTTTTATTGTTGCTTGATCTTCAAAATTTGTTTTGATGCCTTTTAGATTGAACGAAAGCCTCTTGTTTGTGTACTTGGGGTGCCCAATCACATGACTTATGCAGATTTTTGCCAGTTCTGTGGTTCATTCATCCACAGCATGTTGGAAATGCGAATTGTCAGGTTAATTTTGATAACTATATATCACTGTGGTCTATAATTCACTATTTGATCTTTATTGATTTATTTTGTCTTGATTCAGGACTGAGGGGTTGGAGGATCGCTATAGTATTTTGATCAGGCTCGATGATCAAAATTCAGCAGATTCTTTTTACAAGCATTTCAATCGAAAGCGTTTTTCATCTCTTGAGGTAGATTCTACTCTATGGTTGCCCCTATTTTCTCAAACATTATTGATTATACGTAATATATGCCCCTAATTCCTATATATTTGTTTGTCTCTTTCTACACAGGAGGAGACTTGCCGCATATTTTTTACTGTGGATATACAATATACAGGATCCATTGAGCACGCACAGCCTTCCCCAGCAAGCTTTACGGAGCAGCCCTCATGCCCAGTTTGTCTTGGTGATTTTTAAACACCTTTATCAAAATGAAGACTTTTATTCTGGGGTCATGTGGATTTTGGAAGTTATCTCGAATCACTATGTTTATTGGATAATTGTAGTTTAATGACATGTTTCATTGTGCTTGGCTAACCACTAACTTGTAACAAATTAACAACTTATTAATTTAAATGCCATTGTCTGTGAGACTAAGATTGTTTAACCCAATCATTGAAGGTCAGGCTTCCAGTATTACAGGTACTGCTGTTGAGGGTTGCATCAGAAGTTATTTTTTATTTTACCTTAAATATGATCTAAGCAGTATTGGGTACTCATAATGGAGGGTTGGAAGCTAGGCCTATGTTATTGAACTGCTATTTAATGTTTTTTCTACTCTGCTTTAGTTTGGAGCCTATGGTTTTGAAAGGAGAGGACAAACAATTAGTGTTCATCACTAGTTGCATCTGTTTTTCCATCTTTAACTTTTAAATGCTCGTGTGCGTTAGTTTAAAGTGCTCGAAAACTAGTTAAGGTTTATCTGTCAACTGGCGTGTGTTATATTGTTCTCTTTTTGTTGCCACTTGCAGAGAGACTAGATCAAGATCTCGGTGGAATTCTTACTACAATCTGCAACCACTCCTTTCACTGCTCTTGTATTTCGAGATGGAGTGATTCTTCTTGCCCGGTGTGTACTCTGTAGTGATCTAGATATTTTCTTTACGATCTAAAATATATTCTAAGAATTCATGTTGTGTTTTCCCTCTATGAAAAGATTGAGTTAACCGTTACAAGGTCCCTTTTATAATCTTAAGGTTTTATATCAAGGTTGGTTGTTGAGGTACATAATAGAAGATCTTTTATGGTGTTGGTCTAATTAACCAAAAAAAAGTCTTATGTCTTAGTGGGGTCAAAGGTGCTAGTCTGAGATTCGTATTATCAGAATTGTTCAGTTTTTATTAATTAAGTTGGAGTTATTAGATATGGCAATTCTGCCGTAATTGTATATGTTGGGATCCTGCACTGCTGTATTTGTAAATTTTTGTTCTTGGTGTTAATTACCTTCTTGCTTCCCCTTCTGCTCTAGTATTTCACCATTTATTTCTCTAGTAATTTGTAAAATGCCTTTTGAGAATCAGATATAGTTGGACATTTACTTGATTGCACCTTTTTAGGTATGTCGATTTTGTCAGCAACAGCCTGAGAAATCAATATGCTATATTTGTCAAACTTCAGAGAAACTTTGGATGTGTGTCCTATGTGGCTTTGTTGGCTGTGGAAGGTAATGGTTTTTCTTCATCTAATTA
This sequence comes from Penstemon barbatus, assembly GCA_003313485.2. Lineage (NCBI taxonomy): Eukaryota > Viridiplantae > Streptophyta > Magnoliopsida > Lamiales > Plantaginaceae > Penstemon > Penstemon barbatus. The sequence goes on along the minus strand of CM064883.1, from coordinate 11,299,244 downwards.
GCCATTGTATTTATGGAGATATTTCCTGATCTATTGATGGTAAATGTAGAGATATTTCCTTATCTATTGATGGTAAATGTAGAGCTATACCTCTTAAGATAATATTAAGCATATCATCTCATAAATTGGTGCAGGTACAAGGAAGGACATGCTATAGATCATTGGAAAGAAACACAACACTGCTATTCCCTTGAACTTGAAACGCAACGAGTGTGGGACTATGTTGGAAACAACTATGTTCACCGATTAATCCAATCTAAAACGGATGGAAAGTTGGTAGAGTTGAAACACCATTGCCTGCATCATGATGATGGTTGCAGTGATTGTACTGAAGTAACTGAATATGGTGACACACTATTGGACAATGAAGTTGAAGCTGTATTTTTTTAACTTTTAAGTTCTTCTTCTGTTACATGTCATGTTCTTGATCTTTACTTTCCATACTTCTTGCATTTGTCATTGACTCCTTTGGTTTGCAATATGTTTTGTGCAGATAAAGAACGAGTATAACGAGCTTCTAACTTCACAACTTGAAAATCAGAAAATTGTGAGTTTCTCTGTTCATTAGTCACCTACAAGGTCCATTACAGTCCTTTCTTTTTATGCTGATATTTATATTCTATTCGAGTAAGAGAGACATCATATGTTTCTTAGGTTGCGTACTTAAAACTAGCTTCTTATGTTTTAGTATTTTGTAAAATTGTTACTGTTAACCATCGTAGATTAATTATAACAGATATCATATATATCTTGGGTTTATCAATGGTAACTTCTATCATAGTATGAAAGTAGCTTCTTTTTTCTTTCTGTTTACTTGTTTTGTAACATATTTATTTTAACCAACAGTGATGATGATTTCTTTGATTCTATTTTGGCTTCAGTATTTTGAGTCTTTGCTGCAAGAAGTTGAAGAAGACACTGAGAGAGAAATATCTGTAGCTGTTAAGAAAGCTTTGAGTCAAAATCCAAAGCTGGTGAAATTGCAGGCTAAGCTAGACAAATGCCTTGAAGAAAAGAGATTTCATGATGATGTGAGTGAATCTGAAACTCATCTACTTTTACATGTAGTGTTGGACATTGTAAGGCTATTTTTGACTCTTGGACTTCAGTAAATAAAAGTAATGGCAGAACATTGACCTTTTATCTTTTGTTCTTTTTCATTTTTCTTATTGTCTTCCCCACTAAATTCCAAGTTCCAAACAAAGCCTTGGCTTACCACTTTCCAAAATAAACAAGTAAAAGTTTTAGCACTTTAACTCCTTGAAGTATCAAATCCACTTCTCCTCCTGAAATTTTAGAATAAATTGCAAGTTGCTTCAACAGCCAATTTCAGGCTTTTTTTCTTTCCGGAAAATGTACATGTGCGGTATATAAGGGCAAAATTATCATAACACCTTAAAATTCTAAGGGAGAATTGCTAACTAACACTGTGGGGGGGGGGGGGGGGGGTCATGCATGTAATTTTGTGAGTGTTTTTGAAGGGTGATCAAGATTCAAATTAAATTTAAATCAATATTTTACTGCTCTTATTGACTTTTAAGAAGTAAATATTTATCATGCATAATATATTTCCGTTTACAGGTTAACATATTTAATTATTTACAGAGGTGTATTTGGAGATAACACATGTTTATCGTCATTTTGGAATTTTCCATACCTTATAATAATAAATCTATGTCTGTGTTTGTGTGTCCTCAATCCTCGTAATGCTATATATTTTCTGTATTTTAAAGAATTAGGTTATTTAAATTAAATGAACTTTCCTCTAGAATTATCTTCTAATTTGGTATAGATGTTTACTGTATCTTCATTAAAAGAATTAAGTAAAAAATTACAGTTTGTCACCCAAAAGTTACGTGTTTTAGCAGCACTTTACCCCAAAGTTTGAATAACACCTTGCTCTTTAAATCTTTATGACCATTCTTCCTTTATATAGCACATATGAGGCGTACCTGAGGATTTTCCGGCAAGAAAAATGACCTGAAATTGACTGTTGAGGCAACTGTCAATTAATTTTAATATTTCAGGAGATGAAATGTTTATTTAATACTTCGAGGGGGTAAAGTGGCAAAACATGTAAATTTGAAGGTGTTAAGTACACTTTTACCTAAATTTATGTTTATACTGAATTGTTTAAATCTGTGTTCTTTCTCATTGTAGATCAATGACAATCTTTTGAGGAACCAAGGCATATGGGAATCTAAGATAATGAAAATTGAACAAAGGTAGTTCTCTTTAACCCAAGATATGAAGGACATAAATTATTGTCCAACATTTTTGGGTCCTTTCATGAGTTAATTTCGCTTCGAAGAACACAAAATACCAGTTTCAACTATCAAAACGCTTAAAATATCCACATGCCACAAATGGTACTCAAGAGGCATTTTAATTGGTCGGATATTGGTTTGATTAAGCTGTTTTTACATTTTTGACATAGTCTTCCACTCTAACTGATGTAATTGTTACGTATGAGATTGGATTTACGCTTTCAATGCATGTATTGTATGGTTGGCTGAGGGGAACTGTTATTTCTTAAAACGGCATATCTGAGCATTTATATATACATGGTAATCAAGTTTTGAAAGTGCCTCTTAAATGTGGTTATGTGATTAGGGGTGTAAACGAGTCGATTAATGTTGAACAATCATTGTTCAAGCTTGTTGAATTTTTTTATCAAGCCTGAAATCGTTTTTGAGTTTGGTTTGGTTGTTACCAACTTAATATTGTAGATTCTGTTGCCCACAAGAACGAAATATAATTTTGTAATCTAAGTCGAATTTCTGGATCTCAACTTTTTCCCAATGCCAGGGAGAAGGAACTTTTGAAACTAAAGGATGCTAAGATTGAAGAATTGGAGGAACAGGTATGCTTCTTCCTCTGTTTCATCATTCTACCTTGGCGTTTCACTTCATAATCTGTTAAAATCACTACTTTCTCTATAAACATGAGTTATAAAAATATCATACACACGGATGAATCTCTGATTTTCTCGTTTGGGTACATGCAGCTAAGAATTATGATGTCATGCCTTGAAACCGAGAATGAAGAGCAAAATAATACAGAGAAGCAGCAAATGACTTCAAATGAGGTCAATGAAGGAAAGGTCTCGCCCTCGGTTGCAGCATCGTCATCTTCTGATAAAGGCACTAAAGCGACTCCAAAAACTAGCCGAAGAAAAAGTAAGGGATAAATGGGAACTTCCTCTTAAGTTTCCCAACTGATTGGTATGGTGGTAGTTTTGGGCTGCTGCTTGAACCGAATTATTGATATTAAAACATATTATTTTTAAAAATTGAGAGAGAGATTTTATTTCTAAAAAGAAAAAGTAAAAGTTTGTTTGAAGCACTGAAATGCTCACTTAGAACCGATACAAACAGGCCCTTCGTTTTTCTGTCACATTTTTATAAATAGTGCTACTAATGATTGTTTATTTTTATAGTATTAGATAAAGCTTTTCAACATATACTCCGTATATTGTTGGCATTTTCTAGTAGAAATCATCTAATTTATTAGAAAATACTCTTAAGAGATATTATACATATAATGACATAGTATATTGTTGTTGATGTTACTGTTATTTTTATAGTGAATAGTATTGCAACTCAAATTAAGTTATTCGATATTAGTCTTGAATTTGTGCAATAAAATTTGATTGATCTCGGTTTATCATACATATTAAAGAAGTTTGAAAAATATATTTTGATTAATAATGTTGAACTTCGTTCCAACTTGAGTCAATAAGCTAAACAGTAAATATTAGATTCGAGTTTGTGAAATAAGATTTTGTTCAAATTCAATTCATTTTACAATCACACCAAATTCAACGGCAATTTCTAATTCTATATAAAAGTTAAATTGAGTTTAAACAATATATTATTTGATATACTCGACTACCAACGAGTCCATTTTTGAATTCTTGACTTGGAAATTGTATTTTTCGAATCGTTAACATGTTTAAGTTGAATGTCTCTGAGGTTTTCTCAAAAGCTATTTAGGGTGTGCTTGCGAACCTTTTGCATACATTTTCGGAGTTTTTCTTATCTCTTACGGAGCAATTTGATATTTGATAAATTAGCTTTAAATTCACCTTATCTCAAAATAAGTTATCATCACAAGGACATAATGTACATAAAATGACAATTTTACTTTCTTAACTCTTTTAAACTTTGCGCATGAATCAAAATTTCCATCTTTTCCTTCGAAAACATCGAAAAGTTTTCGTTTTTGAATCAAGCGAAACGAAAATAAGATGTAATTTCAAAACTATTTGTTTGCCTTAAACTCTGTTATTTATTTAAATTTAGTAACTTTTATTACGATTTTTCCTTAGTGTTTCTGAAACATTTCTGAAAAGTCTCGAAAAATTTCTAATATTTGACTGACCGAAATATACACTCGAAATGAAATTTTTATCCATGCCTTTGCGTCAAAATTTTAGAGAGGAAAATAAGAGGGCAAATATATATATATAAGGAGAATATGTACCTTCCCTCCCAAACGCATTTCAGGCCCACCAATGTTTAAGAGCATAAACATAATATAACGCCGCCCAGGAGGTTCCCTCTTTATATATAACCTGCACTGCACATTATAGATATCTAAAGCAAAAGGATTGCAGATTTTTCGTACTGGTAATATCCATAATTTCTCTATTTTTCAAAATTTCTCCAGTGTCGATATGCTTTTGTTTATTATCGTAGAGTACCCAGGTAAAGAAAATTGTTGATTATCCCTCATATTTGGTGAATCTGATATGTGTTTTGGATCACTTGATTTAGGTGAAATGTATTTTCGCATGTGGTTCTTTACTTGTATTGATTCTTGATTCTTGATTTTTTGATATAATTGTAAAGGTTAATATATATGCACATCATCTGTTTGTTCTTTTGTTTCCTGAGACAAGCAAGAAGCACTTGTGATCTTTTTATAAATTTTCGACTGATTAAATTGCTTTCACTATGCAGGTAATCTTTTCCTTTTGATTTCAACTGGATAATTGATACGATGGATGATTTACCCGAGCAAGTAGTTTGGGATATTTTGGGGAGGATTAAGTCAACAGTAGATAGAAATTCTGTATCTTTAACTTGTAAGCGCTTCCATGAATTGGCTAATGAGCAACAGAAGTCTATTCGATTCGTCCGTGGTTTGGGTCCTTCCCATCCAGCATTGATTTCTCTCTGCAACAGATTTCAGAATTTGGAAAAAGTGGAAATCTCCTACTTGGGTCCGTTGCTCGAATTACATGTAAATGACAAAGAGATTCATATCCTTTCGACCAGCTGCCCCCGTTTGAAACATGTCATCTTAAGTTATTGCTATTATATAACTGATTTTGGTCTAAGCTACCTAGCATCCTGCTCCAACCTTTCTTCCTTGAAATTGATTTCAGCTTCAAGAATTACTAGTTCCGGTGTAATATCTGTGTTAATGGGGTGTAATAATCTTAAGGCGCTGCACCTTATTAACTGTCGTCATGTTATAATCCCTAATGAGTTGATGGAACACCTTGGCAAGCTTGAAGATCTTTGCATCAAACAATTGGAGAAGGTGATCTTATTAAAATTGAAGGTGCTTTGCGGAAATTAAAACGGTTATATTTTGAGGCAATTCGACAGTATAAGGCTTTATGATAGGGTAGTACGTAGTTGATTAGCAATGGACCCCTTCTTGTGATGCTATGGTAGAACTAAAGTTTTTGAACTGCATCAAGGGCCAGGGTAGTGGTCTTGCTCATGGGCGGATTCAGGATTAAAAGATCGAGGGGGCCGAACTAATTATCATTTTTGTTTTTGAAACGATAAAATCTCTCTTATGTTATGTATATATGCAGTTATGTTATGTATATATGCATTAGTTGTAGTTCATTTTCTCGTGACTGATTGTTTAATCAATAATATATCACCTATTATATAATGGATTGAGAAAACACAAAGATAACAAATTAGCTAGTAAAATGTACACATTCATTAGTTCTATTCTATTTTATGAATTAGAGAATAAATAATTTGAATTTAATTCAACAATAAGGTGGGATTCTTTGGAGTAACATTCTGAGCAAAATAAATTGTATTCGCAATGTAGTATGAACAATTATAAAAAAAATAAGGGTAAATCACGAATAGTTTTCTTAGATAAGACCTAATTACAAAAATCACCTTCATATATTGGATATTACAAATCTCCCCCCCTCCCCTCGAATTTGTCATATTCTTATAATTAACACATTGACCATAAAATGTTTCAATTTTACCCTTGAGCGTTAAAACTTGGGTGCTAATTATTATGTATTATAAATTATAAAACTTGGGTGCTAATTATTATGTATTATAAATTATTTTTATAGTAAATAGTAATGAAACTTAAATTAAGTTACTCGATATTAGACTTAAACTTGTGCAATAAAATTCAATTGATCTCGATTTATCATACATATTAAAGAAGTTTGGAAAATATATTTTGTTTAATAAGGTTGAACTTCGTTCCAACTCGAGTAATAAGCTAAATATTCATTGAATACGTGTAAAAATATGAAATAATATCGCTTGGAACGAAAAGAAGTATTTCCCTTTCCAAATTTGCTAATACTACTATAGATCTTCATTTCTAATTTCTGTTTCTACAACCTAACCCGACAGCTGAAACCCGTTTGCAGCCCTTCTTCCCTTCGCCCGGCGGCGCCACCCTTCCGCCGCCCTCATCCTAAAAACCCGTCGTGAAAAAACAAAGAAAAATAAAAAAAGAATGAGCTGCTCAGCTCTTTTCTCTGCCAACATTTCAGCGTCATCCGTTCAATACCGTTCGCTGACCATCAAACCCACCAATTATTTTTCAGCGTGCCTCAACGTGGACGTGCGCGCACCCGATTCTAACCAAAAGGGTTTTCTTCAAGAGAAACGAAGCGCCGAAATAATTGCCGACGAGAAGAAATTTATAGTGGGCACTTATGCGAGGGCGCCATTAGTGTTGTCCAGTGGCAGAGGGTGTAAACTGTACGATTTGGAAGGGCGAGAGTATCTCGACTTGACTTCTGGCATTGCCGTAAATGCCCTCGGCCATGGTGACCCGGATTGGCTACAGGCGGTCACACAGCAAGCTGATGTGCTCACTCATGTCAGCAATGTTTACTACTCTGTTCCACAGGTATGCATTTCACATGTATCCTAGTTTCTTTTTTTTTTGTTTGAGTGAGTTTCTATGCCAGAGGTTGGATATTGGCGATAAATGTTATGCTCGTCTAGCTCCCAACATTAAATCTTTAAGCATGGGGTTTAGTTTAGGCTTTTTGATTCTTGGATTTTAGTGAGTAAAAAGCTAGAGAAAGTGTTGTTCTTGATTGATCTCCATTTGATGTTCATTTTCATTTATCTTATTATTTTACTCAATGAATTTCAAGAACCAAACATAGCCTTATGCCCTTGTTGCTGGATCTGTTGCAAATTTACTGGTAGCATTTCTAGGTTTATTGAAGATTAGGAAATGTAGTATGATATGATTGAATTGTGGGTATGGGTTATAATTTTGTTCTATGAGAACCAATGTGGTTTAATCTATAGATAAAATTGTGAATTTTGTTATCTGAACACAATTTGTAAATGTGACGAGAATAATCCACAGTTTTGGGGAGACAGAAGATACATTCTGACATTGAGTAATTCTGACAAAAGTCTGCTCTTTATTATGCAGAAAAAGACCAAATTATATATTTCATTCATTCGAAGAAAATTTATCACTTGCACGTACTTTCTACTATTCAGACTATCAGAGTATGATAATTGTTTTGTCAAATCGATAGATAGAGCTCGCAAAACGTTTGGTTGCCAGCTCTTTTGCTGATAGAGCTTTCTTCTGCAATTCCGGGACCGAAGCTACTGAAGCTGCAATCAAATTTGCTCGAAAGTTTCAAAGATTTTCACATCCCGATAATAAAGAACCGCCTTTTGAGTTTATTGCCTTCACAAATTGTTTCCATGGTAGAACAATGGGTGCTCTTGCATTGACGAGCAAAGAGAATTATAGATCACCATTTGAACCTGTTATGCCTGGAGTCACTTTCTTAGAATATGGCAATACTCAAGCAGCAGTCGAAGCAATAAAAAGTGGGAAGTTTGCTGCAGTATTTGTGGAACCAATTCAAGGGGAAGGTGGTATATACAGCGCCACAAAAGAATTTTTGCAATCTTTGCGTGCTGCTTGTGATGGTTCTGGCTGTCTTCTTGTATATGATGAGGTAATTTTTTATAATATGGCATAAAAATAGTCAATCTCTCTCAAATTTCATTAACAATCTAGATATTCGTTGTTTTCTCTTAATTTCTGCAACGGTTTTAGAGTTCATTAATCTATCTCAAATTTCTTCTCGTTCTAAAATACAGCTCAACGAGTTTGCCTACTGAAAGCACGGTTATGGTTGAGTAACGTGGGAATCTAGGCCTCTAAGTTGGTGGACTATTTATTTTTGGCATTCTTAGAGTTAATAAAATCAGATTAGGTGTTTATTTTACTATTAGAAGTGTTAGAGCGTGTTTGCAAAAGCTTTTTAGTTCTAGCTTTTAGGTTAAATTTTCCTCTAGCAGAAGTTAGAGCACAAATTCTAAACGTATATGCTATTTGTACTTCCTACAAGCGAAAGCGGATAAGCCCTTAGTTAATTGTGTTCCAGTGCAAGTCCCCCATGATATGTCTAATGGGCAATTTACACCCTTGTGATTTGAAAATAGGTATATTACACACCCCTTCCACCCTAACACCCCATGAGGTGATTGTATTTAAACATTTTTAGGTGAAGGTTTTCGGTAGTTTGTTCTTATATCTTCTTCTATAAATACCTTTTAAGTTCATGAATGTAATGCACAACATTGCATATTTCATACTATGGAATGATAAAGAACAGCTATCCTACCACTCACAGTTACCATTGTTAAACAATATCATCATTGTTATATGATCATAATTTTGGATTGCTAAAATGATATCATTTATTCGTATGACCCAGGTACAATGTGGATTAGGTCGAACGGGTCATCTCTGGGCCCATGAAGCTTACGATGTATACCCAGATATAATGACTCTCGCAAAGCCTCTTGCTGGAGGTCTACCGATAGGTGCTGTATTGGTAACCGAAAGGGTCGCCACTGCTATAAATTACGGAGACCACGGCAGCACTTTTGCAGGTAACCCTCTGGTTTGCCGTGCTGGTATTGCAGTACTGGACAAAATATCGAAACCCGAGTTTTTGGCTGATGTCTCAGAGAAAGGTCGGTATTTCAAAGACTTATTGGTAGAAAAATTAGGAGGGAGCTCGCACGTGAAAGAAGTACGAGGTTTAGGGCTCATTATCGGTATAGAGCTCGATATATCTGCTTCACCGTTAGTTGATGCATGTCGAGAATGCGGGATTCTTGTTTTGACTGCTGGGAAAGGAAACGTTGTTAGGATTGTACCACCATTGATCATTTCAAAAGAGGAACTTGAAATAGCTGCTGATGTATTGACTAATTGTTTGCCTGCACTTGATAATCAGGATGGGAATAAGTAGTAATTAAATGCCATTTTACTTGGGGGTTTTGAAGTGATGTATCATGTAATGTTTATATATGAATTAGAATATACAGCAACAACCCTCATTCCCTCACATTTATTGGTTAGTTCTTGATTAATTTTCTTTCCCATGCATTATGATATTAGTATGTTGAAACTCTTGCATCGGGTAATTCTTGCACAAATCGTTTTTGACGAAACCTGATACGTTTACATGGCATGGAAAGTGCAGTATATTTGTTTTGTGACGGATAATGACAATCACATTATTAGTGCAATAAATATAATGATTGGATTTCCAATATTTAATTTAAAACTTCAGAACCACAAATGATCCTGGCAATGTAGATTTTTTGAATAATAATAAACTCTTTTAATTTGTTAAGGGAGTATGGAGTTTAAATGTTGGAGATAATTATTTGTATTAACTTGCTTAAATGATGTCATTTACTTCCTCCACCAATTTCTCTTGGCCCTTTAATATTGTTTATTCATCTGCAAGTGTTTTCTTTTTCTTCTGCCAAAGGTTATGAAACAAAAAAACAAAGTCGAATGTAGATACGAATAGATTGCAATCCGAAGTTACTTGGCTTTTTAGTAAAATATTGGTATCCTTTGTTTATGTCTTGCCCCCTTTTGAATGGCCTTCTAATTATGTATTGATTTTAGGGCTTTGCATTGCATAATAATTTGTTTACAGAAAACTGTGGCCCAAATTGAGAGGGCCCAAATAAACAATGACATGCCTTATAGCTACTACAAGAGGACTTTTTTTAAATTGGATAAAAATTCAAGTTTCAATGGCCAAACTCGCAGAACTTGCATAAAACCATATTAGACAACAATTTGAGTTGTCAAAATACCTTTAAAATCGGGAAAATTGTTTTTTTGGTACCATAGGATAGGCTGACTTGCACTTTTGGTACCATTGGATATGAAAATGTAAATTTGGTACCATAGGATAGGTTTTCATTGCACTTTTGGTACCATTGGATATGAAAATGCAAATTTGGTACCATAAGATAGGTTTTCATTGCACTTTTGGTACCATTGGATATGCAAATCCAAATTTGGTACCATAGGATAGGTTTTCATTGCAATTTTGGTACCAAACCCAATTTTTCTACAAAATTAATGGCAATTTACCCCCTATTAAATGCATAATGTTCAATTTATCACTCTATAATTTGAAAGAAATCAATTTACCCCCTGTAAAATTTTAATGAAGTAATTTACCCCCTTTAGCCGGAGATTGTAACTCACTTGCAGAAATTGAGAGTATGCATGCAAACTATTTTATTTAACATAGGGGGTAAATTGCCACATTTATCATAACACAATTGGTAAAATATCACATTATCATAATAAAAGTGGATTAAGTGCCGCCTATAAAAATATCAGGGAGGCGATGTGAAATTTTTACAAAATTTCAGGGGGTAAAATGCTCTTTTTTAAACCACGAGGGGTTAAATTGAACATTATGCATTTAATAGGGGGTAAATTGCCATTAATTTTGTAGAAAAATTGGGTTTGGTACCAAAATTGCAATGAAAACTTATCCTATGGTACCAAATTTGCATTTTCATATCCAATGGTACCAAAAGTGCAATGAGAACCTATCCTATGGTACCAAATTTGCATTTTCATATCCAATGGTACCAAAAGTGCAATAAAAACCTATCCTATGGTACCAAATTTGCATTTTCATATCCAATGGTACCAAAAGTGCAAGTCAGCCTATCCTATGGTACCAAAAAAGCAATTTTCCCCTTTAAAATCACAAGAACTGTCATAAAAGCACTCATTGTTAGGTCATCAAACTTCACACCTAAGTTGTTTAGTGTGAGTGGTTCAAATGTCACAAAAGAAACAAATCCCATTTCCCTTTTGAAGAATACAAATGTATATACCACATTCAATAATTAAGGTTGTTTACATCATCTTATCTATAACTAACTATTTCCACAAAGGAGATGAATCAGAGAACTACTAATTAATCAGTTAAGATGTCTAAACTTAAACTCAGCAATTTCATTTATAATAAGTAAACAAAAAATAATACAAGATCCTAACTACAAGCAGTTCCTTTACTACTACAAGAAACAATTTCAGACATTTGCCGAAATAGAGTATTGGTTCTAACATATAGTTATAGTACATAGTCCTAAAGCAAGGTTAATTAGCCCTTAGTATAGGTGTCTTTTCTTATATGTCTTCTGGCTCGGTTAAAGAATGGACTACCTGACTCCACAAACAACTTCTGAGTTCGAGTCCTCAAATGGCATATTTAAATCAGGAAGCTCGAATCTAGCATCAGATGCAGCATCATTGGCCAAGAGCGAAGTAGTTATAGGATGATTGGCTGTTGACTTTTGCTCAAGTTGACCAGAAACGGATTCGTCTGCTTTCCGTTTATCCAAATGTGGTTGCATTTCAAGCTGCACAATATATGTATATATATATCAATATTATGAATCCAAATGAAGACGTTGAATTACATAATAACGTGAGAGGCTAAGAAATTGCACCTTCATTCTCTTCAAGCTTTCATTTGTAGCCCTTTGTTTCTCGAAATTAACACGCAAGGCTGATATTTGCTGAAAACAAGAGTTTTCATGATGTTAACACGTTTTTGTAATAAACAATAAGAAAATTGCATAAAAAGTTGAAAAGAAATAGAATAAAATACCCTTTTCAACTCTCTTCTTTCCTTAATCAATAAGTTTTCTTCTTCTCTGAGTTCAGCCAAGGTCTGGAAATAAACACCAAACAAAAGTTATTTAGTAAGACAAATTAAGTAAACAGATTAAGCGATCAAAATGCCATCGTCGACGCTTGTAGGATTATAGTTTCTTCGGCCAACAATAGAGAACAATTAATGCATTTAATGATATCTTTGAAATTGCAATTTAATTACTAATGTATTCATTCACCTTCTTCTTTCTTGACCTCTTGGATCCAGTTTTTTCACCATCTACATTGGCCTGAAACAGAAAATTAAACATATCACACAATCAATTCAAATTCCATTTGGTAACTCACATTAATTATACTCAAAGTTTAAGGCATACAATAAGAAACCAAATAAACTCCAAACAAGAAGCGTCTAAATAAGATTCATTTAATTTTTACAATCACAAAGTTTTAATTAAAATAAAAGCGCAGTTTTGGAAAGATAAGGTATTTAATCTGTTGGCTTCTCTAGTGTCATGCATAAAGTTCATTTTATTTATAATAATACAAGGAACCCAAGATGTTGATTTGGCAATACATTATCAGCTTACATTAAAACAAATAGTAGTTTGGTGACAAGAAAATGGTCCCCACCATAAGGCCAAATCCACACCATACACTTTCCCAATTCCCACAGATTTCGAATAAAAGTTCACACTTTTTACACATGCTCTTTTGTTTTCCGACCCTCATGTACATTACTTACACTTGTTTGAACAAAAAATGATAATACTCCTAGTAACTTCAAAGACAAAAATGACCCACGTTAATACTCTGTCATGCATAGAAATTACAGCCCTAATCACCGTCTTTTACACAGAGTAAAATATCAAAAAGTAATTTTCCAACTTTTGACTGCTTCAGGAAGTAATAAGAAAAATAACAACCCAGACCCGGTGTTCTTCTTTTTCTACATTTTCAGCACAGCACAAATAAAGTTTGTACCAAAGCTGTCACATTCCAATTTCTGGTAACAGATCTTTTGTCCTACTAGTAAGATATATACCGGGTGGGGGGGGGGGGGTTGGTTCATGTGACCAATAGGTCTTCGATTGATCAAATTAGAAATTTAGAATTAAAAATAAAAATATTTATTAAATACTAGTAAATTGTACAGTAGTGCCGTGCCTTGGAATGTTCGCTTTGTGTTGTGAACAGATGTCATTAGATGGTTCGAGTATAAAGACAAACCAGGGACGGGTAGGGTACATAAAAAAGTTGCATTCTTAGTTTGCCTGCTCCATGCCGCACTAGATTATTCCACCTCCCCTTATAGTAGTAATTTCCAATTATAAATTGATTTTTAATTTAATAAAGTTCACAACCACTAACAGCTCCACCAAACTAAACGCAGACCTATTTGCCACGAAAACACGCCACCGCTTAAACAGGGCACCCCACCCCATCGAATTGACCAAACTACCCTTTTACTAACCCTTACCCACGAGCATCACTTTGACTAAGGAGGATTTGGTTTTAAAAATTGACTCTTCTTTTTCATTTTCTTTTTCTTTTTTTTAGGAGAAAAAAATTTGACTTTCATTGGGATAATTTCTTGGGAACTTCTCATGACATAATTGACGAAACTACCCTTTTGAAAGAGGGTCATATCGGTAATTTCGCATGTTAATTAAGGGGGTGTGTGACAACAAGGCTCATAATAATAATGGGTTTCGGCTGGTGAGCTGAAAAGTAATGAGAAGAAAACGTGACACGGACATAGTCGTCTGACCACATGCGTTGAAACAAAGTCTCACTCATTTGTTACCCCTTCAAAAGGGCAGAGATTTAGAAAACGGGCAGGGTATTTTGGTCAATAAACCAGTGCCGGAATCAGATCAGCGAAATTACTGTATTGTCCCGGAAACTGAAAAAAACAGAGAGAGGATTTGAGTAGAGGAAGCAAACAAAAGGAGGCCTGAAATTGGCTGATCTGACTTCTCCAACACGCGTGGCAGCAAATATCCAGATTCTACAGGGGTACTTTCGTCATTTTCCCAATAGAATGACAACTGACACGAGAAACCAATGAAGGAAAAATATGAGGACATACAGGAACGTTCACAACAACCCACGCTACGCCGCTGACTCGCCACCCCCGGACGCCGCGTAACTGATAGATACTCTCATACATAGGTAATCAGATATAAATGGTGCGTATAAACTACAGACCTTAGATCTTGCCGTGTTCGAGAGTTTTGGTCGGCTGGACTCTTCAAATCCTCCGGACCCACCGCTGAGGGAGGTGGCGCCGCTCCACGACAGCGGCGTGGTGGGGCTGGCTCGATGAGCCGGTTTCTTCGTGTTGCTGCTAATTGAGACAGGTCTTGACCTGCGTTGACGTACGCTCCACTCCAGTGGCAAGGCTGCCGGCTTAAGCGCCGGAGGAGGAGGAGGTGGCGGCGCTGCGCGGTGGAGCCGCACGAGGAGCTCTACCACCATCGTGTCATCTTTCATGGCGGACTTAACCCAATCTTCGTCGGCGGCAGTCATGGGTGTTGGATTTTAGAGAGAGAGAGAGAGAGAGAGATAGAAAAGGGTTTGGTGATATGGAAAGGGAAAATGGAATGGTGGTGGCAATGAAAATATGAGAGATAGTTATTTATTTATAATTATTTGTAATAAATAAGGAGAGCTGTGACATGAGTATTTATATTTTTATTTACTCCATATATTATATTATTAGAATATAATAAAATAGAAAATTGGTGTTTGTGTGGTGAAGATGCTTATTGCCAACACCTTGTGCTGAATGTTGGGGTTGGATACTCGTAGAGGGGGGGGGGGGGGGTGGATTGGGTGAAGGGTGGTGGTCCATTAAAATTAGATATATGCTATTAATCTTGTTTCTGCTATTATTATCCTCCAACTCTATATACACTTATCCGAAAGTGGGTTTCCATATGAGGTTATTTTGGGAAAAGTTATTTATGTTTATATTTAATGTTCGAGATATTATATAAAACGATATCTTGAAAAGATACAATTGAAATTTTCATTTAATAAAGATATAATGTAATAGTGAATTAGTAGCAACGAATGACTGATCTAATGAAATTGATCAATTTTTACAAGTGGCGTACTCATATTCATATTTCTATATAAAATAATGATGCATGCGTCTAAAATTTATTAAATTAAGTTTAAGATTTGAATACTGTTGAAAAAAATAGAATAAATTAGTTTGAAAGTATTGATTGTTATGCACCCGATGAACACTTATTTTGTATGTGGTAATTAAAGAACTAAAATTCTAAATAATATTGCTCCATAAGTAAAGGTTATTGGACTTTATTATAATTAGTAGTCCCATTATAGATAGATTTAGATTTTTTTATCTATAATTATTAGAAAAAAATTATTATACTTAAAGTTGGTACTGAAAAAACCGTATATATAGTCTCAACTTATGTTTTTGTTCATAAAATTAGAGGTAAATGGATTTTGTTCATTTTGGTTAATCAATCCTACAAAATCAATCCGAATAAAAAGTTAGATAATTGGATTGAATGACAAAAGTTGGTCTTGAACCCTTTTTTTTTTTTTTTTGCTTTTGACTAATTAAGTGTAATCCAATTGTAACACCCTTAAGGCCTTAACTATAATATGTCTATTTATATATAATTATTCGATATATTAGTATAATAATTGTCCCATCCCCACTATATTAGTATCTTTTCAATATGAATATTAACATAATTTCAGTTATAAATTTATTTTATTCAAGTTTCATTATTTTAAGTTTTAATTCAAGTACAAGAATTTTGCTCTTATTTTGTGCTAGTATTTTTTATTTACAATAATACTATTTAGGATTTACTGTTTTCGTATGCTTAACTTCATTTCTATGTGAGTATAAATTGTTACTTTTTGCGTTTTAGAACAAGATAATTCACATGTTTGAAGATAAACCATCCACAAATATATATGTATAAGAACATTTTTTTTAAGATTGAGTATGCCTCCGCATAGTCAACTCATCTTGTGTCCGCCACTATTTATTATGGTATGTACTTTTAAATAAATTAACTAAATAAACTACTCAATATGAGTACATACAAATACAGACAAGTTGTTAAAGTCGGGTCCTCTATACCACAACTATGTACCATGTTTGTGTATCATTAATAATAAATTGACACTTGTTAAGTTTATTTAAGATAAACTACACATGATTATTTTTTCCCTTTTCTTTTTCCTTCCAACCTTTAGATTCAAAACAGCAATAAACAACCATAAATATGCAACAGAACAAAAATGATTACTATGTTGGTTGAGAATATCAAGCAATATTTGGGATTTATCAGTATAAGAAAAAATTAAAAAGAAGATTTATACTCTCATAATTTCGATGGGGGTAATCAAATATGTATCACCATTAAAACAATGTATCAATTTCAACAATATGCCCCGTGCTACGCCGGAATCAATCGACATCGCCATTATAAACCATAAACCGAGGAATTTCACTTATATAACAATTAAATCAAATAACATAAATCCTAATTAATTACTATATGAAATACTCCATCAAGCTTTTCAATGTCAGCATACACAAAATCAGGATCCCGAAATTAATTCAACGTTATGAATTGCTAGATATTATTTTTTGTTGATTCTATGCTTAAAGATGGGTTAATTGAATCAAAGTTTTGAAGACAAAAAAATAAAGAAAACCAAGAAGAAAAGAGAGGAAATAATCATGTGTAGTTTATCTTACATAAACTTGACAAGTGTCAGTTTATTATTAGTGGTACACAAGTGTTGTACATAGTTGTGATATAGAGGATCCGGTGCCCCAAATATGCATTCTATGCGTTTAGTTTGAGAAAAAAGATGTACTAATTTAATTTTAGACAGCTTCACGAGAAAATAGTTTATGTAATATAATTTTATTGATTTTTGAATTAATGATATTTTTTTTTCATCTAAGGTCATCTCTAACCGAAGGTCTTGCCCAATTGTCCAATTGTCTTGCCCTCTTGTCTTGTCCTCATGTCTTTTCGACCCACTTAAAAAACTCATTAACCGAAGGGCAATGAACATCCATTAATTCAACGAATCTCATTTATTTAGATTTATATTTGTCCAATTATATATGAAATTGTTCAACAAATCTCATTTATTTAATTCATGAAATTAAAAAATAAAATAGCACCCGAGCCCCAGCTGCCCCTCTCCAGCCCCCGGTAGCCCCTGGCTGGCAGGGGTCAGCAGGGGCGTCTGCCTACCGGCAAGCAGGCATGCAATGGTTGTATGCCTGCTTGCCGGGTTGCCTGCCCCGAGCCCCCTGCCCCATTGCCCGTCCAATTGCCATCATCCATCTCCAACCGAACCGAGCCGACAACCCCCCTCATGCCCGATTGCAGGCTCAGTTGAAAATGGCCTAATTAATTAAGGGGATAATATGTTTTGATCTTCCTATTACAAAATGTTCTTCAACATGCTCTCCTTTTATGCTCTCCTTTTATGTTGACATGACAATCTGATAATAGCCAAAAAAAATTGTACTATAGATGATAAATATAAAGAAATTACAATATATATTTTTAACATCATGATGTACATTTCAAAGTACCATCCCATTACAAAGATTCCTTATAAGTACTTTTTAAAGTAAAAGTGCGACGATGTGAGTAGAACATTCAAATTGTTAAGGAGTACTAATAAGGTTATCAAAATGTCCCCAAACTTCAAAGGGGGTTTAAACGCTTTAGTTTACTCAAATTGCTAAATTTTGGGCCTAAGAAATAAGTAAATTGAAAATAGAGCTAAATGCAAAAGGACCTCTGTGTTTTGTCTAATTGACAAAAAAAACCTTTGTGTTATTTTCTTGACCGAAAATCACCATGCATGCTTAATTTTTTTATTTGTAAAAAATTTCATTTGATATTTATTCATAAATTAATGTGGAGATTATTGCTAATTTTTAATTGAACATGGGGTTATTGTCAATATTAATTAAAACATGATTGTTTTTGCATTTTTTGGTGAAGATATAGTTGTCATTTTTCCTATAAAATATGTATTCCGACTTGAGTAGGGGTTTTGCGTTAAGCAAAAATGTTAGGAGAACACAAATGGATTCTTCCCTGTAAGGGATAGTTTAGTAATTATGTGAAAGTTCCTATATTTTCTACGTAACACATTACTTTTTTCTTCAATTTGACTTTTGAACGAACCTGATAACATTTTCCTCTGTTCAAACAACGAACCAATCTCTATTATTTTATTGCTCCATAACCAACAAAATCACAAATTAAGAGTGAGACCTGGCAAGGAGAGCTTCTTCTTAATTCCACTCCAGCAGCTCAGAAACAAATATATATATATATATATATATATATATATATATATATATAAATGCCCAAATTATGGTACGTGTAAGTATTTCTTTTGTATTTTTAATATCGGTACTTTATTTTGTTGCATAGACTTTCTGTGTGTTGACTTGAGCTATATATATATATATGCATCATAAATCTTAAAAGAGGCTATTTAATTATGCTCGCAAAACCATGGAAAAAGATGGAGTTAGTGAATTCGAGAATCATTTGTGCAAAGATGAACACTCTTCAAAATAACATTGAAAAAACAAAAACCATGTCATGGAAGAAGGCACCTTGCATTTGGGTGTTGACTCCAAAATACTATCACAATTTCCCAATAGGTATTGCAAGATACCCCTTTTTATATAGTAGTTTTAGTTATTTTAAGGAAAATTCTTGTATAGACCTCATAGACCTTGTGATTGTAAATGCACCACATCATACATTTTGATGATGTCATGCTCTCAAAATGTATGATGTGATGCATTTACCACCACAAGATCTATAAAAATCTCATAGACCATGTCTATGCAAGAATATCCCTTATTTTTATATTTATCACCACAAGTCCACTGGTGTGAGATGCACAGTGTCATTAGGAGAGTGAAGTTGGGAAAGATTTACTAGGGAGATTTTTTTTTTTTTTTAATTTATGCAGGGACTATTTGTCTCGTTTTTCTCAAAATGATTTCATGTTTACAAAAGTCTAGACAAACATATTTTTTATTTAGTGAAATAAATTTATAGTATCTCTCAATTTCTTCAATCAATTCTTTCAAAAATCTAACAAATAGTTCTAGACCTTGTAACTATATATGAACAATACCACATCATTAAATGAATGATATATATGATGTTATTCATGACCACGAGGTCTATGTAAAAAATTATTCATCATTAAGAGGTCTAGGTAAGAAATTTCTAACAAAATATTTACATATCATATATACTTCGATTTGAAATAAACTAATCTATCACTGACGCACACAACTTGCCTCACATAACTAACATGATTTGATATAAAATAACTTACTTCTTACATTATTTTTCTTATTTTTATAATTTTTAAAAAGCCTACACATCTTATTTCTTTAACCACCCCCAAAAATTCAAATTAACAACATAACATTTTTTCATAAATGTTAATCTGGGGACCTTTAGGGGCTAGGTGATAATGTGATATGCATTAATAATGTAGCACGTGAAACTATTGGAATTGAAGGCATTAGTTAGACCAATGTTGTTGTATTTAATTGTTTTATTAAATAATTTAAATACAGTTTTTCCAGAACTACATATCGAAAACTAGGGTGTGTATTAGATCAAATAAAATTTTAATTCTACTTAAATAAGAAATGGAGCCCAAATTTTGGTTGATTAATTAAATCGATCTTAACTAATTATATACAAAAAGTAGGAAGCTAGAGAAATAATAATAAGGAAAAAAAAAACATAAAAATTAATTGATAAAGCTCAGTTATAAAATTTAAACAAAAAATTCCAGCCCATATACCACAACTAATCTAAAAAGGCGAACTAAGCCTAAAAACAAAATTATCTATATATGAATCCAAAATTTCGTAAGCGATAGTCCACTAAACCTTTAATTTAATGCTTTTTTGCTACAGTGTTTTTTTTCTTATTCTTTTTTTTTGAGAATTTCCTTGCCGTGTTTTAGAAGCACCTAAGACTTCACTTCCATCTTTAAGAATACATATATGTAAAATGGAATTATGGATTGTTAAGGAATATATCTATTTGTTTATATTTTGAAAGTACATTATGCCGCGGACAAAAAAAAGCTTACTAGTACGGACGAGACTTCAATTGTTAGTGGTAATTTAATTATTTGTAAAATTACCAGAAATTTGTTATTTAATAAATAGATAAAGTGCTTTAAACATAAGTCAAACCAATTTAAACAATCTACATGTTATTTTTAGTTTATATACCTTGTTTGTGTCAAAGTAAAAGAAAAATAAAAGATGAATGACATGCAGTGCAGGTTGGAATGACATTTGAAACTTTATTCTTAGCTTATTTTGAATGGGACCGGTGCCACCTGAATCCTACCAAAAAGGACCACTCCCAATTAATTTAATTTATAACTGGAGCGTGTGGTCACCGCTTCTTTCATGCATTGCATTTGCATGCACACCCAATCATGTACTCCTGTCCGCGCGTGTTTAGTTCTCCCCATAAATGGCGTGACTCATGCCACCATTTCCCCCCGCTCCCGAGCCAATCTTTTATTTTTGGATTGGGTTTTGGTGAACTATGAGTTACCTGTAGTATTATTATTTGGGCTAAATTAGGTTATATCCAGTGACTCCTCCGCTTAAGTTCAGTTTCTCCTCAGTTCAGTTCAGTTTCTCCTCAAATTTCAAGCCCAACCTTCCCTTTCCTTTTTATAAGTCATCTCAAATGACTAAATATATCAATTCCATTTAATTCTAATTCTCATTTTTTCCACTCTCATTTAATAATAATAGCAATAATAATAAAATTAAACAATACTAAATAATTAATTAATAAATAACAATATTAATGATGGATTATAATACGTAAATCAATTAGAAAATAATAAAAATAATTTAAGATTGATATTAATAATAAAAAATAAAATTGATACACAATAATACAACAATTAAATACTTGATTGACATGATTTGGGAATAATAAAAATAATTAAGATTCACATTAAATTTGCCAAAATAATACACAAATTTAAGGATTTAAAAAAAGGTTTTTATTAAATTACAACAAAATAAATTAAATTTGAGTTTATTAAATAAGAGTTACATTTTTAAACTAAAATTAACTTTTTAAAAATAATACACAAATTAACTAAAAATAAGATTAAATAAGAGTTATATTTCATTTAATAAGGTATTTTAAAGGATCTTTTTTTAAATAAAAGGGTTTTTATTAAATAACAAATAAATAAAAAGAAAAATAAAAAAAGAAAAGAAAAGGGAGCAACAAGTGGCCGACAAGTGTCGGCCACCTTGCACTCGCCTGCCCAGAGAGTGACACCGCTTGCCTCATTTTAATTGAACTTTTCACCCTCCTAAGTCCAAAATTTCTTCCCCTTGTCTCATAAGAGATGCCCTTACAATTTAGTTAATAGAAAACTACTTTTGTTGTTATGATGGGATAATGTTTAATTAATAGATTAGGGTGAGTTTGGCCTAGCGATACGAGAAACAATTATAGGAGAATTAATTTTAGTATAATTGATTTTAGTAATAATTGATTATAATAAAAATTAATTATATAATAATTGCTTTTGTATAATAGCTTTTGCAAAAGTAACACTTTAGTAGCTTCTAAAATATGTTGATTTTTTGCTTCTCGAGATCCCAAAAGTGATTATGATCTTGGGGGCCAAACACCATGAAAATCACGATTGAGCAGAAGTTATTTTTATAATCAGGGCCAAACACTTCAAAAATCACAATAGAGATCTATAAGTGATTTTAAGAGCTCCAACCGCTAGGCCAAACTCACCCTTAATCAAATATTCAATAAAGCTATGTACTGTTGTGTTTCAATAGGATAAATTTAGTTTGAGTCCAACTGAAGTTGAACCCATATATAAAACTAATTGTAAATGAAATAAGTGAAGAAAAGTTTAATGCCATTTCAATTATTTATAAAGCTAAAAACTAGATCAAAGTTTGGCCCTTTGAGGATCATTAAGCTTTTAGACGAGGGACCTTGGTAACACTTGGTCCAACACACGCGGGTCTCGAGCTCGACTTCAGAGGAAATTATTTTTTGTGCAAAATTTAATTAACTTTTTGGCCTAAAAACAAAAGCCAAATAATCAGGAAAAAAACAAATGTGTCTGATCCAAATGATATACGCGTGACAACTTGAATAAGTATATTTGTATCTGATCCGATTCAATCAATGCCTTTCTTTGGATTCAAACTGACACTTGTTGGGCCGATTAGCAACAAACAAGTGCCTTTTAATTTGGGCTGAAACGAAAACTTGTGTCTATCCAAAAACACCATTTCATTGCTACTAGGAGAGGAATTCAATCAATTCTACATTCCATTTTCTAGCAGCTAAAGCAGAAATTAAAATATTCTCTCTTACTTGTTGTTTTAATATTTTGTTCGAACGCGGACTTCTGGTTAGTGCGAACAACAAACATCAAAACTGTTTTATTTTAGGAAACTATCCAGGATCAATTATATACAGGTAGATAAATCACTTTATCGCAAATATTGTCTTAAGGGAATCATTAATTACTACAAGTTTAGGTCTTATTTCCTAAACTTTGAGTTCCAATTCTGATCCATTAAGTTAAAAAATTTACTAAATTTGGATGATAAGTTAATACATGCCCGTTTATACTTTATTTTTTATTTCTAAGAGTAATGACTGTTTTAAATCGAATGTGGCAAAATGACAGCAAATAAAGTGAAATTTTGGTTGGCTGTTTTTGGGTATTTAAGCATTCCAATGGTTTAAAAATCTGGCGAATATGGTCTAAGACAAAAAAGAAGGGATAGTTCAACAAAATAAATTGTATTATTTAGCTGATTAACAAGTCAGTACGATGTATATATGTTCTGTTACATGGCAAGCATTAATAAGTTAGAAAAAAAATGAGATAAACGCATATCTAAACTTTAATAAAAAAACTTAAGAAGCAAAGATTATTTCTTGACCTTGATTTTATGGATTTTCTAATTTCGATCGAAATTGCTATGTATATGCTCTTTCTCTGCCTTTCTCCCCTCTTCATCTTTTTTATTACCTAATGATTGATCGAGTTCTCTACTGATCGTCCCGGCACCACAAAATATATATTACTTGGACAAAAAAGAGTACTCATTTCTCAAAAAAAAAAAAATACTTTTCTTAAAATAGAAAATATATCCAATTACTATTATTTGTTCATGTGATATTTAAAATATTCATTTGCTCGACATTTTCTTTAATATTTTTGGGCTTATACAAACTTACAAAGTAAGAAAATCAAAAAAAATAATTTACCAAAAGAAATTTGATCCCTCAATCCTGAATTTCTCGAAAAATAAAAATACATCTTCAATTCTTAAAACCATCCATGCTACACGGTTTTATGTTGGTATCCAATACGGGTCAACCCGGAATCTGTGAGCCATCTCGTTCTCAAAGAACAGAACGGCATCTCCACATTTTAGGCTTTCCCCAAAACCCTAATCCCTAAATCCACTAAAACCTCACCACCACCACCATCACCACATCCACCGGTCATGGCGGCAATCACCAAACGCCTCATCCACTTCCGTCCTATCCTCCGCCCTCACCCATACAACCCACGATACTTCTCCTCCGACAATCCCGCACCGGAATCAGATCCCGAATCCGAGAAA
Source organism: Penstemon barbatus (assembly GCA_003313485.2). NCBI lineage: Eukaryota > Viridiplantae > Streptophyta > Magnoliopsida > Lamiales > Plantaginaceae > Penstemon > Penstemon barbatus. The sequence continues at coordinate 11,275,267 of CM064883.1, read as the reverse complement.
TCACCACCGAAAACACAACCCTCATTCTCGTCCTACATGAACGACGTCAAATCCAGCCTACAAAGAGAACCTAACCCTCAAAATCGCCTCCGTAAACCTCTCTCATTTTCTAACCCCAAACCCCCTCCTCTAACCCCTCCGCCGCCTTCGAAAGATGCCTCTATATTAGAAATCCGACGGAACCTCAATGCGTACCGGATTCGGTCTGCCCCCCCTCCTCCTTCCTCCGGTCAGTTTGTTTCATTTCAAGAGCTCTACAAAAAAAACGTTATTTCCAATCCAAGCGACGGCGCCGTCAAGCCCCCATCCTCTAATCTCATTCGCGACAGTCTCCGTCAGATGCGGCCCGCCGCACCCTACGTGAAAAATCAAAATGTTGATCCGGCTTCTCTAACCCGGTTTAAGGAGAGCCTGAAGCTGAAACCCGACTCGGATTCTCCGAAAATTGGTGATAGTTTGCCTTCTTCGATTTTTGGGAAGGGGAGTGAGGAGGAGGGTAGTGCTCTTGGAATGAGGACGGATTTTTTGACTTCGTATAAGTATCCTGAGTTGGGGGCGAGACTGAAGATGTTGAGACCGGAGAAGAAGAAGGGGAACTGGTTCTCATTGCAAGAACTCAATGACAGGCTTGCCAGGCTTAAAGAGATTGAGGCAAATGAGAATCATAGTAATATCAAGGGTGTTGCGTTTATAGACTTGAGAGATAGTATTGAGAAAATGAAGTTGTCCGAGGATGAAAAGATTAGGCAGAAAACAAGTACACTCTTCCTTTCTTTTTCTCCTAATTTTCTCGCAAAAATAAATGTCTGCATCTTTGTTATCTTGTTAACATATAAACTGTTACAGTGCAGAGACTTGAAGTTTTGGGCCAGCTAGGTGGAACCCCAGATTTTATGCTGTTGCCTCCGAAGGGAGATTTAGTAGATAAGGTACTGCTTTCTTATTCTGCTTCTTCCACGTCGAGGTCACCCACCTTTTGTGTAGTTTAACACATGATTAACACTCATGTACATGTCCTGGTGTTCAGTATTTGCTGAAAGGCTTAAGGGATAATGTTGCTAGGTTTTGTGGTTCTGCTCGTCACACAAACCACTTCTTTTGCTTACTTATTTGCTAATATCTGTGATTTGAGTTGCATACAAAATATGATTCCCTCTTATATGTCTTTTTAATGTGTTGCACAGTATTTTCATCCCGACAATATGTCTTCCGCTGAGAAACTTAAGTTGGAGCTTAAGAAAGTAAGAGATGAATTCAAAATGTCAGAGTCTGATTGTGGTTCTGCTCGTGTACAAGGTAAGATGAAACATAATATTGTTGCTGAAAACTACTTTAGATTTCATATTCATTATACAATAACTGCAGTGTGAGAAACATGTTAGATTTCCTTAGCTACACCATTTTTAAGATGTATTAATAGTATAGTTTTAGTCTATTTACTCTAATAGTATCTTAAATCATTGATCTTTAGCTGCCCACCACAAAAAATATGCACATATTTCTGAGCTAAATTAAGCACATGGAATGTGTATATAGTTCTCCCTAAATAACAATTTGTTCCCTGAAGAATCCCTACATGAAAGATTTTATTGTGCTTCAGTATCTGACAGAATATATGGTATCTTTCCTGGAATTTATGAAAAGAAATACAATATTGATCAATGATATTTCTAATTGTTTAAGATCAAATGTTAACTAGAACTTGTTTCGATCATAGAAGGGTGTTTTTCTTTGACCCGTTTTACCTTTTTTTCCCGCTGGAGGTGGGTGTAGAATATAAATGGCTGCTATATAAATTATGTGGGAATAAGAATATAGAGGTGGAACTAGTAATGCAAAATCAAATTGCCAGATCTTTTAAGTAACATACTATTGACTTTTCACATTTCAAATCTTAATGTTATCAGAGGGTTAGTTTTGTGTTATCAGATTATTTTTCTATAAATAGCTAAATTGTTCAATATAATACTCTGAAATTAGTCTAAGTTGATCTTCAATATTAGAAAGGGTTAGAAGAAAATACCGGGTGCGAGTGATTTTTCAACATGGGATGGATAGAGATGATGGTGGGTCGGAAAGTTCCGTTTTTTGTCCTCCAAAGAAAGGCATGGTTTACATGTTTATTATGTTTTGATAGAAATGATGTCCTACTTTACATGCTTGTTATGCTCTTTCTTAAAAACTCTATTGGAATTTGTTTTTGGAATATTATTCCCAGTCAAATAGGGATAGATTCAGTTGTTGTTTGGGATTTTATGGTTAAATTAATAAGAATATTGGCTTTGGATTTTGAATTGGGAACCTAGGTAGATTTCTTTTGCTGCCTTTAATTCACGTTAATTCTGGGGGGTCCTAGATCATAGATTCATTAGTTTAGTCCTGTAAACAGACCTTAAAAGAAGGGTCTGGTAATGTTGTGAAGAATTGAGAATTGAAGAATCATTAGTCTGTGTATCTTTTGGTTTATGAAAATAATCACCCTGTTTGCTCTGATATCTCAGGAAGAATTCTTTTTACACGGTCTTTATTCTTTTGCAGTTGCTCAGCTGACAACAAAGATTAAGCATCTATCAACAATTCTGCTGAAAAAGGTTAGCATATCCATGAAGAGAATTTGATGCTTATCAAATATACTCAGAAATCTGTTTAAATGTTTTATTGTGATCCCATACTTGAAAGAAAATACATAGAAATGTTTCGTCGTTTGATATTGTAGGATAAGCACTCTCGGAAAGGCCTCCAAGGAATGGTTCAGAGGAGGAAGAAGCTTTTGAAATATCTACGACGGACTGACTGGGATTCTTACTGCCTTGTTCTTTCAAAACTGGGACTTCGTGACAACCCAGATGCTAAAGCCTAGACAAATGCTACCGTCTTTTGTTGGTAATAAATTTTGTTAAAGTAAAATGTCTGTAGCAAATTCAATTTCTTCTGGAATTGTAATGGTTTGTTTACTGGAATTTGAGCTTTCAACATTCACTTCCAGATCGCATGAAAACCGGGAATATATGGGACTCAATTTAGGTCCAAATGTTTTTTTTTGTATTTCTTGATAATGTAGAATCTACTTTAGGAGTTTAGGTTTTGAACTTTTTATTCACTTTTTCACTCAAATGATGTTCATTATTTAACTTTTCGTAGTATGGAAGTGTTACCAACAAGTGATTGATCTAGTGGAAGAGACAAGTCACTACAAAGTAGTGAATCCATGTTCGAATCCTTTCCACCTAATATGTCTAATGCGCTTAAAAAAGGATATAACATTTGGAAAACTAAAAACAATATTTCAGCATGAAAGTGTTTTATGGCATAATATTCACCATAATTTCTTGTTGAAGCCAAGCGGTCACTGTTGGCCAGTTGGGAATTGAGGGGCTATTTGGATGGGTTTTGGCTCGGTTTTGCGGGTCTCGATTTAAAAAATTCGGTTTGGGTGGTTTCGATGAAACCTTTGAGATTTCATTTGGATGGGTTTTGATTCTTGAGTTTTGTGGTTTGTGGTTTGAGCTCCATCAGGTCGGCTTGACATAATAGGGGATCTAGGCGAAATTTTAACTAGGCCCTGTTGTACCAAAAAAAAAAACATTATTAAATTAAGGGTAAATATCACTTTTGATCTCTTTTATCATTAACTTTTTACAGAGTGGTCCCTCTTATATTTTTTTTCCCACTTTAGTCCCTATTATGAATTATTTGTTTCACTTTAGTCCTTACTGTGAATTATGTGTTTCACTTTAGTCCTTATCAGGTGGTTCCGATAACACGTGACATGCATATGAATATTTTTTAGGGCATTTTCGTCCATTCACTATTGAGACTATTTGAGATATTGCTTAATTGGTGAGCAATTTTGGTGTTTGAAAAAGATTTTAGGAAAGAACTTTAGTTTGGAACGAAATGTACGATTAAGTTGAATTGGAATGAAAGCCTAGTTTGGAATAGATTATATATTTAGTTTTTTTTAAATAATTAGAAAGACGAAAATATCCCTGTTAGTTTACTTACAATGACAAAATTGCCCTCATGAGCATATCAAATGTTATCGGAATCGCCTTGGACCACTTGAAAAGGACTAAAGTGCAATAAATAATTCATAGTAGGGACTAAAGTGGAAAAAAAAACATAAGAGGGATCACTCTGTAAAAAGTTAATGATAAGAGAGACCAAAAGTGGTGTTTACCCTTAAATTAATTTTAGTACTTTTAAAATTATAAAATATTTACATGGTTTATCTTTACCATATTTCATATTTTTAATAGATAGATAAAATGATAATTCAACTTAATTGTTTTTAAATATTCAATTGTAGTATGCTTTTAAATTATAACGGTTAGTTCTAAAATTTTCTGTTTTAAATGCTAGAAGTATTGAAGAGATAATTATATAATTAATCTATGTTTATTAGAGTCAATCTTTTACTTGTCAAAACAATAAATATATATAATATAAAAGTAATATTATTATACTCTTGCAACTATGATTAATGAATTTGTTTCTAGCGACACTATGTCGTTAGATTTTTTTTATTGTGTGAAGTTTCGTACAAAATTAATTTCATATGTTTTAAAAACAAGTGAATAGTAAATTAATTGTCTGTGATTTTATAAAAGAAGCATATTGTTTCCTTCTTGATTTTATAAAGGGGATAACATGCCCATTATGCAATATTACAGGGAGTTAAAGTGTCCAACTATGCATATCACATGGAGTAAATTGTCTATTTACGCATATCACAGTGGTAAAGTCATTTGAATATTTTGTCAAGAGTTGGATTAAATTAATAATATTTTACATGAAAATGAAGTCTCAATCGTATTATAGAATGTGTGTGTAATACCTCCACTAGCAAGAAGATAAATTGCTCATTATCAGGGTGGTAAATTGTTCAATTTCCATTTTTAATGGAGGTAAATTGTCCATTAAACATATTACAACGAGTTAACTTGTCAAAAACCCCTATAAAAACTCTAAAATCTAAATCTAATCCTTGTCGTCGTACGTATCTGATGTCATCAAATTACTGGAAAAATTAATGAACTATTAGAGAGCTTCTGAAAATTATTATGCAATTAAGTTGATTTTCATAAATTATAATCTGAAGTATCACTACATTAGCCTGATTGAAATTGTGAAGAAAACGTTTACGAATTTAGCAACATACAATATAACTACAAATAAAATAATTTAAAAGGACACACAAAAAAAAAGAGAGAGAGAGAAATTTAATTAATTAAGTGGAGGTGAAAAGAAAGGCAGTGGCGGAGGAAGCGGTTGCTCTTCCATTGTTGGCGGCGCAGTTACAAACGGTATATTTGGCTGCACCACCGGATTACTATCTGGTGTACCTGGACCACTAACCAGTGGTGGCGGGAAGAACGTAAAAGGAATTTCTGGAGGATTTTGTGGTTGCTCTTCCGGCGGAGTGAATATCGGAAAAAGTGGTGGTGCCGGTGTTACACCATCATTTCCCGGCGGTGTGAGGAAGACGTTTGGTGACGAAGAAAAAATGGGTGGCGGGAAAAATGTAAAAGGGAGCTCCGGCGAGAGTGGCGGATATTGTGGTTGCTCTTCCGGCGGAGTGACTATCGGAAAAAGTGGTGGTGCCGGTGTTACACCATTATTTCCCGGCGGTGTGAGGAAGACGTTTGGAGGCGAAGAAAAAATGGGTGGCGGGAAAAATGTAAAAGGGAACTCCGGTGAGAGTGGCGGATTTTGTGGTTGCTCTTCCGGCGGAGTGAATATCGGAAATAGTGGTGCTGCCGGGGTTACCCCGTCATTCTCTGGAGGTGTGGGGAACAGGTCTGGTGGCGATGAGAATACGGGTGGCGATTCCGGTAGTGGGGGCGGGAAAATTAAGTCCGGCAACGATGGAGGGGAAAATATTGGAGATGGGTTATCTGGGCTTGCGTCGGGAGGCGAAAGCCATGGAAATACGGGTGGTGCTTCATCCGGCGGAGGTGGTGAGGAGACCAACGGAGGCGGATATACTATCGGAATTACTTCCGGTGGTGGTGGTGCCGGTGGTGGTGGAGAGGGAACTAATGGTGGTGGAGGAGGCGATGAAGGTGGCGGAGCTGATGGCGGCGGTGATGGTGGCGGTGATGACGGTGGTGGTGACGATGGTGGTGGTGACGATGGTGGCGGAACCGGAGGAGGGGCAGCAACCGGTGGCGGAGATGATGGTGGTGGTAGAATTGGTGGTGGAAGGGATATTAGTGGGGGAGGAGAATTAGAAGGTGGTAGTAATGGTGGTGGAAATACTATTTGTGGAGGAGGAGAAGAGACTATTGGTGGGGGCAAAGGAATGAGAGGTGGTTGTGTTGGCGGCGTGCGGCGTGGAGACGGTGGTGGTCTTGGCTGAAATGGGTTGTTAGGGGAGGTGCGATCAAAAGGCCATTGACCACAGTTACCAAACAAATATTGAAACAAAGGGTCACAATTTGATGGTGTTCTTCCACCGCCTCTTCTTCCACCGCGACTTCCGGTTCTTCCTCCGCGACTTGAGCTTCTCCTTTTCTCTACATCTTCTTTAGATTTTTTATGAATATGTCTTGAATGAGTACTTGCTTCAGTCAAAGTTGTAGTGATAAGAAGTAAAGCTAAGAGGAAAACTACAACACCACCTTTGGGTCTCATTTTTACTTGCAGTTTTTATGATTATGCTCAACCTTTTTTTATTTCATTTCCTTAGAGGATCGGAACCTACCACAACAATTTATACTATACAACTACAAGCATTATTAATATTGGAGTGAAATTGGACCTGTAGGGTCTGGATTGGGTCCAAGCGTGAAACTCTTGCGGGTTGGGTTAAATATTCGCACGGTCAAATCACATAAAATATTGACGAGTCATATTTAAATTGAATAATCCTAGATCTCGACCCACGTTCCTTTATTTTGATCAAAGTCGGCCGAATCTAATCTTGTTAGATCCAAATTCAAGTTTAAGTCTGTTGGATTTGAAATTTGAATATAAATTTTAACTCGCGAAATCTCCACTGCTATCTCCTTCTAAAGTATTTTTATAGTACATAATATTATTCACTCAGTGCAAGCTTATCTTCAATGAATTGATCTTCAAAATTGAATCATTTTCATTGAAGTACTTACTATAACTTACAGGAACAACGGTATTGATAATGTATCACAATTGATATGATTGATTGGAGATTCAAAAAGAAAATGACACCACATGTAAAAGTATTAAAGGAAAATTTCATTTTGTCCCCTAATATTTGAACATTTTTCTACTTTGCCCCATAATCTTTGTAAGTTCTAACTTAACTTCCTCAACTATTAAAAAGTCTATGATCACTACCTTTGGACGTTCCCGGCGATTCAAAGGTTGTGTGTCAAAGTGCAAAAACGTTCAAATGTTGTATGACAAAGTGAAAAACATTCAAAGATTGAGTAGCCATATGGGACAACATTCAAAGCCATATCATTAAAATTGAACATAATAATATATTAGATTCTTTTTTATGCATCTTATGGGGCTGCCTAAAATATATTTAATAGTTGAGAGGGTTAAGTGAGAACTCGCAAAAATTAAAAGACAAAATGGAACATCGGTCAAAGATTAGGGGAAAAAATGGAATTTTCCCAAATATTAACTCACATCTTGTTTCTAACAAAATGTGAAATGGGTTAAGTTTAAGTTTTTTTTTTTTTTTTTTTTTTATTTCTATGTTTAATATTAGTAGTTGAGTTCTATCAAAATTCAACTCATGAACTGGACTAAGTACTTATATGATTTATGTCTAATTTAACCTCAAAAGATAGCTTGTAAGATCATGATTGTACAAGACCTTATAAGACGGACTTAACTATTGTTTTTAATCAATGTGGGACATTTAGTTTCAATACTCTCTTTCACGTATGGGCGGATAAAATGTGTGGGTAAAACAAACCCAACACGTGACATATGAAAGCCCAACGTTATAAATTTGCAACATGTGGGTGAAGACCCAACAAACGAATAATGACACTCCGATCATTTAACCGGATGAAAAATGTCACTCCAAGCTTTGATTAACTGGAGGAATAATGACAACACAAGTCTTTGTTATCTGGACGAATCATGTTGGTAGATAATGAAGCCCATGAACAAGGAGGAGTCCATCACAGAAGGAGATGGTCCACTTCAACCTGGAGCTCTGATACCATATTAGAAATCACTACATGGATTAGACTAAGTACACTTACATAGTCTGGAGCTAACTCAACCTCAAAAGCTAACTTGTAAAATGAGGATTGCTTAAGAACTTATAAGACGGACTTAACAATTGTTTTCAACCAATGAGGAACAAATGAATTTAATAAGTCTTATATAGTTTCAATAATAGTTCAATGTAAGCCTGAAACCTTAATGTGAGCTTTGTAAGAGTAAAATAAAATCGGAAATTGCTCCAGCGGCAAGGGTGGGGGTTCGAACCCATCTGGAACTTGGATGGAAGCATTTATATGGGTCTATCTAAGGGTCATTTGTGGTGAAGACTCATTTGTGCGCAGAGTGTACAGCAGTATGGTGAGAACCCGGGGCTTGGTGGAGGCACATCCTGCGATTTACATCCTTCAGGATTCTAGGGCAAGGGTTCTGAGGGTCCAGGATTAGTCGAGTGTAAGCTTGTACACCTGGGTTATCAAAAATAAATAAATAAATAAATAAAATAAATAAATAAAATCGGAAATTTGTGCGTATTTGAGTTTGAGTCCATTCAAGTCCGACTCATAAAACATTAATTATTTGACAGGATTAGTCGAGTGTAAGCTTGTACACCTGGGTTATCAAAAAAAAAATAAAATAAAATAAATAAATAAAATCGGAAATTTGTGCGTATTTGAGTTTGAGTCCATTCAAGTCCGACTCATAAAACATTAATTATTTGAGATGGAAGTGCATAAATCAATGCAAGGATTTATATCATTAATGGCGGATGAGAGTAGTTGCAGAGCAAGGATAAGTATAGACTATAGAGTGGTAATTAAATTGAAGACAGCTAAAAAGGTGCGAATTTCAATACAACTGGATTTCGATGAAACACTGCCCTTCTTTTGGAAAATTCTGAATTAGAGATACTACTTGTTGGGTATTGTCTTATAAGTTTTTATGAATGACACATGTCCAAAGTGGACCAACTCATTCTGCTTTTATATTCAAAAAGTAGACCTACTTAGGACACATGTAAATCAAAAAGAGCGGAATGCAATACCCAGCAAGTAGCCTCTCCTAAATCGAAAATTCTTGTTCAAGTCTGGTTTGTCAAACCTATTCAACCATCAAATAAGTGTATTAATTATTTTGTGATTGGTCATTCTCCTGAGAGTTACATCCAATCCAAAAGCAAGTGTATTGCACTTGCCTTGTAGTTATTTTGGGTTCGGTCAAACTTGATGTGGGTAAGAATTAATACCTTCTTTTCTCCTTTTACTCTTTACATTTCTTTTTTAATTTGTAGATTGGGAAAAAATTATTTTATTTTATTTATCATTTTAGGAGTTTAATATAAAAATTAATATTTTTTTTTATCAATTTTATCCTTTTTATTAATGCTTGTAATTATTTATATGCTTAATTAATTAAAGGGATTTTCACTTTAAAAATATATTATTTTTTATATTTTTTAATATGTGTGCAATCCAAAAAAATGATAAATAAATAAAATCGAGGGAGTAGCTTGTTGAATGAATAGAGGAAGATAATTACTAAATTGGTATTTCTGGATCATATAGCAGTCGGGAACAGTTGAAAGAATTCATCAAATGAAAGATGCAATTAATTTATGAAGGTTTTATTGTAATTTTAATCTAATGGAATACCGCGCATGCCCCGCCTAGTAGTACGTGCCATTTCTCGACTCAATTGGGGGGCTATGCTACGGATTTATTCGGAGCTATATTCTTAGTAATAGGGCTGTGCAAACGGTAAAATCGTACCGAATCGGACCGAATTTTGGTATCCCTCGTCGATTCGGTAATTTCAAATCGTGTATCATTTGTCAAAACAAAAATTTCAGTACGGTTCGGTAAAATACCGATCGGTACGATTTGGTACAGAAAAGGAATAACTATCTAAAATAGAGAAGGGAAATAAGGAATATAATTAAAAAAAAAAAATTGGTTTACCGGTTCGGTTTGGTAAACGGGTCGGTATTACCGAAAACCGAAAGGTAACCTGGTTCGGTAATTACGTACCGAATTTTCGGTTCCAGTTCGGTATGACCGGTTTACCGAATCGTGCACAGCCCTAAGTGCATTTTGGACATTAGTAAGCAATATATGTCTAGTGGATGATCAATAATATTCGATATATTAATTCAAAATTAATTAGAGACCAATACATATTGCTCACTAAGTCCAGAAGGCATTATCTAAAAGATAGCTCCAAACAATTCATATGTTACTAATTGTTTATAAATTACCATTTAATTTATCAAAACATCTTTTAAATCATAAGATACAATAATATAGGACTAGCGATATTATTCGAGCAATAATTGTTACTGCCAAAGTAATATTTTATAATTTTCTTAATTGTCCCTTTTAATCAAATGACATAAAACTTTTTCAATCCACGTACCCACTATTTAATTGGTGGTTCAGCCTTCTCTCTTCTTAATAATCCCAATATTATTATCGTATTTCCCTTTTCTTATGAATCTTTAAATATGGAAATAATCTAATATTTGTAAATATGGATTATATAATACTCCCCAGTAATATAAATACGAAATTATTTTTAGTTAACGAACTCCAGCACAACTTTACTTATACTCATGGATCAAAATTTCGGTTCAAATGTATGTTTCGGTCAGTCAAATATTGGAAACTTTTCGAAACTATTCGGAAATGTTTCGGAAACACTAAGAAAAATTTGTAAAAAAAGTTACTAAATTTAGAAAAATATCAGAGTTTAAGGCAAATAAGTAGTTTCGAAATTACATCTTGTTTTCGTTTCGCCTGATTCAAAAACGGAAACTTTTCGATATTTTCGATGGAAAAGATGGAAATTTTGATCCATGGTTATACTTTCCTTCTTAAATATGGTCAAATCTTTGAAAAAATTAAAACAGAAATATGTTATTTGAAAATGAGCTACCAACTTTACACGATTAGAGGTGGAATAGAATTTAATGAATCAAAATTCGTTCATATTTCTTTTATTAAAAATTTGTTCGAGTTCAATTCATTATATTTTTGTTTTTCTTAGAATTATTATTTTATTATTGACCTTGTGACATTAAGTGTTATAAGCTTTTCTACCGTTATAAAAAATGATTTTCAACTTATGATATAGTTTTGACATAAAAACATAAGAGAAATATTGAAGTAGCTTAGTCCACTTAATATTTTATCGACTTTCACCATATTTCTACTACTAATTATATATTGAAGCTATGTATAAATTTTGAAATCATGTCTACAATTCAAAATTTTTAATTAATTTGTACACACAAAAAGTTTGGAGCACATGGCATAAGCCAAAGATCCACTGAATCATAATAACATAGGCATTTGAATCCGCATAATCATAGAAATTCTAAAAAGCTGCCACTAAGCCGGAGAAGAAAAGTAACTCTCTCCCTCCCTCAGTCAACCTATCGAAGATTAGGTGTAGTGGTGACCCTTTCACTCTTCCACGGAATGCTCATACGGGTCATTTCTTCATATTGCTCTCCCTTTCTAAGTTCAATTTCTTTTAGATGTTTTGAATTCAATAGATCTTGGTCGGATATTGAATTTTTTCGGATCCAATAAAAAAATTTATTTCAAAAGTTATAATAATATTTTTTTTCTAAAATAAACTTATTAACTTTACAATTTTATTTAATTTTAGCTCACATGTTCAAACAACATTTACTAATATTCATATTTTTAGATAAAAATATTGGTTTTAAATAAATTTATAAATGAGTTACAAATTACTATCTTCTTAAGTTGACACTTAAATATTATTACTGGTACTTACTTTTATAAATATTATATATTTATCATTCTTTTTATTTTTTATCGAAAATAAATTTTTAACGGATCAGATCAACCTAAATTCATATTCGTTCCATGTGTTCGGATTACGGATCTTCATGGTCGAATCACGTCCACTGAATTTCTCTAGTAAGATAATTATCCTAATAAATCGGACCGAATTCGAAAATATTCGGATTGAAATCCGCCTCATTGACCGCCCTAGTTTTAACATTGCAATGAAATATCTATTTATTATAAAAGAAAAAGAAAATTTACAGGCCGGGAATATGCTTACTCATATTTGAAGTTCAGTTCACCGAGTACCGAACACAATTTTCGGCATTAATTTTGATCCAACTTGTTTCCCTCAGATATGGGCCGCTCTATCATGGGCTACTTTTATTATTGGGTCCTTAATGACCTTTTATTTGGGCCTCTTGACTTTTAAGGCCATCTTCAATGGGTATGGACTCCCATTCCCTTCAGATTTTCCTTCCCCTTCAGATTCCTCTTTTTATAGTCATCTTCAGTGACTCGGTCTTCACATTCTATTTAATTTCAATTCTCAAACTTTCCTACTCTCACTTAATTTTTCCAATCTTCACATTCTATTTAATTCCAATTCTCATTCATTTAATAATAATAATAATAATGAAATTGGATTTAAATCGTATTGAATTTATCGTATTTTTTCAATCTTCACATTCTAATTTAATTTATCGTATTTAAATTATGTAACCAGTATTATATTTTTAATCTAGAAGTCGTATTTAATTTTAATCTAACTTTATTTATTCCACAAAATTATAATTCTCATATTTTTCGATTCACTTAATAAAATTAATAATAATAGAGCTAAATAATAATAACAATTTATAAACATTGTACATAAAATTATAATATTACAAGTTATAAAAGTACAAAATGTACAAGCAATAAAAATTAATTAATGTTAAGATATTAAAAGAATATATTTTTAAATATTTACATTAAAAAATAAATAAATAAAAAAAAGATATGGGGCATCGCCCAGACCAATTACAACAAAGAAAAAAAAAAAATAAATAAAAAAAGGAAGAAATGGGGCTGGCCCAGCCCAATTACATCAAATAATAAAAAAAAAAAACAGAAACAGGGGTTGGGCGCGTCCCAGCCCCAAAAGAGGAGATGTGCAGGGACGGATCCAGGATCGGAGAGTTGGGGGGGCCGAGTTTAACCACCATCGAACCTAATTGACAATGATATTTGATATATTTTATTTACTTAAGAATAAAATATTACTGAAAAATACATTAAATTCAAAATTTTTAAGTAATTTAGTGAAAAAATTATCGAAGTTCTACACGACGTTCTCACATTTCGTTAAATTCATCTACGAATAAGTACCAAAAATCTCAACAAATTTATTTTCAATGTTAATAATCAAACAATCCACACAAGGTATTGATCTTTATTTTGTTTCTACGCCTATTTTTGACCAACTTCATTATTGATCGCTCGATTATTATAGTTGTAACATGAAGCGTTAATATCAAACGAATCAAACAATCGATTAAAGATTTAAAGGTTACACTATATACTTCTTTGTACTACAATCACAAACATAGCTTATAAATTGTGAATGCAATTTAGCATTAAAAGATTAGAGGACTAATGTGAACTATTTATAAAATAATAATACTAAATTAATTTTTTCAAGATTCTTGAGGGGGCCAGGGCCCCCCCAAAACCTAGCTGGATCCGTCCATGGAGATGTGTGGGGCGGTCCATTCACCCACCGCCTCACACATTCAGGCGGTGGTTGAGCACCTCTCAACCACCTCTCAATATTAATCCCTTTTTCCATAAAAGTTCATTTTTTCTCCCCATTCTCTATAGCTTCCCCTTCCCATTGGAGCAATGGAGATGTCCTAATGGCCAGCCCTTTCTTCTGCTAACATTAATTAATGGGTTGAATTAAATTGATCGGATTACAGTACAAATTGGACCCCTAGGAAATGAACAAAGCAAGACAAAATAGCAATTTACGTCGGAATCAGGGTACTTAACTTTTCAGCAAATATTTTACGTCCCTTGACTTTCATTCGTCCGCAAAATCAGAACATTTAATTTTCTAGCAAGTTTGATTTTACGTCCTTTAACTTTCACTAGTCCGTGGAATTAGGACACTTAAACTTTCCAGTAAACATTTTACATCCCTTAACTTTCACTGGTCCGCGAAGTCTATAATTTTTCTATACCCGCAGTTTAGTCCACTTGACTGCAATTTAAGTCCACAACTCATCGAAAATTCCATAAGTACCACCTGGACAATTAATTTGGGATTTGAATTAATGTTGATGTTGTTAAATATCACTTATGTTGCATAGTATTCTATAAATAAGAACCTAACTAAGCTGACTAAAAACAAAGGAGCATAATGGATGTAAAGTTGTAGGACATTCGAAAAACTTATAGGACTGAAATCGTGATCAAGTGGACTAAAATTGCAGGTATAGAAAAGTTAAAGAATATATTTTACTTGCTGAAAAATTAAGCGTCCTAATTCCGCGGACCAGTGAAAGTTAAAGGAAGTTACATGCTTGCTGAAAAATTAAGTGTCCTTATTTCGTTTACTGAAAAATTAAGTGTCCTAATTCTACGGACCAGTAAAAGTTAGGGAACATAAAATTACTATTTTGCCAACAAAGCGATTGTGTGCATGAGTAATAATAATTATTCTATTTTGTCTTGAACAATGAATTAAGTAATATTTGAAACTTGTATATTCCAAAATCTACAAGCTTCATTTGTTTAATGGCTTCGGGTATGAAGAAATGATGTTAAATAACTCTAATAATGGAGGTTTTTATTTCACCATTTTGGTTAAATAATAACACTAAGGAAAGTCTAGGGATTCGAGATTTATACGAAATTAAAATAAGTATGAGTTTTTATTCCTCAATTCAAAATAAAATAATTAATGTTATTTTTAAATTAAAAATATAAATATGAGTTTTATTTTACTCAATTTATTTAAATATATATCTAATTTAAATTAAATTTGATATTTCTTTACCATGTTATAATAATCATAAAAGCAAAAAAAGAACTAATTTTTTAATTATTTATTTATTCTAACATATATATATATATATATATATATATATATATATATATATATATATATATATATATATATATATATATATATTTTCACGAATGTTTAGTTCTTATAATATAAAAGCGCCTCAAGTTTGTTGCAACTACATAAACATCCTTTCTAAAATTTGGTCAAAACTATAGTTAATATTGACTAAGTGTAAATTAGGTATCTCATTAAAATTAAGGTGATGACATCACCTATTTAAGTAGAGTAAAAGACAAAAAACCCCCTATTTTTGTCTAACTCTCAAATTTTTTTTTTTGTGTGTTTTAACTCCTGAAAAATCTCATGTGCTATCAAGTCAATGCCAAATACAGCTCCCAGAAAAGAGAGTGTGATTCAAACGCGAAAATTACAAGTATTTATTCATATTTTAATTTTGATATGACAATAATACCCTTGACAACGAAAGATAAAAACATCCTTATATTTTGGTTTAACTCCAAAAAAAATCCTTGTTTTAATTCCAAATCCATCATTTGTTTGGTTTTAATTACCAAAATCAATTCAAATAATATATACTTGAGTTTTTAATTTTATCATAGGAATAATTTTATCATTTCATCAAAAGTCAAAAATTAAATTCTAGTTAAGTCACGTGATAATTAAAACCAAACATAAAGAAATTCTGAAAGTTAAAATAAAAAAGAATTTTTTTGGGAGATAGAAAAAGTATAAGAGCTATTTTGGTATTCCACTCCAATAACTAACACCAAATAGTATATTTTTAAGGTGAAATTGAAAGTACGAGAAGTCATAGAATTTTTTCAAATTTTTACCACCCAAAGCAACTATTAAAGAAATATAATAAAAGAGAATAAGAAGTGAGATTGACCTTCAATAACATCGACATGATTGTTGTGCATTTCCCATCCCCAGTTTTCTTTTTTTTTCTGGATAACCAAAAAAAAAGGGAATCTCATTGCTTCTTTACTGACTGTCAGCCTTTTGTCCCCTTCTTACATTAAAAATTTAAAACACAAATTTTAAAATAAAAACTTAGGAGTAATAAATACTGTCTTCCCTTCCTCCTTTAAACTTTAATGCAATATTTCAAATTTTGAATTGCCTCAACTGTCTGACAACAATAGCTTTCAAACAATTATTGAAAGAAGAAAGAACAGGGAAAAAGAATGAAGCTTTTTATGTTTTTGCTGCTTATCCCCATTTGGGTTTGCAGTTTTCCTCTGTTTGCGGCTCCACTTGATGATATGTACCCAGAACCCCCTGTTGGTTACCCTCTACTTCCTACTCAAAAAGATCCATTTTTGAAGAGTTCTTCTGATTTATTAGCTCATTCTCCAACAGGTAACTTCTTTTCTTGAATTAATGTCCCCTCAGTTTCTTTTTGTTTGTTTGAAATGCTGGTTTTTATTTTTATTTTTTTTATATCCTTGCATTTTGTTTTTTGATAATGTTCTGATGTTTAGCCTTATTTATTTGCGTTTGGTAATCATATGCACATCTGAAATTGTTGCTGTGTGATAACTAAACCCTGTTTTTTTTTTCATTGGTATTGCTCAGCTTTAAAGAAAAAAATAATTTTGGGGGTCATTTTGAATTTATGACTAAGGATATCTTCTTCATTTTGTGTTGGTTGATGGTTCTATCAATGTTTTCTGTTTGATTTATACCTGCTACAGTTATCTTGAATGAGCTAATTTGTTCTCTTCTAATGAAATCAGATGTTGCAGAGGTTAAGGTTGTGCACCACCAGAACTCAAACAAGAATATAGTTATCGCACTCGTTGTTTCTTCATCTCTTCTTGCTGGAATTTGCCTATTCTTGTTTTGTTTCTCAATCTACAGGCTAAAAAAGTTAAAGAAATACAATGCGGAAAGGGATTACAGTTCAGGTCTCCATTTGTTTCCTTTTTGTCATATCTATTAGTAGTTTTGGTGCAATCTTGTAATTTTTTATTGTGCATATGCAGATACTACAAAGGGGATTCCATTCAGGCCTATTTTGGAAAAGTTAACTTCTTCAAAAATTTGTGTCAAGAAAGGTTCAATAGCTGCAATTGAGTACCAGTTGTTAGTTGCTGCTACAAACAATTTTGGTAAAGGAAATATTCTCGGAGAAGGTGGATCCGGGCATGTATACAAAGCTCGATTCAGTGAGGATTTCAATGCAGCTGTTAAAAAAATATATGCTGGTGAGAAGGAAACTGAAAAGGAATTCAAGGTAAAGTTTAAGCTATATATGGTGACTGTCTTTTGAAGATATTTTATTTTTATTTTTTTTGGCATATGTTAATGATCAATCACAAGCTTAAAATTGCAGAACGAGGTGGAGTTGTTGAGTAAAATTCAGCATCAAAATATAATTTCTCTTATAGGATATTGTATTCATGGTGAAGCTCGGTTCTTGGTTTATGAAATGATGGAGAATGGGTCTTTGGATTTCCATTTGCACGGTAAATTTCAGTTTTCAGCATTGTTTGGATGTAAATTATCAACTCTGTGCTTATCTTTATTAATATTTACTTCAGGACCTTCTCGTAAATCAAAATTATCTTGGCATCAAAGAATGAAAATTGCTCTGGACATCGCAAGGTACTCTTCTTTTACTAACTATTATGCATAATTTGTTCATTTAAACATCTTTTTTCTGAACTTTTTTCATTATTAATCAGAGGGTTAGAGTACCTGCACGAGCATTGCAACCCTCCGGTTATCCATAGAGATCTCAAAACCTCTAATATTCTTCTAGACTCCAACTTCAATGCCAAGGTAGCATTATGGCAAAGTGATCTCTATGTCCGTAATTTTCATTCTATTTTTGTATCATAATTTAGCTAATATAGCATTGGCATTTTTGGCACAGCTATCGGATTTTGGCCTTGCGATAACCGGAGGGAACTCAAACAAGACAAGCATCAAGGTTTCGGGAACTTTGGGTTACGTTGCTCCCGAGTACCTTTTAGATGGTAATTAATAACCATTTTTCTGTCTCCATAACTACATAGCATGAATTTTGTTAACTTGACAAAATTTTCAACAACCATTAGGTAAGCTTACAGACAAAAGTGATGTGTATGCATTTGGGGTAATTCTTTTGGAGCTTTTAACGGGAAGAAGACCCGTTGAAAGGGTAGCTGAAGGGCAGTGCCAGTCTATAGTTACCTGGGTAAATAAATCTTTTGTCAAATTCAATCTAATTCTCCTGAACCCTTTTTTTTTGGGGTTTTGCCTTAAATTTGCTACCTTGTTGAAAAACCAGGCAATGCCACAACTTACGAATAGATCGAGACTGCCAAATATTGTGGATCCAGCCATTAAAGACACTATGGATTTGAAGCATTTGTACCAAGTTAGTTTCTAGCACTAATTGGATAATAAGTGTTTTACATGAGATTTTCATCTAATTTTTGACGATTTTTTGGTTAGGTGGCGGCTATAGCTGTGTTATGTGTACAACAGGAGCCAAGTTATAGACCACTGATAACTGACGTTCTGCACTCATTCATTCCCCTTGTTCCTGTCGATCTTGGAGGATCCACTAAAATTAACCGATTATGATATCCCAATCAGTAGTAGCTTGCGATTTTACTGGTATTTGAAATGCTCCTAAAGCTGGCCTACTGGCATTTTCCGTAGAACCCCTTTGGCTAGGGAATTGAAGCATGTTATCAAGAAGAAATTTTGGGTTTAATCGATTGTATTAAATCAAACTGTTACATCAAACTCATCTAACCACAACAAATATATTGTAATTTGTTTTATTATGACATGAAAAAGTTGCATCATCCTTTCACTGGCTGTATATGTTATGTACCCTGTAATATATATTTGTTCTATGTTTAGTTCATACTATGACAATGAAGTGAAAGTTAAAATTTCTTTAAAAACTGTGTCTTGCCATGCGTCGGCCGGGGACTAACTCGTTATGAGAATGGGCACTGGATTGCTGGATTTACACGAAAACTGGGTGATGTAAGGATTACTAATGCGGAACTTTTAGCAGCTATAGTGGGCCTATCCCTTGCTTGTGAGCGAAGATTACAAATAATTATACTTGAGATTTATCCAGAAGTGGTGGTGCAACTCATCAAGGAGGCTACAACGGAGGACCATCCTTTGGACCAAATCATTGAAGACTGCATATTCCTACGTACTTAGAATGCCATGGGGGAGTCGCATTGTCATACAATGAGAGAAGGAAACCAATGTGTAGATGCGTTAGCCAAAGTAGGTCATGATATTCAAGGATATTTTGAATCTTGGGAAGAATCTCTCACTATTGTTCTTTCCCTGATTTGAAGTGCCTTAGTGTAGGTTTCATTGTTCTCTTTTGTACCCAATAATTTTTTCATATATGGACAATGGTTGTATTATTAAGAATCCAATTTACTTTCCTTGATTTCTTGTTAATTTTTCTTTTTAAGGCTTACCTCACTTTAAATGAATTGGTTATATATACATAGCACAAAAACAATCAGTTTAAAAAGTAAGGTAAGTCTGGTTGTTACCTCACTTTCGTAGACAATGAACTGATGAGAAAAGTGCCGCAGTTCGAATTTTACTAAAAAAGTGTACCAATTTACTAATCTTTTGCGTGATTTTATAATATTATTATAAGATTTAATGAAATCATCAATCAATATTACTAAAAAATTGAAATCATCAATCAATATAAGTAATGATATAATGAAATATAAAAAACAATAAATGAGATATTAAAATTCTATATCAAATCCATTTGGATGGATGGATTTGAGTTGTGTGGATTTGAAATCCCTTGTCAAATTCATCATGCTATTTGGATACAAAATTAAATCCATTTATTTGAAATTGGGCCTAAGGGCCAATTTGGATGGATGGATTTGAAATGAGGAGGGATTTCAAATGAATGGATTTGAAATTCCAATGATTTGAAATCCATTCATTTGCAATCTCTTATTTGGATAAATTTATTTACAAAGGATTTCAAATCCATTCATTTGATCCATTGTTTGGTATATATCATTTGTGTTATTTGAAATTCCCAATTCGTGCATTATAATTTGCTTTATGAGTTAATTCTTGTTGTTGATATCGGGATAGAATCGCATGAATCGATTTGGGACAAAATTATAATTTTTGAAAATTGAGGGTCCAAAAGTGCAAATTCGGATTTCAAAAATCTGGGGCCGAATTGAAAATCATAATTTTCTGAAAATTCTGAACTGAGTTGGAACTCTGGGTTTTTCGTGGTCAAATTGCAATTTTTTAAAATTAAGGGACCAAAAGTAAAATTTTGGATTTCTGAAAATCAGGGGCCGAAATGAAAATTTGAATCTTCTGAAAACTATGGACTGGATTGCAGTTCTGGATTTTTTGAAAATATGGGGTCAAATTGTAATTTTTAAAATTTAAGGGACCAAAAGTGAAAATTTGGATTTATGAAAATCAGGGGCCGAATTAAAAATTTTAATCTTCCGAAATTAACTGAACTGTAATTCTGGGTTTTTCAAAAATATAGGGTTAAATTGTAATTTCTGAAAATTGAGGGACCAAAAGTGTAAATTCGGATTTCTGAAAATCTGGGGCCAAATTGAATTTTTTTTAATTTTTTGAGAATTCTGAACTGAATCGCAATTCTTGGTTTTAAAAAATTGGGGGTCAAATTGTAATTTTCCAAAAATTGAGGGACCAAAAGTGCAAATTTGAATTTCTAAAATTCATGGGCCGAATTGAAATTTTTAATTTTCTTAAAATTCTGGACTGAATTGGAATTCTTGATTTTCCGAAATCTAGGGTCAAAATTGCAATATCCAAAAATTGTGGGACCAAAAGTGCAAATTCGATTCCTGAAAATCAGGGGTCTTTTGCACTTTGCACCCACGAAATATGGGAAATAGGCATTTTGCACCCCCGAAACTTAGATTTAGCACTTTGCACCCTCCAAATATGAAAAATGCAACACTTTGCACCATCTTTTATATTTAGGCAAAAACTCAAGGGCAAAATAGGTAATTCAATTATAAATTTTTGGCACTTTGCACCTCCAAAATAAAATTAACACTTATCACCCTCGAATTAACAACAAATTAGCAACTTGCACCCCAAAAACACAATAAATGGACATTTTGCACCCCGAAACACATAATTAACACTTAAGACCCTCAAATTAAAATAAACTCAAACCCCTCATTTTTTCCGACAAATCTGACCATCGGGATGAAAAAAATCTAAGGCAAAATAGGTAAGTTTCCGATCCGATTGAACAACCTACATTTATATACATATATACAAATTAAATATCATGAATTTGGAATCATTACATCACATAACAAATTAACAACCATGAATTATAGCTTGTACAAATTAAACGTGCTATGCAAAACAATTAAATAAGTAAAACTTGGTAAGTTCAACTTTGCCTTAGATCTTTTCACCCCAATGGTCGACTTTGCCGGAGAAAAGGAGGGGTTTGAGTTTTTTTTTTTAATTTGAGGGTGTTAAGTGTTAATTTAGTGTTTCGGGGTACAAACTGTCAATTTATTGTGTTTCGGGGGTGCAAGTTGCTTATTTGTTCTTAATTCGAGGGTGATAAGCGCTAATTTTATTTTGGGGGTGCAAAGTGTCAGATTTATAACTGAATTACCTATTTTGCCCTTAAGTTTTTGCTTGAAAATAAAAGAGGGTGCAAAGTATTGTATTTTTCATATCTTGAGGGTGAAAAGTGCTAAATCTAAGTTTCGAGAGTGCAAAGTACCTATTTTCTATGTTTTGGGGGTGCAAAGTGCAAAAAACCCGAAAATCAGGGTCCGAATTGAAAATTTTAATTTATGAAAATTCTGGACTGAATTGTAATTTTGGGTTCTTAAAAAATTTGGGGTCAAAATTGCAATTTTCAAAAATTAAGGGACCAAAAATGCAATTCGATTTTCTGAAAATAATAGCCGAATTGCAAATTATAATTTTTCGAAAATTTTGGGCAAAATTGCAATTCTCGGTTTTTTGAAAATCTGGGATCAAATTGCAATTTTTGAAAGTACACAATGTGGACTTTTTTTTAAGTGGATTTCAAATGACTAGTTTTAGGAGGAATTTCAAATCCACTTAAAATTGGACTAAAATACTGGATTTCAAATGAATAAATTTAATTTTATATCCAAATAACATGATGGATTTGACAAGGAATTTCAAATCCACCCAACCCAAATCCTTCCATCCAAATGGCCCCTAAGATAACCGAACTACAAATGTGAAATCTCCAACCTACCCTTACTAAATAACAAACTTATACTGTGAAAGAACAAAATTGTCCCAGCAAGAAACTGACAAATTGCTGTCTGTATCAAGTTCCATCCAAAGATGAAAAAACATAACATTGTATTGTTTTCTCCGAAATATCAAAATCACATAATAAAAATAGGACATGAACAAGAATCTAAAGGGACTAATTCTAATTCCTCCTCAAGAAATCCACATCACGTCACAATAATAAATGAATAAATAAATAAATTTCGCCCTATGTAAACACAGCCATTCCACGAATCAAAATTTCTTAAACTTCCCAACTTAAAGTAGTAGAGGAAAAAAGATGGTGAATTCCATTTCTAGCTGGTTTTGCACCAGTAGCAGCAAAAATTTATTTGTAAAAATAGTTCATCCAGGTGGTCATGTTGAGCTACACGACCGTCCTATTTTAGCCGCAGAGTTGCTCAATCGGAACCCCAAATGCTGTGTGGCTCACCCCACCGTGTTCCAGAAACCACACGCAATCGTTTCACCTGACACCACACTTGAGCTAGGTCAGAAATACTATGTTGTGCCACTTGGAACCATCCGGAAACTTCAGCTCAGGTACTCATCCAATATCCACCAAAGTGATCACAAACCTGAGGAAAAAGATGATAATCAGCAAAATGAAACGGATTCTATATGTTGGTTGATGAGAAATAAGAGGAAGAATGTTCAGAAGGCGAAAAATGGTAAATATGTATGGTTGCAGATGAGTAGTAGGAGTTCAAAGGATTCCGAGAAGAAGAAAATTAGGAGCAAGAAAAGGTTTGGTAATGGAGGGGCATCTCCTGCCAGATTATCTCTTACATCTATCAATAATTGGCATCCTGGTATCGAAAGAATTACAGAAGAATAAAATGATATACATACTGTGGGTTACTGCTAGGACTATCCTTTTTTCTTTTCATGGAAGAATTTTTCTGAAGTGCAAATATTCTTCTTTACACGAAGAATACTATCTTGGTGTTAAAATACTGGTGTCTGATCAAGGGACAGAACTAAACTACCAAGTTTTGATATCAAGTGTATTTCACCAATTATATTCCCAAACAACCAAGATTTCCTTACATGTAAGAGGAAAATGCATCTTGTAGATTTCAAAAGGTGACTAATTAATAAAGTCAAGCTATTGATGAATATATAATGTTATTCCAATGCAAATTTGAAGTTGGATTTTTTACTAGATATATCAGATCACTGACCGTTGACACTATGACAATAGGTTAAACATGATTTGGGAATAATATACAGCAAGGGACTACAGTGTTGGCTAATGAACACTCTAGAAATTACTACACAATGTAAAACCACTCAAATAGCTGCATTACTAAATATCAAGAAACGCAGCAGGTAAAGTCTTAATCCTAAGGGTTCCAGTTCTTGTTCACCTACATAAATCATATGTGCTTCATAAATTATTACTAGAATCGTAAACCACAGAGATGTAAATCATAGTCTAATTGGTTTCTTATCTTTGCGCTAGAGTTATTTCAATTGCATGAAGATGTAATGGATCATTGATTCATTTCCTTTAGAGTTGTCTTTCTATTTTCTTTAAGGTTCCATATCTCAAGAATCACATAAAGACCACTTGGATTATATTTGTTCGGGTCATTAAGGCTGCAGTAACTGAGTCTTAAGCTCCCCCCCCCCCCCCCCCCCCCGCGCTCAAATCCTTGAGGTAGCATAGAAATTGATCGATCTTTTTTTGAAGTTCATCCTTTGCAACTTCACTGGTTAAGTATAGGAAGTTTTATTAATCATGAAGTTCAGTAAATAGTAGAGGTTTCAAATGAAAGCATGCCAAAGGAAGAAATTGGAGATTTTTAAAATAAAAAAAGTTAAACTGATAAAATTGAAATCAAAATACATGAGGTAAGTTGAGTAAAGGTCATCTTCAAGCCACCTGAGGATATCATTATTAATCTTCAATGATTTTGAATCACAAAGAGAACAATTCCACAGCCATGTTGTCAGCTTCTTCAGGTGGGAATCTTAGTTTGCATCCGTTCTTAAAGGCTTTCTCATCAATTTTATCCATCCTCTTTATCCTGAAATATTACATCTGCTACTAAGAAATATTCATCGCAGAATGAACACACAAATTTTGGATTTGTATGAGAATATATAGCCAATTCCATAATTTGGTGGATAACTTTGTGGAACACAAGAGTTTATCAGTTCTTATGTTCACATTCCATCACAATTTATTTCCAAACCACTTGAACAACATGCTTTGTTGATCACCATATGCATCAGCAATATTCTTAATCAGCAAAATAATAGGTATTCAGATTTTGACGACTCTATTCACTACTATGCAGTCTGGTGATAAATCTAATTGTCATATTCATGGCAATTGCTCCATTTTCATTCAATTCATACCCTTGGTGAATCACATCACATATCATAAACTAGATTTTTCACATTACCACGCAAACAAATTATAATGAAAGATTAAATGAATTAATAAAAATGTTCAAAAGTTCAAGCACTATCTGGTGAAAACATACCAGAGTGTAGACAACTTCAATTGGTTCTGGCCATGGTTGCATTCTTAGTTTCATAAAGATAATCCCTTTCAGAATAATCCACGGGGAGCACAATCCATCTTGAAGAGATGCTTTATGTGCAAATAAAGCATCTCCTCAGCGGATTCAGCACTGGAATTTTCATCTGCAAAATATACACATCAGTTCAGAGGTTCTCCAATCTTAAACTTGTAAACAACTTCAGATAATGATACTTATGTGACAACAATTACAATCAGTTTTTCATGTTCTTTATAGCAAAACCAAATCAGCTTTTCTCATATTGATACTATCTAAATATTGATTTCTTTAGATAGCCTCTAATTCGGTAACATTTTCAACATTAGTAAATTTACATAGGCTTTCTAGTTATCAGAGTTGAAAAAGGACTGTTTTTATCATAGCCTGTTATCTAACCTTCTGAATCCAAGTAATTAAACATGCTGAGTTTTCCTTCCTAAGCAACGTATGAGCCAATCAAGATGCACGAAATGCTACCAATAATCGCCACAGGAACAAGACCCGTCTCTGAAGTGGTGGAATCGGCTGATATCTCTAATAATGATTTGCCTTGATACAATTTTACAGATATATTTGAATGCTGTGTGGCAATCCACACAGATACGAAGGTTCTTTTTCACCCGAATAGGAGCTCCTGGTGGAGTGGCAATCAGCGCAAAAGCCACTGCAAGTTTTTCACTATGGTATGAAAGAAGAAGTTCCTTTTCTTTCTTTTCAACATCATGGAGGTCAATCTCTATGACTGGAACATATCCAGCTCTTGCCATCAACTGGCCCAACTCCTCAAGTTTCGCATATATCTCTTCACTTCTAGAATGATTTCTATCTCCAACTATAAATGTGTATATGTTGTCTTTCACTTCTATCCAACTCATTCCTGGTTCTTTCTTCACATTGCTGTCTTTCATTAATCTCCGCACCTTTGCAACATTTTCCCATGATCTTGCTGAGGCATAAATATTTGCAAGAATAACGTGAGTACCCGATTTTTCTGGTTCAAGAATATAAAGCATCTCAGCAGCACGTTGTCCAAGCTCCACATCTTTGTGAATTTTTGCAGCGCCAAGAAGCGTTCCCCAAATGGTGGCATTAGCTTCAAATGGCATATTATTTACGAGATCCACTGCTTTGTCCAATTTTCCAGCTCTGCCAAGGGCATCAATCATGCAAGCGTAGTGCTCTTGTGTTGGTTCAATGCCAAATTGCTCTCTCATTGTCTCAAAATACCATTGAGCTTCGTTAACTAGGCCAGCGTGATTACACGCACTAAGGACACAAACTAATGTTACATGATTGGGAGAAATTCCGTCTTTTAACATGTCATTGAATAATTGTACGGCCTCTTTACCTTGACCGTGTTGAGCTAGCCCCCCTATCATTGCAGACCAAGATACAACGGTTTTTTCAGGAACCTCAGAGAAAGCACAACCGGCATCCTCTATGCTTCCACATTTCGCATACATGTTGACAAGTGAATTCCCAGCAAAAACATCCGAGATGAGCCCCAGTTCCAACACATGAACATGGATTTGCTTCCCTTGCTCATAAGCTGATAAATTTGCACAAGCATTGAGAAGAGAACTGCAAATAAAAGAATCTGGCTTATGATTCCTGTGTAGTAACTTCAAGTAGAGCTTCAAAGCTTCTTCTCCATGTCCATATTGAGCATACGTAGTCATCATTGATGTGTAAGATGGTAAATCCGCAGTTGAGCATTCTTCAAAAACTCTAGCTGCATCGTGTACCTGGCTACATTTCCCGTAAGAATCTACAAGACTGTTTAAAACAAAATTATCAGCTTGGTAGCCTGACTTTGCAATAAGAGCATGAACTTGTTTGCAGATTTTAGTATCTTGCAAGTGTGCAGTAGCATTGAGGACAGCTAGTAAAGTTGCCTGGTCAATTTCCATTTTTTGCTTGTACATATCCACAAATAGTGATAGAGCTTCTATGCCTTCCCCATTTTGTGAGTGTCCAGAGATCATTGCATTAATTGCAATGAAGTCCTTTTGTGGCATCCTACGATAAACTACTTCTGCATCTTTTATCAGATAACACTTGCAATACATGTCAATGAGGCCAACACTTACAAATGGATCCTTCATTATTTCCATCTTTATCAAATTCGCATGAAATTGCTTTCCCAATTCTTGAAGACCCAATGCTGCACAAGCTTTAAGAGCACTTGATAAGGTGAACAAGTTTGGGCATATACCGGACCTCTTCATCTGATCTAATAATTCCAATGCTCTGTGATTATATTCATGATAAACACAACCTGCAATGACAGCATTCCAGGAGACAATATCAGGTTCTGGAATATTCTGAAAAACAGTTATTGCATCTCCAAGATTCCCCGCTTTGGCATACATGTCAACTAGTGCATTTAATGAGAATGGATCATTCTCGTATCCAAGCTTTATCAAATATCCATGAATCTTTTTCCCCTTACCAATATCTCCTAGCCCCGTCACGGCATTCAATATAGTTG
Organism: Penstemon barbatus; assembly: GCA_003313485.2. Classification (NCBI taxonomy): domain Eukaryota; kingdom Viridiplantae; phylum Streptophyta; class Magnoliopsida; order Lamiales; family Plantaginaceae; genus Penstemon; species Penstemon barbatus. The sequence continues at coordinate 11,247,877 of CM064883.1, read as the reverse complement.
ACAAACTAAACTCATCAGGCCTAATTCCAAAGGCAATCATTTCCTGAAACAAATCCATTGCTTCCCCAAACAAATCCCTTTGCGTGTAACACGAGAATAAAGCATTCCAAGAAACCACATTTCTTTCAGGAATACTATCAAACAGTCTCCTAGAGTCCACAAAATGATCACATTTAGCATACATAACCACCAAAGTATTTGCAACAAAAACATCTGATTCAAAACCAGTAACCACCACAATCCCATGAACTTGTCTCCCAAGCATAAAGTTGTTTCTACTCGCACACGCTTTGAGCACGCATGGGAAGGTAAACTCATTACACTTAACGCCCAATACATGCATTTCGTGAAACGCCAAAAGGGCTTCTTCACTAAGACCATTCTGGGCATACCCAGATATCAAAGATGACCAAGAGACCAAGTCTGGTTCAGGACTTTCATCGATCAGTTTGCGGGCATCAACAAAAAATCTACACTTTGAATAAAAATTGATCAAATGATTCCGATGTTTTGGGTCTGGAGACAACCCGAGTTTAATTAGGTGCGCATGGATTTGGATGCCCTGTTTGATGGACTTGGTAAGGGAAAGCTGTGACAAGAGCTTTGAGTAGGAAATGTAAGTGGAAGCAAACCTGGGAATATGCATACAATCCAGCTATGGAAAAGAAAAACACAGAAAAGACAACTGTGTTACAAAACATTAATAATTAAACGCCACGAAAAAAAAAATAACAAGAATGAAATAAGGATTCAAGAGAGAGATTTTCTTACCCGTCGAAAAGACTGTAATATTGTCTTTCCAAAGAACTGCCCCAACATTGTTAAAGCTTCATTTTTCAACTTCACCGCTGTATAACAATGTCCTGCTCAACACCTGTACAATGCAATCCGACCCACGCCCGCACCAGTAACAATCATAGATCCGACCCGACCAGGTATGAACCTTATTGGGGAATTAGGGTTCCACAATTCTGAATCATGCTGAATTCCTCATCAGCGTAACTTAATAAAAAAAATGGCATTACTTACAATTGCTTTGTTTTAATTTTAAGAAAGTTGGGGTTATGGGAATGTTGAAGTTTTTTATGATGAAAATTCAGAACAACTGAACTTGATTTAGTTTAAATCTTATCAAATTATTAGACTGTATTTGAACTTAAAATATTTTTCATTGTTTAACATGAATCTGAAACAAATATTGAGGTTCTGACTGATATCAACAAATCTAAACTGCATAAATTATGTAAATGCAATTCTGTGTAGATCAAAGCATAACATTCAATAAAATATTGATATTGTGAAACAAAATTTGATTGCTTCATTTAAATACACTAAATTCAAATTCTGCTAGTGGTTATTTGGTTTTAAATAATAAATGCACTCCTAAACAAAGTGAACCTGGAAATCCTTTATTCATTCATCTGTAGTATTCTCAAGATTATTTAAAAATACCAAGAATCTGAACTGAATTATGCAAAACAAAAGTGGTTAAAATTCATCAACTGGAATCAATCAATAATCTGTTATAGCAGAGTACTAATTAAACTAAAAAAGCAGGAAAAAAACAATGAATCAAATCAAAATCCAGTTACAAAACTGATGTTTCCAACTTCTCAGTTTTTGGATTATTCGTCATTATCATAAAAGAAAGACAACTAAGAAAAGTAACTTTCTACTTCATCAAATTGTTTTCTCCCCTTTATTCCAGTTTCTTGCCTTCGATAAATGCGATCTTTCACACTGTGTAGTGTTGCTGCATTGTCTCAATGTCAAGACCTTTCAGCTTCACCACGGATTCCACATGACCCTTCAAAGTATGGAGCTCTCTCAACCTAAAAACCAAACGAAGAACAAAAAAAAAAAAAAAAGAAGGAAATTCAAATATGTATGTAATGACTTATAAAAAACTTGTTATTCAATAACAGTTCAAAAAATTAACCTTGCAACTTCAGCACGTTTCCTAGCTTGTTCAGCGATTTCAGACAAATCCGTGAAGTTATTTTTATCATTAAATATCTCCGAATTGTCTTTTGCTGATCGAAGGCCATGCAAAGTGCGCTGAGCAGTAGCCCATTGTGCTTCCCTTTCTCCCCGCCCATAGTCCTTCTTTGACGTAAACGCAGTCTGCATAAATTTAAGTTTTAAAATTTCTGTTCCTTCCAAGTAAAAAAAAAAAAAATTAGATGAAACAAACTAAGTACCTACCTTATTTTCTATCATATTATTCCACGCCTTGCCACTCAGTCCGTATCTGATCATAAACTTGAGCACGTCTAGAGGAACGTAAAATACGATGCTGTATAGCCAAATAACACCTGCCCATCCCCAGCCTATGCCGTGTATCCTCGCAAATTCCCAGTTTGCGTAAACTGCTATGAAAGTCGCAACCTGTAAACCAAAAACAACGTTACTTTCACACACGTAAGAATATTTTTTTTTTTTTGGGAGTAAATTAATTACCAGCTGTGCTACAAAAAAGGCGGCTAAAAGGAGAAGACCAGGGCGTTCAACATAAGACCAGCTCCTCGATCGAGTAACAAAGATGAGTGCTTGGCTTACAATACTGACTTGTAAATACAGAGCTGCAACGAGTTCATGATGATTGTTCCTAATCGACCTCACGCCAAAATGATCGGAGAAAAAGTTAGATTCTTGAGCAAGCCAAAAGAATATGACTGTCATTATAGCAAGGTAAGTCCCAAGAACAACTCCAGTGGCAAAAATCTCTCTAAGTTTCCATGAATCAGGCATCGGTGATGGCTTCACTTTATCTTTCGAAATAGTCATAATGGTCCCATCGTTTAAAATTGCAATTATCAGAACCATAAAGGGCGAGAAATCGAACTTCCAAATCAATGCAATGAGCATGAAACCAAGAACTATACGTATGGTTATGGAAACTGCGTAGATCGTGTAGTTTTTCATCCTTTGAAATATAGCTCGACTGGTTAAAACCGCACTGACAATCACACTTAATCCTGGTTCGGTCAAAACTATATCTGACGCACTACGAGCAGCATCTGTAGCATCAGCCACCGCAATTCCAATGTCAGCCTTTTTAAGAGCCGGAGCATCATTTACACCGTCTCCCGTCATTCCACAAATATGCTTTCTTTCTTGTAGCTTCCTCACAATCTCGTATTTATGCTCTACAGTAAGCATATCGAATAAAGTTGGGTAGCCATTGTTTGAATAATCAAATATACAAAGTAAAGCTTAAAATACTAAAATACCCTTCAATTTATTTTTTATTTTTTTTCATAAATAATATGTAAGATATAAATAATAAATATCAAACTCAGACATATTCAAGATAAAGTTAAAAAATCGATAAATTTAAAAAATTGACATATTTTGGGGCTTACCAGGAAAGACACCGGCAAAGCCATCGGCTTTCTCGATGAGTTCTTCAACTGGAAGGTCAGCGATAGCTTCGTCTTTGTGTTGACCGAGAAGTGATGAAGAAGGATACATGTTTGTTCCCATTCCTAACCTTCTTCCTGTTTCCTTAGCAATGGCTAGCTGATCACCAGTGATCATCTTTACATTAACGCCAAGGTTTAAGGCTCGGTTTATTGTCTCTGCACTGTCATGCCTCGGAGGGTCGAAAAGTGGCAAAAGACCAACAAATATCCATGGCCCACCTGCACTCTCCTTAGTCTTCTCCGGTACAATCTATAAAACAAAACAAAAAAGTATGAAATAAGTTCATAAAAAAATGGAAAGTTGTTTGCTCATGAAATTTACCTGTTGAGCTACAGCAAGAGAACGAAGGCCACGTTCAGCAAATTTGTCAATGATGGAATGAACTTTTTTCCTCACATCATCCCTTACAGCACAGAGGTCGATGATCTAGTCGAACACACATATTGAGTGATTTAAGTTATAGAACATTGTTATAATTACAATAAATTTAAAAGCTAAAACTAATAGACTTTTATATATGTGTACCTGTTCAGGTGCACCTTTGCTAACTCGGTGCCAGTTCCCATTTTGGTCAATATAAGTAATAGCAGTACGCTTCTCCACTGGATTAAAAGGAAGAAAATGGACCTCGGTGATCCCTGCTCTTGCCTGAAACCAAATAAGTCAAAATGAAAGATGTTCTCTTTAAAACTTCGTAAAATTGTTCTAGAAAACGAGGAGTACACACCTCTAGAGGATCAGCCAACATTCCTACAATGCAAGCATCGATAGCATCTTGATTCTCGACCCTCGAGGCTCGAGCTCCAAGAAGAACAACGGAATCCTTGTCCAAATCCTTTGCAAATACCTCGATTAGGTTTTTGTCGACTTTGAGCTTGTTTAAGGTGAGGGTACCAGTTTTGTCACTGCAAAGAACATCCATTCCAGCCATTTCTTCAATGGCAGTCATTCTTTTGGTAATAGCACCTTGCTGTGACAATCTATGAGATCCAATCGCCATAGTTACAGATAACACAGTTGGCATTGCAATCGGAATTCCACCAATCAAAAGAACCAGCAAATTGTCAATTCCATCTCTATACTTCCTACGCTGAATTGGGTACATAACTACAATCTCTATTATAAGCCCCACAGCAATAGAACATATGCAGAAGTTTCCAATCGCGGTTAACACCTAATCAATCATTCAAAGTTAGTAAATATGTTCCCACTAAAACAAAACAAGAATGGTAGGCTAAAGTTATGGCAACTTATAATAAATACCTTTTGGAAATGGCCAACTTGCTGAGTGCTTTCAACAAGATGTGCTGCTTTTCCGAAAAAGGTGTTGATCCCGGTGGCAATAACTACAGCTTCAATCTCACCTTGTTTGCAGGTGGAACCTGAATAGACTTCGTTTCCTGGATACTTAGTGACCGGCAATGATTCACCTGTTAAAGCAGATTGGTCGATCTTGAGTGGGTCCCCTTCAAGCAAACGAGCGTCTGCAGGGATGATATCACCCAACTTAATGCTGACAATATCACCAGGTACAAGAATTGCAGCTTCTTGTTCACCCCATCTTCCATCCCGCAGTACCTTTTCGCAAAAGCGTTAAAAGGGTATTTTAGTCATTTTATCTTATCTCACATCCAAAGGAAAACAAAGTGATATAATTAAACCTTAGTTTTGGGAGCAAGACCAGCCATTAAGGCGGCTGCAGCATTGCCTGCGTTGTTTTCTTCGATGAAACTGATGGTGGAGTTGATGATTAGTAATGCCATTATACCTACAAAATCTTGCCAATCTGGTGGTCTCCCCTGAAATCAAGAAATTTAAGTATAATCTTAATTAAATTTAACGAACGAGTGGACTATATATATAAGGTTGTATTATATATTATCGATCGATGTATAACAAACTAACATCTCCATAGGCCAGACCAATGGCTATGATAGCAGCACACTCCATAACCCAAGATAGAGGATTCCACATAAAACCCAAGAATTTGAGGATCTTATTTTCCTGTTTTTTAAAGAAAAGTGGATTTAGCTAGACTACAATAAATTAGATAAAAGATGAATGTATATCAAGATCTAATTTAAATTGCATGCCTTCTTCTCCTCTAGCTTGTTCTGGCCAAACATTTGGATCCTTTTTTCAGCTTCACTTGTAGTTAATCCTTCCCTTGAACATTGCAATTCAGTGAATACTTCCTCAAGTGGTATGTGCTCCTGCACCCCAAAAACATTACTCAAAATTCAAACTAATATACAAATCATTTGCATTTGATAAATTGGAGCTAAGTATACATATTTATGTCAGATTCTATAGATCCTTTTTACTTTAATCAATAAATTTCATAACGGATAAGTAATAAACTTTTAGTCTAATACAATTGTAGCTTTGGTCCAAGTTTCAACAAAGAAACTCAAGTAAATAAATAAACATAGAAAAAGATGTATGTACATACTTCAAAAATCTATAACATGCATGTACAACTGTATATATCGGAAACTTATCAAATATTGCGGAAAAAGGCAAAATCGTACTTTTATACAGTAAATTAAGGGATCTATATTAGCAGAGTACAATTCTTTTTCAGAATTCGACTTTAAAACCATAATCTATGGTACTTGCTCAAATTTTGTGAGTTAACTGTAATCTGTTTAATTCAAACCTTACTATTATTCAATAAATAAACAATTTTATTAAAGTACATAACTTACAAACATCGATCCATCAACGTAACTAGCTATTGTGGTAACAAATATAAAATAAATATGTTCAATTGGTACACGAAAAGTAGTATTCATATATATTATCATATTTATAAATGCATATATATTATATGCATGGCATGCAAACAATGTCTCCAAAATTCATGATTACTACAGAAAAAACAATAAAATACAAATCAATTATCTGAAAAAACAATAGATCCAAAGGAAAACAATGATAATAGCTCAAATAAAAAGAATAATTAACATACCAGATCAACATTCTCCTTTTTGATACCCTCCAAACTCATACTCGCCATCTTCACACTTTCTCGCTCTGTGAAATATTATGTATATAAAAACAAAAACAAGAACAAAAAACAAAAAATTTATGTATATAATATCACTCCTGTGTGTAAAATGATTGGAAAATATATGGACGCTCAGAATTTATAAAAAAAATACTTCTCATATCTTATTTCAGATGGAATAAGAAAACACTTCTAGAGTCCCAAGGGTTCTGTTTATATATGGCTTTCTATGTCCAGGGCCTGCCTAACATATTACGAGGCCCTAGGCGATATTTAATATCGGGGCCTCGTTGACAAATTAGCTGATACTTTTTAAATTCAATCGGAATAAATTTTTATGACATTTCATTCTTAAACTTTCTCTTAACAAAAGCTATATATATATATATTGAAAATTAAGTATAGTGAATTTAGTTATATAACAAATGCACACACATATAAATTGTTATGTATTATATGAATTAATGCAACATAAGAAAATTCAATCAATTACATTAAATTCCATAGACATCTTATATTATATACACAACACAAGCTTTTTTTTTTTTTTTTTTTTCTCTCGAGGTTTGAATCCGTACACTTGAAAATTTCAAAATAACTTGGCTGAGCTTGCAAATTCATTCATCATTAAATAATGTTCTTTAGTTCAAATCCAAGCATTCTTGACAACTTAAGTTTATCAATATGCTTATTTTTAAATAAATGGCTACAATATATAGAACATGGTTAAGAAGTTAGTATTCGGTAAGATAAAATTGAGTCATACCAATTTTTGGTATCTAGTCTGACGCGGTAGTTTTAAAATTTGTACAGTATATAAAATTGAACTATTTGGTTCAATTATCAAACTGTTCAAACCGCTAAAAAAAACCGAGACGTGTATGCAATTTGAGTATCTTTATAATAAATTAATAAAAATTGTAGCTTGATTCAAACTCGCTGAATATAAGTTACATCAAATTCTAATTTATTAATGCAAAACAACAATATTATAATATTTTTTTTTCCAGATAATGAGATACAATAAAACAAAATCACTTGTACTATCAATTAGCATATCTCCTTCCATTTTTTATTCTCTTTGGAGGATTGAAGACGGTTTTTAAAAATTATAATAAATAGTCACTCTTTTTAAATAAAAGTCCCAAAATATCATTTTAATCAAATAATCATAGCATTAATAAGAAGGGTAAAATTGGTATTAAAAATTAATTCTACATTTAAATTCTAAACGATAAATAAAAAAATCGGATGGAGTAATCTTCATTATTTGACACCAATAATATGAAATAATCATTTCAACATAAATTAGATCAACGGAGCTTAGATAACAAACACAAGGATAATTTCAATAGAATGTGTAATGTTAATCGAAAAGTTAATTTGATAGGTTAAATCTATTTTAATGTCGCGCTACGATCATTGTCCAACGCATCTTAACCAATACATGATGCATTAATATTATTATAATATGATGTATGTAAAGGGGGCAGACATAGCAGAAATATATAGTCGTCCACAAAGATATCTAAGACATTATTTTTGTATAAACATGGTTCTAGATTATGAAGTAAAACGTTCTAGACAAGTATATATGAAAAGCCTCTAGAGCATCACTTTTAGCCACTAGATCAAGTTGATTTTCACCGTCTATTTAAGAATGTGGTTATATAAATAGGCAATACCTTATTTTAAAATTTTCATTCTTACATCCTATTTAACCAAAACAAAAAAATTCATCAAATAAAAAAAAAACTGAGTTAGCATTTACATTAACAAAAAAAAATAAAAAAATAAGGCCCCTCTATAGTCGGGGCCCTAAACGAGGGCCTAAATTGTCTAGCTATAGAATCGTCCCTGTCTATGCCAGTGTTTGAGTCCTAATTGTTATGTGAACTTATATAATTAATTACTTCGGAAAAAAAAAAGAGAAAAATTGATAAAAGAATAATTAGAATAAAATTGGATGTGATATGATATATTGTGTTTAGATGGATTGCAATAATTTCGGAGTTATAATAACACCCATGCAATGTAAATGTGTGAAGAGGCGGGACTATTGTTACGCATTTCATAGAGGGGTTAAATAGACCCCGAGTCATATGGTCTGTACCTAAATGTAATATAAATATTATGTCAGAGTCAGAGTAGAGCTTATGTTGGGTCAAAATCCAATCAACTTTATACACGTAAGCTATACATTTATTTATGGTTTTCTGCTTTAGCTTATTTGACTTGGCTACATGTACGTGCTTGGTAATTAGATTTCAGAATTTTGCTAATATGGTTACCAATTCATTTGCTCATACAACAAACTTTGCTAAATTAGGGAAACTTCATACCAAGACTAGATCTAGCTAGGAATTTTACTCATAAACGGATAAACGGTTTGTGGTCTAAGTTTTGCCAACTCATTTAATATTAGAAAAGGAACTCAATTGTTATTAAATTTTATTAGACTTTTTCAGTAAAATAATAATGAAGAATTAAATTTTATTAAGGGTGTCAACATTAATATATCGTCTTTGGGTTTGATTTCAATTTTATCTTATTGGATTTAATTCGAATTAAAAAGACAATCCTGCCCTGGCCTGCAGTGAATCCATGGATCAAAATTTCATTTCGAATGTATGTTTCGGTCAGTCAAATATTGAAAACTTTTTGAGACTATTCGTAAATGTTTCGGAAACATTAAGGAAAAATTGTAAAAAAAGTTACTAAATTTAGGAAAATAACACAGTTTAAGACAAATAAATAGTTTCGGAATTACATCTTGTTTTCGTTTCGCCTGATTCAAAAACGGAAACTTTTCGATGTTTTCGATGGAAAAGATGAAAATTTTGATCCATGAGTGAATCATAATATATCATGGCAATGGCAATTATTGTAGGCAAAATTGCAAAAATCGTCCCAAACTAATCACTGATTTTGGATTTTCATCCCAAACTATTTAATTTGGCAAATTTCGTCCCGTAATTTAATATTTTTTTGGAATATCGTCCCACCATAATTATAAGACGTAATTGCGCATTTGCCGATGAATTATCACATGTCTGCTTAAGTGTCATGACAAGGTAAATTTTAACATGAATAATTATATAATATTGCAGAGTTCGTCCCAAATTAATTACAAGATTGAACGTCATTTTCATTAAATTAGAAATTTAATATTGGGACTAAATTCATACAAAATGGTAAATTATGGGACGAAATTTGGTGAGTTGATATAGTTTGGGACGAAAAATCAAAATTAATAATTAGTTTGGGACGATATTCCAAAAAAATATTAAATTACGGGACGAAATTCGCCAAGTTAAATAATTTGGGACGAAAATCCAAAATCAATAATTAGTTTGGAACGTTTTCTGTAATTTTACCATTATTGTATATAGGAGCGTTGATGGGCCGGGCCTAAGTACTTTAGTATCCAATCTGTTTAAAAGGAGAAGGCTCGTGGCAGTCTAGAACTTGGGCTAACTTAAAAGGCCTGCTGGATCTAGTTTCATAATTGAAATCTGTTTTTGGATTATAATTGGGTAAAGACTTTGTGCAAGAAAAATCAATTTGGTGCATGCAATGTATGAATGAGATAGGGTCTTAGAGAATATTGTTTTTATTTGTTAAGTATATATATCGTTCACGTATCTTGGTCGTCTTATCTTCAACATTGGTACTAAATTTTGGAGAAGAACTTATAAGTTGATTGACAACGACCATGTAATTTTTCATGTGCATGCAATCGTGCATAAATTAAATATATGGAACAATTAATTATAATTAATGCCCCATTCTGATAACATGGGGGCTAGTAGCTTATGGACAAGTGATACCCACGTGCCCAACAATATGAACATCATATTGAGTAACATGCATGGTTTTGTATCCCCAACTTGCACATGCTCAAGTAAGGGGTTGAAAAGCCCATTTGATTAATTTCGCGCGTGTAAATAAAAATATATTAGCCCCTATGTACCATTAATTGTGTCTTTAACTACAAATGTATGAATTTGATATATCACGAATTCAATTTAACAAAAAATCCCGTTTTCTTTAGAACGGTAACTAATTTCTTGTTGTAATAGTTCTCTAAGATATGTATTGGTATGCTACCCTACCCTACCCTAGAAAAAATGGTACCTTAATTCCTTTTTTATTTTTATTTTTGGAATGTAATTTAATTTCCATTTGCCCCTTTAACTCATTCATGCTTTATCCTTCCGACAAAATTTCTGAATATTTGGTCGTATGTTGCTCACATGATGTATAGATACCGAAGAGATTCATTGAATTCTGGGAGTAATTGACTGAAATTGTAGTCAAATATTCTAAAATATAATGAGTTACGGTTAAATGTTCTAAATTATAATTGTATTTAAATACTTCCTAATATGGCAACTTAATAAAAACATACATTTTTGCCTTTCAGTCTCCAATTAATATGCAATTACGATTAAGATTGATTAACTATCTTTACCTAATTTGTCAATATCGAATAGGCGTGGAACTTTATCTATCCTTGACAATATCAAACCTAGAGATTGTCTCTTGTCTTGTCTTGTCTTGTTCTTGATTGGAGAAAATACGCAATCCTGATAGGATAGGATAATTAAAATTTGCAATCTTGGGTCAAAAAGGTTTGAACTTGCAGCTGTTACGTTATCTAGTAAATAGTAACATATCAGACTCACATATATATATATAAAGCTAGTAATAAGAAAAAAAAGACCCTCAATATGTTCCTCCAGAAGTGAACATCAATTATGAGCCCAAGTTTTCACCAACCTATTCACACTGACTGACTTGGTAGTGGTAGTAGTATTTGGGTCTTGTTTGGTTGTATTTCGGGTTTGATGTTTTGGAGTTACAAAGTATGGAAAATTGTTTGGCCGAAAAAGTGAAGGTGAAGGATTTTTCTAATTATTGAAACCACATCCATAATTTCACCGAATATCACTTATTAGAGGTTTGCAAATGTAGTTAACATTTAACAACCCTTTATTTTTATATTGTACTACTACTACTCTTGAGAAATATTAAATGAGCAACAACAAGAAGTGACCAAATATGTTCCTGAAAAATGAAAATAGGCAGAACAACCCTCCTTCCTTTTTATAACTTTTAAGAAAAAATCACAAGAAATATTTTCTTATGACCCAACCATCTCGTATTCTTGCTCTTAAAGATCTAACATGACATGTATTTCAAATTATGAATAGACTTATATTACATCGAAACGAATTTATTCGTTCACAAATTAATTAATTCGTTCACAAATTAATTAATCATCTAAGGCTAAAGTTGCATGTCTTGTACATATATTTGTATTGTGATTAAATTAGTGTAACTGTGACCAGATAAGATAAACAGCCAAATTAAGTAGTAAATTAAAAGTCTCAACACTTCACCTAATTAAAAAGTGGATTCTTGAATTCATAATTTCATCAAACACTTTATGTTGCCTACTTACACAGCGTTTATCATTGCAAATGCAGAACAAAGTCTCCAGGAAAAAAAATACATTACTAATATATAACTTAAATAAAAAAAAAAAATTAGGAAAATTGACTGATAATACAATTAATCCGCCCGCCCTTACATTTTGATTCAATTTCCCATAACAGAACAGAGTTCAACTGAACTATAATCAAGCAACTCCTCAATCATCTGTTCTATTTGATCATCTTCAAGACAGCTGAATTGCTGTCCGGAACTCTCACAACTAACAAAACTATCCGAACCCTTCTGATCATTATTATTCTGTTTTTCAGTGTCATGATGATTTCCTCTATCAGGTTCATTTAGCTTATTCACAACTGGTTTCTTAGCCATTTTCAGAGACGTCATGTGGCATTTCTGTAATTTAGCCATCAGGGTAGCTGAAAGAAGCTTTGCTGACGATGATCGAGGCTCGTTCTCGTTGTAAGTAAAGTTCGTGCGCGCTCTAGGCCCACACATGATCCTTGCTGCCTCATCGTACGCCTTTGCTGCATCCTCTGCTGTCTCAAATGTGCCTAGCCATATTCTTGTCTTTCTAAATTTGATCCAAAAAAAAAAAAGAAAAAAATGTCAGAAAATAGGCACAAGTGTAAACAAGGAAATTAAGAAGAGAGGCTATACAGTAAAGGGTGGCGAATTTCGGAAACCCAAGAACCCCAGTGTCGTTGGCGTACTCCCCTGAACCGCTGTTGAGGTCTAGCCATGGTGATTCAGGACTTCAACCAAGTGAGAAAGGTAAAGTGTTTGTGAAAATGTCCAAGAGAGAACTGACAAATGGTGGTACAGAATTTGAGAGCAGGATGAGGGAGGGAGGGAAGGGGGACTTAAGTAAGCACACTTTGCGGCCTTCAAATGGCAATTAGTATGGGGGGTTTGGCCCCACAAGACTTTTCTACACCCTTCATCTTTCCTTTTCCAATGAAAAGGTAAATAAAATAAAAGTAAAGAATTAATTGTAACTTTGATTAATTTAATATGTTTTCTGTATGATTTTGTATGTGTCTAATATTTGGTAGTTTGGTATGAGTTTTCTATATCAGTGATATTTTATTGAGATGAGATGGGCATGAATGTAATTTTCAGTGAAGTTGGATTAAATGTATCTTTCTCAAGATTAAGGCCGCTTCACTGCAGGGCAGGACCATTTTAATATGTTTAAGCATTAGAATAAATGTGAGGGGCGCTCGGGGTGAGCGATTTCACCTTTTGGAACAAGCATTAGAATAAATAAAAAAACTTGGTATGATGGTATTTATTATGGTCCAATGTTATGAATTGTGTTATCAAATTGGATGGGTAGAAAATAAATGAAATATTATATTATTGGAACAAAATGAATTGGGTCTGTCTGAGCCGGGCCAGACTAGAACTGTATCGAAATGTAGTCAGACCTTTGAATACTCGGGCCTTGTCTTATTCGAGAGGTGTTTGCAATTGCTTATGTTTTTGTTTAATTCCGAGAACGTAGAAAAAAAAGATTCAAAGTGCTTATTTTAGTGTAAGTCGCCCTAACATAATTAAATTTAGGATCAGTTCAAGTCGTATTTGAATCGAATATGAATGAACCGTTACTTGTGACCCATTTAGCCAATTATACGTACGTCAGACATTTCACATTACTAAACATAGGAGAAACCTGCCCATGTGCCTCACTGTAAGGTCAAGACACTTGAAACAATGTATTAGAAAATTTTGCATATAATGCTCTCCTCATGGGATTTGGAGGGTTGCAGCTGATATTTTTGACCATAATAGATTTCACAACATCCAAAGAGCACTGCAACAATTTTAAGATGTTGACATAGATTTTACATCCTCCATTCACTCCTATGATTAGGTCACTCCCACATGCACCTCGCACTTGAGATTGGTGATGCATTTAAGGTTAAGTACAGAGTGCTCTCTAGAGATTTAAAAAATTATAGGCTATATTTGGATTGGTTTTGATTCCGTTATGTAAAAATGGACCGATATTAATCCATAATGTTTGGCTAGATTTTCTGAAACTTATATTCGGACTCTTCTATTCGAACCTACAAAAGATATATATCATCTTACCCTTTCTTCATGAAAATTTGTTGATTTGATACTTATAAATTAGTTTTTCCTCCTCAAACCACATTATCTATCCGAAAAAAGATATATACAAGCTAGCTTTTCTTTTAGAAAATCGTTAATTTGATACTTATAAGATAAGTTTTCCCTCAAACCACATTAACTAAATTCTATCCAAATCATATTTCAACTTTTGAAATATCATAAACCCAACATCATAATCCAACTAAAATGATGTTTCAAAGGTTCTACTGAAATCAACCAAACTATTTTTTGAAACTAAAACAAGTGAAATCGAGCCAACACCAACCCATTTATGTATTGACGCTGACATGATTTTGCTTGATTTTGATTTGAAAATTTGAGTGGTTTCAGCAAACCTTTGATATACGTTTTTGGATAAAATTTTGTTAAAGTTTTGGGTGAAAAATTAAAGTGATAAGTGTCAGTATCGAAACATTTACTTCTGTAAATCTAATTTGAGATATGATATTATATCATATCACGTGGATACGTATCATATGACGTTGATACGTATCATATCACGTGAATATGATGTAGGTCTAACAAGTTTGGGAGGTTCGAGAAGACGAGTCGGGACCTCAGTTTGAACCAATATGATACATATATAGAAATATAACTAGTTAAATTTTGGCCCTTTCAATTTGCTTCAAATTTTGATGTTAAGCTTGAATATATGATTTTGCTTTATTTTGATTTGAAAATTTGAGTGGTTTCAGCAAACCTTTGATATACGTTTTTGGATAAAATTTTGTTAAAGTTTTGGGTGAAAAATTAAAGTGATAAGTGTCAGTGTCAAAACATTTACTTCTGTAAATCTAATTTGAGATATGATATTAAATCATATCACGTGGATACGTATCATATGACGTTGATACGTATCATATCACGTGAATATGATGTAGGTCTAACAAGTTTGGGAGGTTCGAGAAGACGAGTCAGGACCTCAGTTTGAACCAATATGATACATATATAGAAATATAACTAGTTAAAGTTTGGCCCTTTCAATTTGCTTCAAATTTTGATGTTAAGCTTGAATATTACATTACATATACTAGCTATATATATTTGTGTGAATGCAAAATCACAGCAAACTAATTACAAAAATAATAATTGTTATTTTTCTAATATATATGATGTAGAGCTAATTACATTACTGCATTTTAGAATACATATGCAAGTAATTTAATTGTAGTCCATTTCTTAAAAAGAAAAACGAAAAAAAATAACTACTATATATATAATATCTGAATTATGAATAGTCTATAATAATGTTATAAAAGAAACTGTATTTGTTGACATCGCCACATGCATAAATTCTATATACATGTATGATGAGTTGATGACTTGTCGGAATCCCCAAATTCTTTTCTCCCTTACGTTAATATTAACTTGCTGCACCAAGTGTAAAAATAATGAGAAATTGCATCATTACTAACTTTTTAATGTAAAACGATGCACTCTAATTTGAAATACGACGTCGTTACGTGATGGAAGGACCACTTGACTGTATAGCACTAGTCTTAGAGTCAATTAATTAGGTTTTATAATAGTCCAACCAAAATTATAAAAAGTAATGGGTATATAGTTATTTCTTATTAATAAAATTGTCACTATAATATTCATAACTAATAAAAATACACATACATCTATTTGACATTATTATATTTTTAAGAAATATAATAACATCATCTTTGAGTAATATATTTTCAAATTTAATTTTTTTTATTACATTTGAGATTGTGAATTGAATTTACAATAAATCTTAAAGGAGTCGAAATTTAATGAGTTGTAATCATGTGGAACATGAGCTGGAAATCAAATTTATTAGTAAATATTTTTAATTTATGTTTACATTTTTAGTTTATAGTTGAGGTTGAAATGGCAATATATCTTCTAAAATTATGAGACGGTGAATATGGTACAAGTTCACTTTCAATTGTAAGAATTTTTAACATTTGTAAATTATAGAAACGAAGTCGAAATGTCGGATATAACATAATTGTGGAGGTGGAATTACAAAAGATTTCAACAAAACAAAGTTGTGGGGATGAAAATTGCAGTCGACACGTACTAACATATAAAACAAGTTGTCCAAACTATTTCCAAAAAGCAAAATTTCTTTAGCCAATTATAAGTTGACTCAAATTATTATTTAAAATTTTTTAGGGTGAAAATTACAATAGAAACTTTGAAACCGGTTACACAAGTTGCCCACGCTATTTCTACACAACAAACTTTCTTCGGCCAATTAAATTGGACTGTATGTAAGCTTTACAAAATAGGATTGTCAATTTGTCATATTTACATTTTCCAATTATTCATGAAAATGAGTTGAAGAATTGAAAAAATAGTTAATCTTTTAATTGTATGATCTAGCTGGCGAGAATTTGTAACATATATTTTTCTTTCATATTTATAAATATACATATTATTTTAATGTGAACCATTATATATAAATAAAAGGGATTATTGCATTTTTGTGGGGCACAATTTAAGTTTACTGACGTTTCTAATCCACATTTTAAAGGATTATATATTTGGTGCCACAACTTCATTTTCTATGGCAATTTTGGTCAACATTTTTGCTCAATTTCAATTGGCCCGAATTTACCCATGTTCCAGCCGGACTAGAAGAATAGAAAATTCCCATAGAAATTTCCTCAGATTTTGGGAAAAATCGGTCAGATATTCAATATTTCCATCGAAATTCCGATTGCAAAAATCGATTGCAAAAATTCGGGTCGGAATCGGATTCCAACCGAAATTCTGACCGGTTCAAATTCCGATCGATTTAAAATCGGTGGGAATTGGTCGGAATTTTTGAAAAAAAGAAAAAATCGGTCAAAATTTTAAAATCGATGCAGCCACATGACTTGTAATTTGAGAATTTTGGTGTCACAACTTAAGTTCTCTAACATTTCTAGCCCACATCTTATCGGGTTGTCACATTTTATGCCATAACTTCAATTTCGGTTGTAATTTAATCCACATATGCTTATTTCAAATTTGACCCGAATCAACCCACGTGTGGGCCATGATTGAAAATGTAGACTAATTATGGAGGAGGGTGGCGGTGCCGTGGTTGAGGTGAAGTTTTTTGGGAGGGGCGATGGAAAAATTCGAGGCGGACGAATGTGGTTGCAGGTTTGAAAATGAATTTTGATTTTTTTTTTCAAAATTTCATTAAATTCGGTCAAAATTCTCAAATTACAAGCCACATGGCCAACATGTGGGTTAATTCGGGCCAATTTTAAAATTAGACATCAATGTGGACTAAAATTGCTAAGAAAATTGAAGTCGTTGCACCAAATGTGCCAGCATGATAAGATGTGAGTAGAAATATCAGTGAACCTAAGTTGTGACACCAAAATCACCAAATTACAAGTCATGTGGCCCGTCTGTGGCTAAATTCGGGTCAATTTTGAAATTGGGGCTTAATGTGGATCAGAATTGTCACAGAAATTTAAGTTGTGATCCAATAAGATGTGGAGTAGAAACGTTAACGAACTTAAATTATGGGGCCAAAAATGCAATAATCTTATATTTAAAATGTCTGCAATAAACTAACCAATAACCATGGTTTTAAATTAAAATAAAAAAAAAATTAAAAAAAAAAATTTAGATGGAATTGGACTGATTTCTCACTACGAAAAAAAGCAGTCTGGCTAATATAATATAATATCTATAGTTTCAAGCAAGAAGCAACTTTGATTACATACCATTGAGAAAAACTGTACTAATTATAAAATAAGTGTTTTATGTGGAAGAGCTAGCTATAAAGCCGTCAAAGAATTACAACAACAAAAGGAAAAGGGGAGATTGCGCGTGCATTGAGGATCCAAAAGATAAGATGAAAAAAAAATTAATGTTCTTTTCTTCACATTTACTCAATACCTAGAGGCCCTCTTGAGATCATTTCTCATCCATCCATTGTAAAATAATGTATAATATATAGTAGATGATTACATTGTAGTACTTTAGTACTAAGACAATCATGAACATATGTATAAATTGTGTCTCCAGTTCAACAATATAAAGCGAAAGGAACTTTTGTGAATTTTTTTACTATCCATGTGTTTGATTTCATCGATCATACAAATTACTCGACTAGCATGTTCTCATACATTTGCAAGATTGCAATAATTAAAAAAAAAAAACACGAAATAAGTATATTATTAATTTACTTTTGAAATTGGATTCCAACTGAAGATGGCATTTAAGTAGGCCTGCCAAAGGTGGTAAATCCTGGTCAAGAGGTTTGTTAAACTACCTGTCAACATACTTAGGTCTAGGAATATCAATGGGGCATTGTAAATTGAGATTTATGGACTGTCTTAAGTTTATTTACATGATTTGTGTCTAATTCATTCTAAAGCTAATTCATGGATTGTGAATTGTGTAAGACTTTATAAGGTGAACTTAATTTTGTTATCTAATTCTGGTGAGACAATTTATTCTCAATACTCTCACTTCACATATGGGTGGGCTGAATGTATGAGTAAAACAAGTCTAACACGTGGCATATTAAAGACCAACCTTGCAAATTGTGACATGTGGGCTCCAATGGGTGAAGAATAATCTCATCATGCAAACTAGGAGAAACTCATCACGAAAAGGAGGTCACTCACATCATCTTGGGGCTCTGATAGCATATTAAATTTCACAATATGGATTGAGCTAGCTTTTGAGGTAGAGTTAAGCCCAAGATAAGCAATGTGGATTTAATTCAATCCATGTGGTGAATTCTAATATGTTCATTCACCCACACATTCAGCTCGTCTACATGTGAACGGAGTACTAAGAATAAATTGTCCCACATGGTTCGGATAACAAAAATAAGACCATTTTATAAGGTCCTGGACAATCTCAACTCACAAGCTAACTTTTGGGATGAGTTGGCACAATCCATTTGATGAATTCTAATAAGCTTTAAGTGGTTTAAACTCATAAATCATCGGATTTCACGATTGTATGTAGGCTCAAACTCATATATCATATGCTTTCACGACTATAGGCTCAAATTCGGGTCATGTAAGTTTTTAAATTTTGGTTTATATCTGACTTGCTCACTCTAATTAATTTTTCTTGAAAAATAAAATACTAGGCGTTGTTAATACACATATAAAGAGTTCTAACTTAATGTACAAGAGTATTAATCCATAATACTAAACATTACATAAAATTTGTAAAGTCCTACGTCTCTATTCGACCATTTGTTTTAACTTTTCATTTTCTCTTTTTTGTTAATTCATTTCCCCTTTAGCCTGTAAATACATTAGTTATAATTGATAAATGGTTTAAAAATTATACTCCTAATTGATAACCTTTTTCTTGTTTCACGATACTAGTTAATAGAGTATTTAAAATAATTATATATTCGGGTTGAGTCTTATTAGACTCAAGTTTGACTTATAAATTGATCGAATTTAATATAATAGCTCAAATTCAGTCCGACTCATAATTATTTGGGTTTGAAGTAAATTTAATCAGATCGAACCATCGAACTTCGAGTAGGTCTGACTGACTTGACAACCCTACTACCTACTTAGACCCAAACCCTTTCCCCTTTTCTTTTTAATCAAATTTGATTTGGGAAAAAATTAATTGTTTGGGTCAAGCTCGGGTCTAGATATGGATCTTAGTTTCAAACTAGTTACCAAATCTTATTCCTTTACAATTATAGTATTACTGGTCTATTTACTAACCGAACTTATAATACCAAAATTTCGAATTCTCCCCTTTTTTTTTTAGAAAAAATATGAGATTTTTTTTTTTTTTGATAATTTTGAAATCTATTTTTACTAAAGTCGACTCTTCCTAATTGAAACTTTATTTATCCTTGTGAAAACGGGTCCTTTTTTATCATCTTCAGTAAAACCTTAGCCCGCGTCTCTGATTTCTCTCACTTGCCTGAAGTTTGCACAAAGCCTGTGTCGTCCGTCCGCCTCTTCGGGTTCTATTCCCATCAGCCGTTCATCTCTTGGCAAGGTTCCATTCCTCATCTCTTTTTTTTTATTTTTCTTTTTTCTTTCCTGCTTTGTTTGTTTTGAATAAGAGTGCGTATTATATTAAAATTCTTTTTTTGTCTCTGTTATGCAAGCTCCGTTTAGGTAATTGATGTTTTAAAATTATTTCATAATCTCCGTTTAGCTAATTGATGTTTATAAAAATATTATTTCATTTTTTTGGTGTTAAATGATAAAAAAAACTATGCTAATTGATATTATAAGTGTTTCTATTCGGTTGTTGTCTTAATATTTTGGTAAAACTCTTTCTGATATTTGCAATATTAAGTTAAATTTGAAGGCCGTCAAAGTTAAATGGAGAATTAACTGGGGCATGGAGGTGGCAGTTTTCTTATTCTGCTACTTGGTATTAGCTTAAGAATTAGGGTTGATATGTAACTTGATCCAATGTGTTTGGGTCTAGCTACAATTTCCTAAATAATTTACGGGAAATTTACAAAAAAGACCCAAAACTATACTTTTTGTAGAATAGGGCCCCGATTTTATATTTCGCTAGCCCCCCTAGTAAGTCGGGCCGGCCCTGATTATTTTAGTTGTTTGATAATTCTGTGTGGAAATTTATAGTGGTATTCAAGTGATTCTGTTTATTGAACTTCTTTACCTAAATTTTGAGTGGAGAGCTTATGTAGATGATATTTTCCTTATCCAGTTGGCTAACTGATGTGATTTTACGAGTGTGTTATCTCCTCTTTGTGACAATTTGAGCATTGTGTGCTCTTTTCAGCAGCTTGATTACAACATATTTTGTAGGAACACAGGCTCTTTAGCTGAAATTCTTCGAGCCAAGAATGGATGTTGACGCAGGGTTGTTAAACCTAGTTAATGTTCCTCAATATCTGTACAAAAAAAGAAAAATTTCTATGGATGGTGTAGATGCTTCTCTCTCATCTCAGGTCTTACGTGAAGTTGAAAAGTATTTACCTACAGTGCGACGTTCTGATTATTATACAAAACCATGCTTAAGTGATTTGGCTATTCGAGAGTTCATGTATCCAGGTTATTGCAGCAGAGTCCAAGATTTTGTAGTTGGAAGGGTTGGTTATGGATGTGTAAAATTTATTGGAAAGACTGATGTTAGATGCTTGAATTTAGATCATATTGTCAAGTTCAATAGATGTGAAGTTGTTGTATATGAAGATGAAAGTTCCAAGCCTGCAGTTGGTCAGGGTCTTAACAAGCCAGCTGAAGTAACTTTACTGCTTCAAATAAATCCCTTGAATAATTTGACTGAGGTTCATATAAGAAAAATTGAGGAAAAATTGAAGCGCAGTACAGAGAGTCAAGGGGCACAATTTATCTCTTTTGATCCAGGTCATGGTCAATGGAAATTTTTAGTACAGCATTTTAGTAGATTTGGTCTGAATGAGGATGATGAAGAGGATACTGCAATGGATGATGTGTCTCCGGTAGCTCAAGATCCTGCCAACATGAATGGTAGTGAGGTATCGTACATTGACGAGGAAACTGGTTCAGTAAACCGAACTCCACTTTCACATTCGCTTCCTGCTCATCTTGGGCTTGATCCTAACAGAATGAAAGATTTGAGACTTTTGTTGTTACCTGCTGGGGAAGACGAGGTAGAGGGCTTCAGTGACATGCTCTCGCAGGATAGTCCCCCTTTTGCAAAAGAATCCTCAAGATCTCCATTACGTTTTTCCTCTCAGAAGACAGTTCATAAGACAAATGCCCCTCTTATTCGCAAGACTCCATTAGCTTTAATAGAGTATAACCCTGGAAGTTTTAATTCTAACTCCCCTGGAGCCATTTTGATGTCTCAACAGAATAAGGGCTTGCATCTAAAGACATCCAAATCTGTAGGTTTTGAGCTGGAGCTTAAGCACGAAACACCAGTAACTGGAAGTCATTCACATAATATAGTTGATGCGGCACTGTTCATGGGTAGATCTTTTCGAGTAGGTTGGGGCCCAAATGGTGTCCTTGTTCATTCTGGTACGCCAGTTGGTAGTTCTGATGCTCAACATGCATTATCCTCTGTGATCAATCTCGAAAAGGTTGCATTTGACAAAGTGACTAGAGAAGGTAGCAATAAAGTTCAAGAGGAACTCACTGATTTATGTTTCAACTCTCCGCTTATTCTTCACAAGGAATTGAGTCGTGAAATTAAAAAAGTTGAACTAGGAACTTTCAGTTTGAAGCTTCAAAAGGTTGTTTTTAACCGAGTGACTCTTCCAGATATCTGTCGAAGTTACATAGACGTCATTGAGAAGCAACTAGAGGTGCATAGTTTATCGTCTGCTTCACGTGTTTTGTTGATGCACCAAGTATTGGTTTGGGAATTAATTAAAGTTCTCTTTTCCACTAGGAAAACGGGTGGTCAATCGAAGCCTGTGGAATTTGATGATGAAGATATGATAACAGATGAAAGGGAAAGTTATCCAGATGTTGACCAGGAAGCACTTCCGCTTATGAGGCGAGCAGACTTCAGTAATTGGCTGCAAGAGAGTGTTTACCACCGTGTACAAGATGAAGTTAGTTCGCTTGAAGATTCGAGTGATTTAGAACACATATTCTTGCTGCTTACTGGTCGACAGCTAGATGCTGCTGTGGAACTTGCTGCTTCAAGAGGGGATGTAAGATTATCTTGCCTTTTGAGCCAGTCTGGTGGATCCACAACAAGTCGTTCTGATATTGCTCATCAGCTTGATCTATGGAGAAAAAATGGGATGGATTTTAGTTTCATTGAGGAGGATAGGGTGAGGCTTCTTGAGTTACTTTCAGGGAATATTCATGAAGCCTTACACGGAGTAAAGATTGACTGGAAAAGATTCTTAGGACTTCTAATGTGGTATCAGCTTCCACCAAACATTTCATTGCCTGTTGTTTTTAATACCTATCAGAAGCTTCTTAATGAGGGAAATGCTCCATATCCTGTTCCAGTTTACATTGATGAAGGGGTAGAAGATGCAGGCAATTGGGACATAAATGGACGTTTTGATCTTTCTTATTATCTTATGCTTCTCCATGCCAGACAGGAAAATGACTTTGGTGCTCTAAAGACCATGTTCAGTGCCTTTGCCTCAACAAATGACCCACTTGATTATCACATGATTTGGCATCATCGTGCAGTTTTAGAGGCCATTGGCACTTTCAGTTCTAGAGATCTTCATGTTCTTGACATGGCATTCGTTTCTCAGTTGCTGTGTCTTGGGCAATGCCATTGGGCCATCTATGTGGTGCTTCATATGCCACATCGTGAAGATTATCCTTATTTGCAGACTACTGTTATAAGGGAAATTCTCTTCCAATATTGTGAAGTTTGGAGTCTGCAGGACTCACAATGGAAATTTATTGAAGATCTGGGCATTCCTTCTGCATGGCTTCATGAAGCTTTGGTGAGTTAGTCTTCCTGTAGCTGTTAACTTTTGCAAGTGTTGCAGAATCTGTGAAAGATTTCAGTGATCATTTTATTAAGTTCTCCTCCTCCCTCCCTCTTAATAGATATTTACTAGAAATGTGGACTTTTCATGACACTACTTTTGTCTGTAAATAGAGTTATTGGGTGCTTATTGTTTGCTGCTATGATATTCTTGTTCATGGATGTCTGATCTTATCTTCTGTCTCTTCATCAAATGCAGGCAATATATTACAGTTATATTGGTGATTTATCAAAGGCCTTGCATCACTTTATTGAATGTGCCAACTGGCAGAGAGCACACTCAATTTTTTTGACTTCAGTTGCTCACTCTCTGTTTTTGTCAGGTAGAGACCTAATTTACTTTTTGTGTCATATTGATCTTCCTTAGCAGAATCTATTTACTGTCCTAAGTTGATATATATGGTGTCCATTATGTTGCTTTATCCTGAATGAGGTACTCTCCTCTTGGGAATGTGTATTTTGCGAAAATGAATTCTTGAAAAAAAATTAATTCTAAAGATCAGATGTGGAGAATGTAATTATCCAAAAGTGCTAAGTTGGCCACAGTAGTTAGTGGTATGAAGACCATTTGCAGAGTATCAAATATCTCTCCTTTAACTACATCCCGCAATACTGTGCATGTAAACACTTTGAGAGAGTACCCATCTTAGTTTTTTACCTTTATTTTCTTTAGCTTCACTGACTTCTTATGTTTTCTTGGTTGTGGCAATATAAAGAGTATATGGCCTTCTAGGCAAGTATCAAGCTTCCTGGATTTAGAGTATGACACAGACTTGCAAATTAAATTTGTATCCTGCAACAAATTGATAATGTCACTCTGAAGTCAAAGACAATTTGAAAAAGTGTCTTCATGAATTTGCCCCATATATCTCTTGCCGTGAATGCACTAAAAAAACACTTAGTAAAGATATTCTACATAATTATTTGTCGAATTTGAATGATCCAATATAGATTCTTATTTTGTTCATTGAGAACCCCCCCCCCCCCCCCCATCTTGGATTCACTGCTCTTCCTGGGCTGGTATTTTGCCTCAGTGTTAAATATAAATAGTCTGCTTCAAGTGACGTCTTCATGAGAAAAAATTTAAGCTACTTCTCATAACAATCTACCTCATGCAGAAAAACATACAGAGATATGGAGGCTTGCTACGTCCATGGAGGACCATAAATCCGAAATTGAAGATTGGGATATTGGGGCTGGAATTTATATTTCATTTTACTTACTAAGAAGTTCCTTGCAGGAAGACAGCGACACCATGACTGAACTGGTATAACTATCTTCTCTTTTGTAGCTCCAGAAGTAGTTTGGTATCAGATCCCAGTATGAAGATTCAGTTCATTGGTTAATTTTTTTTTCCCACATGTTTCCTTTAACCTAGTACACTTCATCTGGAAATGTTCGCATTGATTTTAAAAGCCACCTTACCTTTTTTGTAATAATATTTGCCACTTTCATGATGGCTTCATTTTAATTATCTGTTAAATTATCCTGTGCGTAATCAAGAATGAATAAATGAAGAAATAGATGTTGTAGGGATCTAATCTGCATTTGATGAAGCTGGTTACCAATGACCTACTCTTTCTAGCATAATAATAATATATGATTGATTGAACATACTCCTAGTTGAATATGTATGCATTCATAGACTTATAGAGTGACAATGATTATTTTGTTTGATTGAGAAACTAAATCTCATTTAAATTGTTACAGAAAAATAGTAATCTCCAGTAGACAGTTTTTCGAATGGTGTCTGATAAATCTGTTTGGCAGGATACCCTTGAGGACAAAAATGATGCATGTGCAGATTTTCTCGGTCGCCTGAACAAGTCTTTAGCATTTTGGGGCAGCAAATTATCAGCTGATGCAAGGTAGCAATATTTATATTCCATAATGGTAAAACTGCAGATTTACAGCTTTTCTTGTCTATGTCTTATAATTGTATGGAATTGTTTAGAGGGACATAGTTTAACTATTTGCCTCTCTAATGTATAGAAGTAATGTAGTTCGAGGGCAATCTAGTCTAGTGTAGGGCTGGCTGACTTCTATAGAGTTATCGCATAGTTGACATTAAATTGCCAGAATTAACTACATTACTTTTTCAATAAAAATATCTAAACCATATCCAATAGTATTATACAATGTTAGGAAAAGCATAAATGTGTTTTTAAATTGTTGTTATAGCTTTTGGACAAGATTAGATATATATGTGGATAATAGCAGTTAACGGTAGTCAGTCTAGATATATGTCGATATTGCTAACTTGAAGGCCGGGACTCGATGGTTGACTCTTAATTTATCATTATTGGTTTAGGAAAAAAAGTCCTTTATCATTAATATTTTCTTATATTATAATATATTTCTTGTGCATTCTATGGTTGAGAAAACCTTTCGAATTTCTCAACTGGCTACATTCAAGTCGCTATTTAACTATTCAATTATATTTATGTCATAGAGTGGTGTTCTCGAAGATGGCAGAAGAGATTTGCAGTCTGCTACTTTCTGATAGCAACGAAGGTTCATCTGGCGAGGTCCAATTAACCTGCTTTGAAACTGTTTTTAAGGGACCTTTACCTGAAGATCTGCGTTCATACCATTTGCAGGACGCAGTTTCACTCTTTACTTGTTATCTTTCCGAGATAGCTTCCTCTGGTTAAATGTAATTAAGGAATGCTGTACCTCTGCTGTATGGTGTTGTACCATTCATTTTTTGAGTATCTTGGACAGAGAATTGTTTTGCCAATTTTTTTGGTTTTTTTATGCTTTGAGATGGAAAGTTGAGATACTGTGTTTATAGATTAATTGTCTTAAATTTTTCCCTAGATTTATAGTGTGTAAAAATTCTTTGCCAATTTTGCAAAACTAAACTAGAATATCTGGAAAATTTACTGTGTTTTACATTTACCACTGAAGCAGAACTTAATTTACCATAGTAATGTTTACAAGTGTAAGTGAGTCGAAAAGTTTATTGTTCAAGTTTGATTTGACTTTATTTTATTGCATTTGAAAATTAATATTAAATAACCTAGTTCAAAAGAATTTTGAATGATTTGACATTTTTATAAGTTTCTTTTTTAATGTAAACTTAAAAAGAGTTTACAATGAGATTAAATGTTATTCTGAGTCGTTATATAGCCATTTGAACTCAAATAATTTTTATTACTGTAACTTGAAATTTTTAGTTTGACATTCAATTATATTTGCTTGCACCATATTTTAATTTGATTAATCATTATATAATTAAAATAATTTGATCGTTAATTACTTGACTCTCTATTCATATTTGAAGAAGACTTTTATATATTTTCTAGTTCCTTTATTAAACATGTAGACTAATTCATTTGTTCACATAATCATGGATTATTTCTTGATGACATAATATATATTCTACTCTGTAACACTGTAACATACTTTGAAAATATTAGTTTTAAAAATAATGATTTCAATTTTCAACAGCAGCACCAATAATCCCAACTAATTACTCCTTTTTTTTTTGAAAATTAATTAAATCAAAAAATTATTCACCCTCAAGGTAATTATTAACGTAATAATAAGGGGAAAAATGGCCCACGTGGCAAGATCCTATTAGCTGGGCCAGCAAATCTAGCTGTGTGGACCATCACATCATACGAAAGCTCCACCACAAAGAATGTACATTACATTACATGTGCTGCAGAATTGAATTGTTTTCTGACACTTGCTCGTACTGCTCCCTTGACCTCTAAAAAAGAGACGCAACTGCAAAAATTTCAGTAGATTTCTTCTTTCCCTTTGATAAAAACCCCTCTCTTTTTCTTTGCTGGAGAAAGAGAAGGGTGATCTCGATATAAACAATTGTTCTCGGCTTCGTAAATTTCGATTTATTTATTTATTTATTTATTATTTATTGATTGAAAAGTATGCCGCGGACATCCTCGAGGAAAGCCCCCACAAATTCAACGGCGTCGGGCAATTCATCAAGCGTGGATCTTTTCCGCGCAGGTTTCAATAATTCTTTTTTATCTGATTTGGAATCTTTTCATGTGTTATTTTCAAGAAAGATTTTGTGTATATAGTTTTTGTGAGGAGAAATTCAAGGAAAATTGAGTTCAGCTTAGAATTTTTATTTGATGTGATGTTCCTGTATCCATGTTTGATACTTGATAGATTCTGATTGCGAAATTGAAGCAAGTTTGATTTAGCACTTAAATACTCTGGTGCAAGTTAATCTCTGTTTTCTGCCTTGTTAGTTTATTTGCTTGAAATTGGAGATTTCCCCTTGTAAGTTTTACCTGAGTTAACTAAGGATGAATTAGTAGTGAGCTGAGTTATATATATAAAGATAAAGTGGATGACGTGATTGTTGGATAAGATTGCAGCCTTATTTTATCTGTAATGTCGAGTCTGGACCTCTAAAATTGTTCTACCAATTGCAACTGAAGGATGTCAAAAACCTAGTAGGATTGATGCCTTGGGTAGAGGTTTCTATTGAGTTTTATTTTTTTATTTTTACGTGTCTATGTGAGGGCATGCACGCATTTAAATCCATTGCCCCAAACTAAGCGTGGGGAGCGAGGGGCAGGGAGGTTTTTGATAATCTAACAAGACAAGTTCTTCTTTTGAGAATAAGGGCTGGTTAGGGAAGAGCACATTATGAGGCGAGTCTAGGCCAAGAAAATTATTTTGATTTTTTAATTTAATTAGCTGCTATGACCTTACAAGTTCTTCATTGAAAACAAATGATGTACGTTGTGCTGGTGCTGGTGGTTTGATAGTTTAAAGCGAGAATTTTTTTAGACCTAGCTTCTCCAAAATCTGTTTAAATAGGTTTTTGTCAACCATTATTACATTGTGTCATAGTTTTTCTCCATGAGTTTTACCATTCCCCTTTCTTGTTCTTTTTTTTTTTTTTTTGTGCTGAATGGATCTTCCCTTGTAAATGAATCTTTTACAATAAACAACTTTCACTCTTCATTACTCTTAGAAGAAGTACATTTTCTTCAACTTAGTTTTTTATGTTTCTCAAAAGTCAGAACTTAAAATCTCATATAAGTCTGATTTAGATAGAGCTTGCCAATTATAGTTCAAGAAATAGATGTTCATAATTAAACAGTACTCTACATATCCTAGTACAAGTTCAAGGCATATGCTGCCTAATAAGAACTTTTTGTGGCTGCCTGATGCATAAGGCAAGCTAAAAATTTCAAGTGAAACAATGGTCATCTGTTCCTCTCAGCCAGAGTATGACCTAGTGGATGGCTTCTGAAGGTTTTCATGTATGCCTACCATGTTGCTTGTGGTTCAAATAGATAAATTTCTTTATCGCATCATAAGGTTACAAAAACATGCTAGAAGACTTTAGCATTTTAAATGACATGATCTATTTTTCATGCAATTGAAATGGTTATTTACATCTATTAGGCATGATGCAGCACTAATATATGCCGATTTCTGTATTTTGAGAACCTGCTTGATTATATTGAAAGATAAGGGGCAAATATTATAAGGGGGCTAATCTTATCGATGTGTGTTTTCTTTAAATGCGCTGCTGCAGTCCGTAACTGTTAACCATGTGTTTCTTTGCCTTCAGCTTCTGGAAAAGCAGCATCCAAAGAGCTGGAGCGAATTGACCTACTCTTCTATTCATATGCCAACAATTCCTCTGGTTTGATTGAGTAGGTTTCCTCGTTAGTTAACCAAATCATTTCGCTTTATTTTAGACTTCTCTACTATATCTTAAGTGAAGCTCATAAAGCCAGTTCCCTCTTCACATTGATTGGAGAAACATTAACTAACATGTTCGTATTTGTTTGTTCTGGAGATATACCTTTACATACATAATTTTGAGAGATTTGTTGTTTATATTATTCCATTCCTTGGTCCTGATATTCGCTAACATGTAAAAAATAATAATGTTAGTAGCATTTATTTAAGAGAGAATACAAATTTAAATTTCTTATATCTCTCCTTGTCTGTCATTTCCTCAATAGAAAACTAGACAAAGCAAACTTATAAATTATAGGAATGGGATATACATTATGATGGTTAAGCTGTATTTCCTCTTCCATGGCCTTTTATGCCTAATTCCCCCTGATGAAGGACAGCTTTGTCGATTGGAAAGTCAACGGTGGACTACCATGTATCAGCCTCCTACACCAGAATGGAGCTCTAGTCGATGACGTCGATAGGTCGATCAAAGCTCCTTGGGACCTGACCTGCACTCAAAGAAACTCGTTAGTGCTCGTCGGGGTTGTCCCCGGCAAAGACTCTCCGATGCTTAAGTCAGATCAACTCGAGCAGCCTTCCTTGTCTATCTGTCTATGCATTGCTCAGTTGGCACCTACAGTACCTTTGCATACTGAACTTTAATTGCAAGAGCCCCAGGAAATAATTCTATTAGGTTTTCCTAGTAAAATGGCAACAACATTGGGAAGTGTAAGAAATTTTGAAATCTTATTGTCATACAATGTGTGGTGTGTGGTGAGTCGACTATTCTGTGAGCGGAGAGAAAACCACATTGTTTTTGGGCTCATTATGAACTTTTAGTTTTATGATCCTGCTGAGTTTAAAAAGGCAGATTTACAGAAGTCATCATTCTCCAGCAACTCCATTACACTTAACACTCATAAATTCTTCTATTGTTTTACTTTCATCGGACTTGAGATGTAATTTTTGAAATCATTGGTCGCATTCTGTTAAATTGTTCTCACAATTTTACGTTGTGCTTCTTATTTTCTTGATATTTGTTTGTATGGATCTAATTTATTATCAAATCGAGCAGCCCGGAAGGAATTGAGGCCCTCTGTTCAGATTTGGAAGTCGATCATACAGACGTGCGGATATTAATGCTTGCATGGTAACTTAGTATTGTATTTATCTGTCTATAATTTAAATCTTCATTATTGGGAATTGGTTTTGATGCTATTAGTTTTTAGGAAAATGCAAGCGGAAAAACAAGGATATTTCTCCCTGGTAAGAGTAGTTCTCTCACAAAATATGTTCACTTCAGCTTATTAAATGAGTTGTGCTTGGTCGTTACATGTTAATGTGTTTTAATGTGACATATGATGCCCATGTTTCCTTTGTTGGATATCTCGACCGTAATGTAGAGATGGGAAGGTGAAGAAAAATGAGTTTTTCTCTTCTTTTTTATATAGATTTTTTCATTTTATTATTTATTTGTTGTGGAGTGAGAAAACATACGTAATGGTTGGAAAATCGTCTGGGTCAACCCCTTCCCCCCCCCCCCCCCCCCATGCCAGTCTCTTGTGCAAACTCTTCTTTTTAGAAAAAAAAAAAACCATTTTCGATATGTTTAATAAATATGACTTCTTGTATAGGATGAGTGGCGAAGAGGCCTTAAAGCACTGAGATCTGACACAATAATTAAATTGAAGAAGTCACTTCTGGATCTCGAGAATGAGGTATGATTTATGGTTAAATTTCTGCATTTTAAATGAAAATAGCAGTCCACTGATATATTTTGGGTTGTCAGTTGTCACAGTGTTCATATGAGATTGAAATGGCTAGTTAGTGGTGTCGTGATTTACTTATCTCTTTCCTGTAAATAGGTTAGAAGGCCATCAAACTTTGTGGACTTCTATTCATTCGCCTTTAGATATTGCCTTACTGGTAGGTTTTGTAATCAAATAGTGGCATTAACATTTGGAGGCTGTATTTTCCTGTTTCAGCTACTTACCTGTTTGTATTCCATATTCTTCCAGAGGAGAAGCAGAAAAGCATAGACACTGAAAGTGTGTGTGTACTTCTCGATCTTGTTCTAGGATCTCAATTTGGGCCTCAAGTGGATGCACTTATTCAGTACCTGAAGGTACAATCTTTAAAGCCTTGTATTTTTATGCATTGATCTTGTATTCTTGTCAATTGGGCATGAAAAAATTGTAATAAGGTTTCCGAGTAGCCATTTGGTTCAACTCCTATATCCCAAACCAAGATGACCTAAATGATGCCAGTATCTGTTAAATACACATGTTGAACCCAAGCCAACTAAAATTTAAGTAAACTTAGATAAAAATAAGTAATTTACAAGACAGTGGAAAAAACCCAAATTATCGTTGACAGCAAAAGCTGTTCTCGCCTAAAGAAAGGGTTGTAAACTTGTAATACATCATATAGATGGTTGAATGAGTAAAAATATTTATCATATTTGTGCTCTTTATGGTTCATTTTAGATGCAAATTGACTACAAGGTCATTAACATGGACCAGTGGATGGGATTCTATCGGTTCTGCAATGAGGTAATATGCTAATGATAGCTTCACTTTTTGATGGAAAAATATGAGCTTAAACCTATTTACCGTAAATAATACAATCGAGAATCTCAATCCAAGACGACTCTGTAACAGATTAGCTATCCAGATCTTAGCAATTATGATCCAGAACTCGCGTGGCCTTTGATACTGGACAATTTTGTTGACTGGATGCAATCCAAGCAGGGCTAACTTCAGTGCCGTTTCGACAGGGCTGGCCCGACATATTAGGAGGCCCTAGATGAAATTGTAAATCGGGATCTTGTTCTACCAAAAAAAGCATTATTAAATTTTATTTTATTACTTTTAAAATTGTAAAAGCATGTTATAAGTATTTACATGGTTTATCTCTTAACGTATTTGTCATAGATAGATAAAATGACAAATCAACTTAATAATTTTTAAAAATTCAATCGTAATATGCTTTTAAATTGTCACAGTTAATTCTAAAACCCTAGTTCAAATATTGTGGATATAACTATATATTTGATGTACATTAATAGAGTTTTACTTTTTACTTGTCAAAACAAGAAATAGGCATAATGTAAAAGTTATGAACAAACAAATGTTTTTGTCTATAGGTTCGGCTTTATATTTTCCAGTTCAACATTAATAACATAAAATATTCAATAATAGAGCATTAGATTTTAGGTTGAAAAAAATAGACATTTTTATTGTATCAATCTATAAATAACTAAGTTATGAATTTTTTTTAATTAAATATGCTACAAGTATTAAACTTTAGATTGAAAAATAATAGACAATACATTTTTATTGTATCAATCAGTAAATAATTAATTTATGAATGTATTTTATTAAATATGCGATAGTGCAATCCTTCTGTGTTATGAAAATTTAAAAATTTGTATCATACCAAATATTCAGTACAGTTTTCGTACGTACCCCAAAACTCTGACTTTGAGGAAAAAGAAAACATAAACTTTTCGATATAGTGTGATCTTGAAAACTTAGCGCACCTATATATTTGTGTTTCAATGATTTGATTTTTCTTTCTATAAAAGAAATACATAAACTTAGGCAAAAAAATACATCATTATAACAGAACACAAGTCTGAACTTTAATGTAGACATAGGTGACTTGACAAACACTTTTGTATATTTAAGAGCATTTGGACCCATCAATAATAATTCTTTTTGATCAATCATAATATTTTGTGTCTGACCCACTATCATAATCATTCTTAAAAATTTTAATCGCCAAAAATTATGCTATTTCAGAAGCAACAAAAGTGTAATTTTTGTAAAAGCAATTATACAAAATCAATTATTCTATATATTTTTTTATTATTATAATCAATTATTTTTAATATTAATTTATGGTAAATCAAATATTGTAGAATTGTCCATCCAGTCGCTAGCGAAACTTATATCCTTAGGGCAACCCCAATGGTGAATGCAAAATGGGTATGCAAATACCTAACTGTCAATTTGCATCCAACTTTTGTACTTTTTCACTCTCCAATGGAGGTATGGAAAGGAGAATGCATTTTACATTTTCAGATTTGGGGCTGCATATTTGGATTCCCTGGAGGAGAGAGAAAATGAGTATGGTAAAAAAGAGGGAAAGGACAACTTACCGTTGCTCTAGCAGATATAGCCGTTGTTCAATATTGCCATTAAATACCAATTCTTCTTCAAGTTAAAATCCACAAAATCTTCTGATTTTTAAGTAAGAAAATCGAAAATTGATATAGGGAATTGAAGAATTATAGAGGAATTGAGCGTAGAAAATTGATAGAGGGAATTAATTGAAGAAGACGATCTATTGAAGAAGAAGACGACTACTCTGTTGAAAGAGACGATAAGAGGCAGGTCAATTCCTTTCTTTTTTGTTTAATATACGTTAATTTTGGGCTTAAGTGTATTATTTTTTAATAATCAATTTATTATAATTTTGGGCTTTAAGTGTGGCTTTTGGAAAAGATATAGATTAAACGTAATTATGGTACGTATTATTTGCAAATGTTGATGATTATTATAATTTTGTTTATGTATAGATATGTCTTATTTCACTTCTTTAATGGTACGTATTATTTGCAAAAGTTTTCACATTTTAAAGATTGATTTCTAGAGTTTTCAAAATTTGAATATCCCGCTTAATTTATATTTTCAAAATATGAATTTTTCAACTTTAATTTTTTTCTATTTATTAATAAATTTAAAAATTTGATGGAAAAATAAATGAATAAATGAATTTATAAAACTAAGAAATTATTAAGAAAAAATGGATATTCACTTTGCATACCCATGCATTGGAGTGAAATTATTTTACAAAGTATGCAAAGTACTATTTAGGTATGCAAAATACAATATCCATACTCAAATTTGCATACTACCATTGGGGTTGCCCTTAGTAAAGGTATGAATGAATTTGGAAAACTAAAGATTAGTACATCTTATGAAAGAATTGTTGGAAAATGAAGATTATCAAAATTTGAAAACAAATCGAAACTAATACAAACAAACCAATTTGGACAGTAAAGAAAGGACAATTAGTTAAAGAACCGAATAGATAAATTTAAAGAAACTTATCTCATAATTCTGTATAGTAACGAAATTGATCCAACCAAATCGCAGAAATAAGTCTGCTTGCCTTGAAGAAATTATCGACCCATCTTTGATGCAATTGGGCAACACGAACACTTCTTCCAGGATAATTTGGCTACAGGAATTACTCCACTGCACAGTAGTAGAAATTCCACGTTTCTGTCAGCAATTCACATTGTTCATGTTTTAAGTTGTCGTAATTTTAGTCTTCTTATTCGTAATTTTAATTCTGAGTTTACTGAAATTAAAATTAGTATCCAAAAATTTCTACATAGGCAAATAAATTGAGAATTATAATATCTTTGCCCTAATAATTATCAGGTAGGAAAATAATTGAAGGTGTTGTAAAATATTTATTTGGTTAAGTGATTATGTGTGAAGAGATTGATGCGAAGAACACCCAGAAGCAAAAATAACCCAAATAGAATTTTTCAAAGAGGGAATCGCTGTTGATGTGTTTCTGAGATTTCTGCCACATAAATTTTCGTAACTGAAAGAAAATGGTAGAAACGTTTTTCATCAATTGATTCCCGTAACTAAAGTGTTCGTGTTGCCCAAACGCCCAAGCCCAGTTCAATTCAGATTAGAGCCGAGTCGGGTCGGGCGGGCGGCGGCAGTGCACATGGTGTATTCATATGACCATCTTTGTAAAGACTTACACCAAGTTCATATATACTAACACACAAATATAAAAAGTCAGTGTGAGACAAATGAAAAGTTTTCAACTCTTCAACTTCCTCACAAGGCTTTTATTATTTGTCAATTAGTCTTAGGTCAATGTGAGACAAACCCACATACACGTTATCTACTTGAACAACCCCCACTTTATATTATATCTATGGATTCCAACCATGTAATTAGGTATCCATCCACAATAAATTCACTCTCTTTACATATAATTACAACAAGAAATAAAATTATATAAGTTCGGTCAATTAAGAACTTGTAAACTATCATTAGGTCGAAATATAATAAATGAGAGTAACATAGTAATTTTTCTTGAGCATGTGAATTGGTTCAATGTACAAATTTTGTGGGGCTTAATCTTACCAAGTTGTTGGCATCATAAGATCACAATAAATAGAATGAATGAAACAAATATTGCTCATTAATATTTGAGACCTTTAGCTTGTACCAGAATCAGTAATCAACGGCGAAGACATGGTCACGGGACTTTTGCTTCGACTTCCTCTGGTTTCTTCTCTAGGAGGAGAAGACGATGATGAATTGGGAGAGAACCTATTTGATCGGCATCTGAGGTTCTTCTTCTCACCTTCGCAAACTTTGTCTTCAATTTTGTGATCTCCAACTTTTGTCGAATTCAAGTTCACTGGAATGATACATTTGCAAAAGAAACCTATAGAACAAATTATGTTTAGTAATAGAACTAGCAAAATGGGACATGGCTCATAAAAAATCATCACTCGGAAATCTCGACCTTGACTAAAAACAACTGAAACTACTTAATGTCATATGCAGATTGAAAAACATAAAGAAATTACTTTAGTAACTGAATTAAGACTTACCGATTCCTGCAAGCCGATTAACCCACTTCGGGATTGGATTTCCGGTAAGTTTAATGCAGGCATCATTGCAGAAATGATTGCAATTCTTGGTAATTAGATTATATGCATCTCCTCTGTATTTCTCTGCAAGCTTCTCCATAGCTCCCTTGACCTTTTCATGAGTCATATCTGTCCATCCTATCTGAATAGATTTCCGGAATGTAAATCCATCACACTGTTTTGGTTCCCCCTCGAAAATTCCAGTTGTGGGATACTCATGAGCTCCAAATGCATATTCAACTCCATGAACTGCCAAAATCCCACGTCTCCGATGTCAGAAATTAATGTTATAATTATTGTTATCCAAAACAATAAAGTAAAACGCGAAGAATTCAAATAATCAGGAACACGCAAGTTTATACAGGCCGGTAATCAATAGAGAGAAGTTTTACTTTTACAATAGAAATCATCATTGTACATCAATACTTCCTTGTTTATAAGCCAAAACTAGGACAACCTAATTAGAAGTGTGAAACCTTCAAACTACCCTTAATGAACAAGGCCGCGTACAAATATGTTAAGTAGTGCCCACAATTAACAACTTGTAACAAAAAAAAAAGCCAAAATTATATCAATTTTAGGTTAGTCCCTTGAATTGAAGGGCAAAATTAGATATTGTATTTCCGGAGTATATTACTATCCTGTGTTGCAGGAACATGAAGACGACAATTCAGATATGGAC
This sequence comes from Penstemon barbatus, assembly GCA_003313485.2. Lineage (NCBI taxonomy): Eukaryota > Viridiplantae > Streptophyta > Magnoliopsida > Lamiales > Plantaginaceae > Penstemon > Penstemon barbatus. The sequence goes on along the minus strand of CM064883.1, from coordinate 11,211,382 downwards.
ACTATGTCACTGATTTTCTTAAATTATATATAGGGTAGGAAATGATAGGGAAATGAGTTAAAGAGTTAACATAATAAAAATTTGGTAAATTTTAAGCATATTTTATTTTTAATTTTTTTTAGCTCTAGATATTAAAAATATTAGAGGAATTTTGCATGTCCAATATGATGTATATAATTATTGGAGTACTTAGTAATACAAAAAGGAAAAAAAAACGTAATATACCCAAATACATTAAAAATAAATTTAAATTAGTTTATTAAAATATATTCAAAAAAAAATAAAAATCCACTCCTAATTAATTATGAGAGATATTTTTCTTTTCCTAAAAAAAGAGCGGTTTAGGAATCTTATCGGACACTCTCCTAGCTGTGTAATGTCTTTTATTTATTTTAAATTTCAGAGTCAAACTCGTGTTTGGGTTGTGCTCGTGTCCTAGAAACAACGTTCTGCATTTTTCAGGAGTATCCGTACATCGTAGATTAAAATCATAATTTTGAAGCGCGATATGACAACAAAGTATTGAAATATCCTTACCAGAGACCCCTAACATTACCAAAATAGTGTTGTCACCTAATATAAATATAATAGGAGTACTACCTTAACCTAGCACTTCTAACATTACCCAAATATGTCTTCATACCTTAAAACAACATCACCTAGGCCAGGCTATGTATGGAGGTGGTCATTTATAAACAAACTAAAAAAAAAAAAAGTCTATTTTCACCTAAACACTCCTAATACTACTTAAACACAATCGAATCACCTTACTTACTCTCCTAATTCTAATTCCAACTAATTATAACAAAATTAAGTTAAATCAAGAAATTAACCAGGCAAAATAATTCATGGGACTTGTTTAATTTCAAATGCAGATCTGATTTAGACTGCATCTAAATAACCAATACTCGAACTAAGAATTCAATAAATTAAAAAAAAAAATTGATTTTTGATTATTACTATATACTAGTATATAGTGGAGTATATGCTAACCTTGAACACCAGAATGATAGGCCCCAAGTCCGAGCCAGTAAGCATAGCCATTAATGGAGGTAAGATCATACACATTAAGATAAACCGGAACCGACCCACCGCTACTTTTAACTGGGATTTTCCAACATAACATCGTTGCCCAATCAAAACCCAATTTCTGTAACAGTTCGGATTGGATTACTAAAAGCAAAATAAAATAAAAAAAGAATTTAAATTTAATGTTCGTTAGAAGAAAAATTGAACTGAAAATCTTGAAAGTGAAATTTTGAAGTGGGGTAGATGACCGGCGGCAATTCAGTGGCGCAGTGTCGACTTTTGGCGGACCATTTGATTTGAGAATATATATAAAAATGTGGGATTAATTTGTAGGAAGCTAAATACTGAATAAAAAGTGGGTCCTGGAAAAGAGGGCGGGCAGGTGCAGGTGCAGGTGCAGGTGGTGTTTGGAATCTGAGCTGGTGTGTGTGATCCAATTTTTATTTTTAAATTTGAAAAGAAATGTGTTCTTGGAGAAAGTAACGTATGCTCATTATGGGGTGCACTAAGTCTCGGAGTGTGGATTATTTTATTTTATTTTATTTTATTGTGATTCTTCTCGTGGGACCATTTATATTAATTACTCCATAATCTTCTTATGGAATGATGATCTGTGATTTTTCTATAAAATAGGAATGGAAGTATTTGTATTGATTTATATATAATGAGTTTCAATTGTTAAATAATTTGTGATTCAAATAAATAAAATTACTCATTTAACTTTTATTATAAAATTGGTGGGACTATAATTATTTGATAGGCCATATCACACCATATAAAAGCCTATTTTGAATTGGATTTCAGACTTAATCGTTTTCTCCCATCTTTTCATTTAAAAGTGAAAAGTTCTCTTTGAAGAGGTGTCTCTTCAAATTAGAACGTTAATGGCTTTTTGAGTTTGGGATTTCCTCTATAAATACCATTCACTCTCCCCAATTCAAAGAAAGAAAAAAATTACTCTTCATCTTTCTTTCAAAAGATCAAATACTACTTATTTATCTTCCTAAAGAAAATCATAGCAAATAGTTTTGAATATTATCTCAAGAAAGTTTTGGGTTATAGTTTATTAAATAAGGCGATTGTGGGATCATTCTAGTTCGTGGGATTCTCTTGTTCGAGTGCACGTCAAGAAGTCCTGAAGGTTCGTTGTATCTTGGGAATAGACGTCGATTGAGTTTGCACCAGGGCAGCGGCGAATTCTATTCTAAAGGGAGTGCTTTGCACGCCTCGAACCGGGTTTTTCCATTCCATCCCTCTTATAATTATTATCATCATAAAAAGTAAAGTGAAAATTTGGTGTTGTTATTGTGTGATTTTGTTGTTTTCTGTTTCTAGAACTAACAATTTTAGAATAGAATTATTTGCCGAATTGATAAACAAGTGATTAAGAAACAGAATTGATTAAAACTTTTGCACCGAATTTGTTTGATAGAATCACTTATAGAAGTGGGTTGAGTAAAATTAAGTCATAAAGTGTCTTAGCTTAGTGATTTTGATAGTTTAAAAATGGGCATTAATGATGAACAAAGTTCTATAAAACCTGAAAAATTTAATGGGTATAATTTTCGTAGGTGGCAAAAACAAATGCATTATTGGTTAACTTCCCTAGGGCTGTTTTCAGCAATTACTAATCCTAGTACATCAAAAGAAAAAACTAATGATGGTGATACATCTAGTGAGTCAGTAGATAAAAATTACTTGTGTCATGGTCGTATACTTTCTGCCTTGTCAAATGTCTTATATGACATTTATCACTCTACTGATACCGCTAAGGAACTTTGGGATGCACTAGAATGAAAATATGGTAAAGAAGATGAAGGTCTAGATAACTATGTAATTGGAAGATACTTAAGCTTTAAAATGACTGATGACAAATCTATTGTACAACAAGCTCAAGATCTTCAAGCTATCCATGAAGAATTAGGCCAAAGGAAAATTAAGGTTGATGAAAAGTTTCTTATTCATACTATAATTGAAAAACTTCCTTCTTCATGGCAATCCGTTGCTATTTCACTTAGGCATAAACGTGAAGCCATGAGTCTTGAGAATTTGATGGTTTCTCTTCAAATAGATGAAAGACAAAAGGAAAAGGAAAAATTAGCACGTAGTGATTTCAATAATGCTAATCTCATTGAGGGAAACAAGAGAAATAACTCCAAGAAAAAAGGAAATAAAAAATATAATAATAACCTAAAAGCCAAAGGTGATATTAATAAAAACAACAATAATAATAATAATAGTAAGAGGGGATGTTTTGTTTGCGGAAAACCCGGGCATTTTGCGAGGCACTGTAGGCATCGCAAAGACAAGAATATGAATGCACAAGAAGGATCAATTAAACAAGCTAATGTGGTTGTTGCCGGTACCAATGATGGAACCGATGATAGGTTAGTAATTTCAAATTCTGAAATTAATCTAGCTTGTGAATCAATTGATTGGTGGATTGACACCGGTGCTAATATTCATGTATGTGCTGATAGATCTTTATTTTCGATTTATCAGGTTACAAACGGAAAATCCGTGAATATGGGAAATGCTACTGCTGCAAAGATTATTGGAGAAGGAAGAATTGACTTACAATTAAGTTCGGGAAATACTCTCTCTCTACATAACGTGCAGCATGTACCCGATATTAGGAAAAATTTGATTAGTGGATCCCTTCTTATAAAAGATGGTTTTAGACTTTTGTTTGAGTCAAATAAAGTTGTATTAAGTAAAAACAGTAGCTTTGTAGGAAAATTGACTTACAGTAGTTATGTGTTTGATGGCTTATTTAAGTTAAATGTACTTAAAGTTAGTAATATTAATAATAATATCTTTTCTCTTTATAATGTTGATGTTTCTTCGAATGTATGGCATGGTCGTCTTGGACATGCTAACTTTCATACAATAAAGAGAATGATGAACTTATATTTAATACCTAAATCTGAAATTAATTTTCATGACAAGTGTGAGATTTGTGTACAATCTAAACTTCCTAGAAAACCTTTTAGTTCAGTAGACCACAAAGCAAGTAAGACATTAGAATTAATTCATAGTGATGTTTGTGATTTTAACCTTTATTCTAGAAATGGAAAAAGGTACTTTGTTACTTTTATTGATGATTTTTCTAGATATTGTTATGTATATGCAATTAGAACTAAAGATGAAGTGTCAAATATGTTTAAAACATATAAGAATGAAGTTGAAAATCAACAAGATGGAAAAATTAAAAATCTTAGGACTGATCGAGGAGGAGAATTTTATTTAGATGAAATATGTAAGGAACATGGAATTATTCATCAAGTTACTCCTCCTTATTCCCCTCAATCTAATGGAGTGGCTGAAAGGAAAAATAGGACTTTAATTGATATGGTAAATTCTATGCTATCTAGTTCAAGGTTACCAAATAATTTTTGGGGAGAAGCACTTATTAGTGCCTGTTATATTCTAAATAGAATACCATATAAGAAACATGATAAATCACCCTATGAACTTTGGAAAGGTCGAAAACCTAATTTAAAATACTTTAGAATGTGGGGGTGTCTAGCAAAAGTACAAATTCCTAAGAAAAAGAGGAAAAAGTTAGGACCAAAGACAGTAGATGGAGTCTTTATTGGTTATTCACTAAACAGTCCTACTTATAGAGTTTATATAATAAAATCAGAAATTGATGAATTTCATGTAAGTACAATTATAGAATCTAGAGATATTGTATTTTTTGAAGATATATTTCCAATGAAAAATAAATCTGATTTATCAAAAACTTCTAACACTAGTTCTAGTTCTTTAAATACTAATGATGAAAGAATGAATGATAGTGTTGAGGAACCTAGAAGAAGTAAAAGAGCTAGGATAGAAAAATCATTTAGAGATGACTTTTATACATATCTTATTGAAGATGATCCTGTCACTTATAATGATGCTATATCTTCAATTGACTCTATGTTTTGGAAAGAAGCTATTAATAGTGAAATAGAATCTTTACTTAGTAATAAAACTTGGGTTCTAACTGATTTACCAAAAGGTTGTAAACCTATAGGGTGTAAATGGATATTCAAGAAAAAACTAAGAGCCGATGGTTCCATAGACAAATATAAAGCTAGATTAGTTGCCAAGGGGTTTACACAAAAGGAAGGATTTGATTATTTTGATACTTATTCTCCAGTAACTAAAATTAGTACCATCAGGCTTCTTTTGTCCTTGGCTTCTATATATAATCTTATTATTCACCAAATGGATGTGAAAACGGCATTCTTAAATGGTGAGTTAGAAGAAGAAATATATATGGTTCAGCCAGAGGGTTTTATAGCACCTAAACAAGAACATAAAGTATGTAAACTTGTAAAATCTTTATATGGTTTGAAACAAGCGCCAAAACAATGGCATGAAAAATTTGACCATGTTATTCTTTCTAATGGTTTCGTGATTAATGAATTTGATAAATGTGTTTATAGTAAAGTACACGAATCAAATTGTGTGATCTTATGCCTTTATGTAGATGACATCTTAATTTTTGGCACTAATATGAGTGTTGTAAAAGAAACTAAGTCTTTCTTGTGTAATAATTTTGATATGAAGGATTTAGGAGAGGCTGATGTGATTCTTGGTATAAAAGTAATTAGATCCCAAGAAGGAATCACAATAACACAATCACATTATATAGAAAAAATTCTAAAGAAATTTGATAAATTCGATTGTAAGCCTGTGAGTGTTCCCTATGACCGTTCTATCAAACTTAAGAAAAATAGTGGTGATCCGGTTGCTCAATTAAAATATTCTCAAATTATTGGAACTCTAATGTATCTTACTAATTCTACTAGACCGGATATTGCACAAGCTGTTGGGAGACTTAGTAGATACACTAGTAACCCCGATACTAGTCATTGGAGTGCTTTAGAAAGGGTGTTAAGATATTTAAAAGGCACTGTAAATTACGGAATACATTATTCTGGTTATCCCACTGTACTAGAAGGATACAGTGATGCAAATTGGGTTTGTGGTTCTGATGAATCTAAATCTACCACTGGGTATGTGTTTACACTTGGTGGTGCGGTTGTGTCTTGGAAATCTTCCAAGCAAACATGTATATCTCGGTCATCCATGGAATCCGAGATGATAGCACTCGATGCAACTGGCCAGCATGCAGAGTGGCTTAAAGGATTGTTATCAGACATTCCTTTAGGAGAAAAGCCTATACCGGCTATATCTATTCATTGTGACAGTCAAGCAGCTATATCGAAGTCTAAGCAAAAGAATTCTAATGAGCAAAAGAGACACTTGCGTTTAAGACAAAGAATGATAAAATATCTCTTAAATAAAGGAATAATTGCTTTAGACTATATTCGGTCCGAAAAGAATATTGCTGATCCTTTAACTAAAGGACTTCCAAAATTACAAGTTAGAGAATTTGCAAAGGGGATGGGATTGAAGTCCATAAATTGAAATCACCGATAGTGGCAACCCAACCTTATTAATTGGAGATCCCAATTGAAAGGTTCAATGGGTAATAAACAAACTGTTTGGGTGATTGGACAACACTAAAACTTAAAATTATAGAATCCATCTCGTGAAATAACTAGTGTTGTACTGCAACAAAAGAGGACGAGTACACATATACTCCTAATGAGTTCATAATTTATTCATAGGGTATTGAGTTGCAGACTACCCTTGAAGAACTCACCTATACAAGTGTGGTTGTGAGGCCGCAACCTATGAGACTAGGACTTATCTCTAGAGCACTTGTTAAACCAAGATACTAGCGCACGGCCGTAACTGTGCTACCCCGTTAGAACTTGATATCACTCACACTATGTGTATGACTTGTTGAAGTTTGTAACAAAGAATCCTAGTTCAAGACTTATGTTCACTATGGCTTCTACAAATGAATACTTGTTAATACTAAGTGAAAGTTCAAATCCGCAAGATACTTTCATCCATTACATAGTAAAAATCGCCTTAGTCCTTTTGTTTTGTTAATTATTATTTATTTGAATCATGTGGGGGATTGTTAAATAATTTGTGATTCAAATAAAATAAAATTACTCATTTAACTTTTATTATAAAATTGGTGGGACTATAATTATTTGATAGGCCATATCACACCATATAAAAGCCTATTTTGAATTGGATTTCAGACTTAATCGTTTTCTCCCATCTTTTCATTTAAAAGTGAAAAGTTCTCTTTGAAGAGGTGTCTCTTCAAATTAGAACGTTAATGGCTTTTTGAGTTTGGGATTTCCTCTATAAATACCATTCACTCTCCCCAATTCAAAGAAAGAAAAAAAATTACTCTTCATCTTTCTTTCAAAAGATCAAATACTACTTATTTATCTTCCTAAAGAAAATCATAGCAAATAGTTTTGAATATTATCTCAAGAAAGTTTTGGGTTATAGTTTATTAAATAAGGCGATTGTGGGATCATTCTAGTTCGTGGGATTCTCTTGTTCGAGTGCACGTCAAGAAGTCCTGAAGGTTCGTTGTATCTTGGGAATAGACGTCGATTGAGTTTGCACCAGGGCAGCGGCGAATTCTATTCTAAAGGGAGTGCTTTGCACGCCTCGAACCGGGTTTTTCCATTCCATCCCTCTTATAATTATTATCATCATAAAAAGTAAAGTGAAAATTTGGTGTTGTTATTGTGTGATTTTGTTGTTTTCTGTTTCTAGAACTAACATCAATAATTACATTACATATATTTTTATCTAATTAAACAGTCAAACACGTAGTTAAGAGTAATGTGATAAATCCATCTAAAAAATACCCCAATTCTAAAATAAGATTTCATGATAGGTGACATTTCTTGAGAAATATCAATATGAGCCTTTAAATTTAAAAAAAGTAGATCTAGACCGTTAATATTTGTGCAACTATACAAATAATTATGATAATTTTGCACATGTACAATAAAATGTTGTCCAGTCACAATCAGGGGCGGACCTAGACGACTTTCATTGGGGGGGGGGGGCCGAAGATTTTTTTGGTAACAAAATCTTGGTATTTTTTCAATGTTTTAGACACTATTATTTTATTCAAGAACAAGTGAAAAAATATATTTTTCATATTTCAAGAATACGGATTTTTAAACACTCAAAACAGATGTTTAAGATGCAATCTAACTGACCTAAAAACAAATAAATGTTGTTTAACCAAGTCATATAAATGTCGAATGTCCAATTAATATGTATAATATACTGTTAAAATCATATTCCGACTTTTGTAAATATAGTATAATTATGATCTCATAATTCAATAAAATTATATCTACTAAAGAACTTGAATCTTGCACAAAGACAAAATCCATGAGAAACATCAATTATTGAATACTTTAAAAAGGAAAAACTAAATAAACTTTAGGGAGAAATAAAAAAATAAATATAATAGTGCATGAGTAGATGTGTTTATGTCAATTGAATTTTTATAAAAAGAAGTATATATATATATATTCCAATTGGACAAGATGAAGGTAAATATTTAGTCTCCATAAAATGAAGAAAAACATTAATCTTAATAAAGAGAGGGCCAAAGAAAGCAATTAAATCTCCACAAAGAATGGAGAGGAAAAAAAAGATTAATTCTGCATGAAATAAAAGAAAGTTAGTAGGCCAAGAAGGGAAATTAAATATCAACAAAAAGGTTAAAATAAATTCATGTTAATGTTTACATATATATAGTATAAATATACTTTTTTCTGGGGGGACCATGCCCCCCCCCCCCCCCCAGTCCCTCTTGAGGTCCGCCTCTGGTCACAATGACGATAATACCCTTATATAAAAGAAAAAAATATTAGCGTAAAACTAATTTTTCTTCAAAACAATCTCCTGTTCCTCTCCACAATTTTTTTCTCCCAACCACCCGAATCCTTCAAAAGAGATCAATCACCCACTCTTATGCCAATCAATTGCATAATAAAATGGCCAGTTCTTTTTGTCTCCGGCAGATCTTACTCCGGCGCGGCGGCGCGTTTAATTTTAGCACAAAAACTCTCGGTTAGTCAATTTTCAGTATCAGTAGAGAGAGAGAGTTGAGAACTGATCGTGGGAACTATATGAATTAAAACTAGATACATTTGTTTATTAATAAGGGTAAACTTGTAATTCACATATTAAGCTATTAAAAAGTTAAATTAAATTAAGCCACTTGTCATTTTCTGATAAGTTATCTCAAGGAAGACTTGAATCAAAGTATCTCATATTAGAAATGCCCAAAAGAGTAATGTGATAAATATTGTCATCGTAAATCCTAGAATTGCAATAACCAATGGAACGATTTAGAACGATTTCAGTTAATATACACAAAATGAAACTAACACATTATTTTTTATTTTATCCTATGCTCTATTGCTCTGAAGGAAAACCCGGCTATAATTATTGTAACATTAAGGAATATTTTAAAACACATGTTATATAATTGAGTTATTCCGCAACTTTCTAAAATTGCCCTTAAAATCTAGTTCGAAGCATGTGCTTTTTATTTGACTTGGAAATTCGATGGAAAGGACACATGAACAAATTTTGTGTTGAAGGAGGAACGTGTAAAAAAAACTACACCATAATGGCACAATTTGGATGTATTTGGTTCAGGCGTTTCCTAATTTCAGGTTTTGAACTGGGATTATACAATTATACATTGCAATATGACTTGCATTACAAATAGAAATCTAATATAGAAGTCGAACTTAAAGTGATTCAATCTCAAATATTATCGAACTTGATGACTATGAACTCAATCCCAACTCATAAGTTTGGCTCAAGCTCATGTCCCATATAAGACTTGCTCCAGCGGTAAGGGTGGGGGTTCGAATCCCATTTTGGAACTTGGATGGAAGTATTTTCATGGGTCTGTCTAAGGGTTATTTGTGGTGAAGATCTCTTTGTGCGCAGAGTGTACATTATTATGGTGGGATCCCGAGACTTGGTGGAGGCACATCCTGCGATTTACATCCTTCAAGGTTCTAGGGCAAGGGTTCTGAGGATTCAGGATTAGTCTAGTGTAAGCTTGGACACCTGAGTTATAAAAAAAAAGACCGACTTGAACCATAGAACTTTGAACATACCCGACTCAATTAAGAATCATATCCAATTACGATTATCCATATAATAATGGACTTGGAATGCTTCATTCTGGGCTTTCCCAAATTAAGGCCCATTGAATTTATTTACCAACACCTATCCAAAATTCCCCTAAGCAAACCTGCCACCATTAACAACGGAAATAATAACAACGTCCATGTATTTTTTCATTGAGCAAGTAAGATGAGTACAAATGTCTCGTTAACACGGACTGCATTAGGCCACCACCAAATTTCTTTCTCTTTGCCGAACCCTTTAGAAGAAGAAACTTGGTGGTGACCAGGCTTGTTTCACTTGATATTGTTCAGTTTTTCTTTGAGGCATTTTTCCGAACACTTGGTTTTCAGATTGGATATTTACTCTGTCTGCACTTCTATTAACTAAAAGAGTTAATGTTATAATTTTTTAATTATCTTATGATTGTTATGATTATGAAAATGTTTAACTTTTCTTGCACCAGGTATGTATCGTGTAGCTCAGTATGCTAGGAGTGAAATGAGCAAAATGTACGTGGAATGATTTACTTTCTTTTGTTTTTAACTATTGTTGTAGCACAGTTTATTGTTATATATTTATTTATTGGAAATTTTTATTGCACGTCTTATCGAAAGACAAATATGGTATGATAGCAAATCAGCCAATTCTACATTCTGAGAATTTAGAGTAATCTGCAATTCATACATCCTCAGTTTGATAGTCAAATTAATATCTATTTCATAATTATGTGGAATGATGACTTAAATTGGAGCTGCTTGGTTGGGGATATTGTTGGGAATTGTGGGGAATTTAAAATGAAGAACTTAAGAATTTTGAGGCTTGTTGAAGATAACAATTTCAAAGTGATATTTTGATTAGTAAAAAAGGGGGATTATACAAATGAACTTGTATGGATATGGATACTTGATTATTTGTTGTCATTTGGTCAGGTATATAATGAGAAACCACAATTATTAGGTTTTGTTTTGTGGTTGATGATAATTGCATTACAGGTTCGACTCCTAACCATTTTTAAGATAAATTTACTACTTCACTTTTCTAGTTAGTTGTATGATACTAATTAGATATTCCATCACGAGTGCTTTAGGAGGATGAAGAAAATAGAAGAATATCAATACTTCTTCTTTTGTTGGATTAAAAGTAAAGGTTTTTGTGATGTTACATGAACCATTGTGGCTTGTGACTATTCATGAAAAGATGCACCTTTTACTTCACAAATAAAGTACAAAGAGCTGCATTATTTCATTAAGTGATGTGACCATTTATTTAACTATATATTATAATGTTAAATCATAATTATTATCATTAATATATTATATCAAGTGAAACAAGATGGTCATTAGTAGCTTGTTTGGTTGTCAAGAAAGTGAGAGAAAATTGTAGGGAAAGGAAAAGGAAAGGAAAGGAAAGGAAAAGGAAAAGAAAGTCATTTTCCTCTACATGTTTGGTTGTCAGGAAAATTATTTTCTTGCAGATGTTTGGTTGTCAAGAAAATTTTGAAATATAATATTTTTGATAAATATTTTTGTTTGATTATGAATACTTTCAAAATTATAAAGTATATTAAAAGTGATTGCAAAATAAAAGTTATCAAATTAATCCCTAGAAAATAAAAAGTACAAATCGAGTAATTGAATCAAATAAAAATAGTTAGAATAACAATATATATTCTACTCGGGAATGTTTATCTATCCATGTAGATATATGATATATCTTCATATATCTACATTACACGTTTATATATATATATATATATATATATATATATATATATATATATATTTATATATATATATTAATTAGTAAAAATTTTAATTTTTCTTTGGTTGAGATTTATGTAAAAATTAGTTGATATTGTCTTTTGTTATTTGTATTTTTTTATTTCAAGATAGGATTTACGTTTTATTTGTTGATAAAATATTGTATGAATAATAATGTTTTCATTATATTAACTATAATATATAGACTAATTTGACGCTATTGTATATTTTTTAGCTACGGAATTTATATCAATTTTCAAACTTAACAAGGGGTTATCGTCAATTTTTAAAGTTAACAGGGGGTTACTGATAATATTTTAGGTAAAAGGGGTGCTTTTGCGTCATTTTGTGGGGGTATAATTGTTATAATGACTTGAGAGGGTACTTTTTTGCTAATAATAAATAAGCACAAAGGGGCTTTTGATAGAAAAAATCACAAATGGAGAATTACGATAGTTAGACAAAGTACAAGGGGAGTTTTGCAATTTACTAAAATATTTTCCCAGGATTTTCCCAGGATTTCCCCATCAAATTGGTGGGGAAATTTTTTCTTCACAAAATTTTCCTGCAGGAAAGTTGAAGGAAAATAAAAACTTCCTTTCCTGCTATCCAAACAACAGTGAGAGAAAAAAAAACTTCATTTCCCTCACTTTCCCTCACTTTCCCGACAACCAAACAGTACATAGATGTTTATTTATGAAGAGTAAAAATTCCACATTACACCTATTTAAGTGTTTGAGCAAAATTCTAAATGACTACAAGATGGCTCGTATAAAGGGATGCAATGTTACAAATGGGCCGTACAGTATGATGTATTTCGATGATTTGCTTTCCCAATGTCTCGCTCATTAACTGTATTTATTAGGAATTGGAGCTAAATAAACACACATGCCGAGTTTGAAGAATAAACAAAATAGATGTGTTAGGATTTATTTTATATTTAAATAGTGTCAAACCTATTTTCTTACGTGTAATGAGTAGGTTTATTATTAATTAGTTTATTAGTCAGATTAATATTAGAGATCATGGGTTAGTGGATAGAAGTTATTTTCTAGTGTTTCAATTTTATTTGTATTGTACTGCCTATTTATAAGGCTTATCAGTTTATGAAATTATGAAGTAGCAAACAAAACGTTTTCTTCTCTAAGTTTCTATCAGTGGTACCAGAGTTAGGTTAAATTTGAGAATTCAGAATCATGGCTTCAGATTCTTTTGTGCAAGCAGCCATTCCACGCTTTGATGGTCACTATGATCATTGGAGCATGCTAATGGAAAATTTCCTCCGATCTAAGGAGTATTGGTCGGTTGTCGAATCTGGAATTTTAGAGCCAGCGCAAGGTATTGTTTTGACGGATGTTCAGAAAACCGAATTGGAGGCCAGAAGGCTAAAGGATTTGAAGGCAAAAAATTATCTCTTTCAAGCAATTGATCGTCCCATCTTGGAAACCATTCTTAACAAAGAAACTTGCAAAGATATTTGGGATTCCATGAAGAAAAAGTATCAAGGCTCCGCCAGAGTGAAGCGTGCACAGCTTCAGGCCTTGAGAAGAGATTTTGAGACTTTGCAAATGAAAGAGGGAGAATCCGTCACGGGATATTGTGCGAGAACAATGGAAATAAGCAACAAGATGCGTTTTCAAGGTGAGAAGATGGATGATGTCACTATTGTGGAGAAAATATTACGTTCTCTCACACCAAAGTTTGATTATGTGGTCTGCTCAATTGAAGAATCAAAGGATATAGATGAACTAACTCTTGATGAATTACAAAGCTCCCTATTGGTCCATGAACAAAAGATGAACAGAAGTTCAAATTTAGAGGAGCAAGCTTTGAAGGCTTCTACCACTCATTTCTCAAATTATAGAGGAAGAGGTAGAGGTCGAGGTAGAGGCAGAGGAAGAGGAGATCGAGGCAATAGAGATGGCAGCAAGGATTTCAAGGCCAACGATGACCAATTTCAAGGTAAAGGTAGAGGACGGGATCAACAATTTGACAAATCTAAGATAGAATGCTTTAGATGTCATAAATTTGGTCATTATCGGTCTGAATGTTATACAAGGCTGCCTAATGACAAGGGAGAGAAGTCAAATTTTGTTGAAAACAAGGAGGCAGAAACCTTGTTAATGGCTGTCCAAGTTGATAAGGAACTTGAGCATGATACTTGGTATGTAGATACGGGCTGCAGTAATCACATGAGCGGAAGTAAGTATTCTTTTTCTTATTTGAATGAAAGTTTTCGCTCTATTGTTCGTTTTGGTGATTTTTCTACTGTGAATGTGATGGGGAAGGGTGATATTAAGATAAGAACCAAGAATGGTTTTGTTGAAACAATTTCAAATGTGCTTTATGTTCCTGACTTGAAAAATAATTTGTTAAGTGCTGGTCAATTACAAGAAAAGGGTTATGCTATTACTATTCAGCAGGGTAGTTGTGAGATTTATGATCCTAATGGAAGGATTATTGCTGTTGTGAAAATGAGTTCAAACAGGTTGTTTCCATTGAAGATTGAGAGTGTTCAATCTTGTTTAATAGCTGATGTGAAAGATTCTTCATGGTTGTGGCATTTTCGTTATGGTCATTTGAATTTTGGTGGATTGAAGACTCTCCAACAGAAAAATATGGTGATAGGTCTACCTAATATTACTATTCCTTCCCAAGTATGTGAAGAGTGTGTTGTTGGGAAACAACATCGTTCTCAATTTCCAAAAGGAAAGTCGTGGAGAGCAAAGGAAGTTTTAGAGCTGGTGCATTCAGATATTTGCGGCCCAATTAAACCAAGTTCTAATGGAGGTAAAAGATACTTAATTACCTTCATTGATGATTTTTCTAGAAAAACATGGGTTTATTTCTTGCAAGAAAAATCAGAGGCCTTTAATGCATTTAGAATCTTCAAGGCTCGTGTGGAAAATGAATCGAAAAAGACAATTAAGACGCTGCGAACAGATCGTGGCGGTGAATATTGCTCAAATAAATTTGAAGCATTTTGTGAAGATCATGGCATCCGAAAAGAGCTTACGACTTCATATACACCACAACAAAATGGTGTTTCGGAGAGGAAAAATAGAACCATTCTAAACATGGTAAGAAGCTTGTTGGCAAGAGGAAAAATTCCGAAAACTTTTTGGCCGGAAGCAGTAAATTGGAGCATTCATGTTTTGAATAGAAGTCCTACTTTTGCTGTTCAAAACATGACACCGGAAGAGGCTTGGAGTGGAAGAAGACCAGATGTGGAATACTTTAGAATTTATGGTTGCATTGCATATGCTCATGTCCCAAATCAAAAAAGAAAAAAACTTGATGATAAGGCTGAAAAGTGCATTTTTCTTGGTGTAAGTGAAGCATCCAAAGCATATAAATTGTATAATCCAGTAACAAAGAAGATTGTGATCAGTAGGGATGTTGTTTTTGATGAAAAAAGCACTTGGGATTGGGATACGCAGCAGCCTATTCAAATTCTCTTTGACAATGATGCTGAAAATGAGCAAATTTCAGCACCTTTTGTGCTTGAAAATTCGTCAAATGCAACTCTACCAGCTGCTGAAAATTCGACTCCAACTGCTGAAATTACTTCACCAGCTGCAGAAGTTAACGAAGAAACAACTCAATCTCTTCGTCGAGTTAGAAAGAGGCCTGCTTGGATGGAAGACTATGAGGTAACTGGAGTGGAAGATTTAATTACTCATTTTGCTTTATTTTCGGATTGTGATCCTACAAATTTTGAAAATGCTGTCAAAGAAGAAAAGTGGAGGAAAGCAATGGATGATGAAATTGACGCTATTGAGAGGAATAATACGTGGGAGCTGTCCGATCTTCCTAAAGGGCACAAAACAATTGGTGTCAAGTGGGTCTTCAAGACAAAGCTGAAGGAAAATGGTGAAGTCGATAAACATAAGGCGCGCTTGGTGGCTAAAGGATACAAGCAAGAATACGGGATTGACTACACAGAAGTTTTTGCTCCGGTTGCAAGACATGACACAATCAGATTAGTGGTTGCTTTGGCAGCACAAAATTCTTGGTCTATTTTCCAACTAGATGTCAAATCAGCATTTTTGCATGGGCACTTGGAAGAACAGGTATTCGTAGAACAACCCCCGGGTTATGTTAAGAATGGAGATGAGAATAAAGTTTACAAGTTAAAGAAAGCTCTTTACGGACTAAAACAAGCTCCTCGAGCCTGGTATAGTCGCATTGAGACTTATTTTTTGAAGGCAGGCTTTCAAAAGTGCCCATATGAGCACACACTCTTTGTGAAAATTGGAGATAAAGGTAAAATGTTAATTGTCTGCTTGTATGTAGATGATCTTATTTTTACCGGAAATTGTGATGCCATGTTTATAGAGTTCAAAAAATCTATGATGGATGAGTTTGAGATGTCTGATCTTGGTTTGATGCATTATTTTCTTGGCAT
The DNA here is from genome assembly GCA_003313485.2 of Penstemon barbatus. Taxonomy (NCBI): domain Eukaryota; kingdom Viridiplantae; phylum Streptophyta; class Magnoliopsida; order Lamiales; family Plantaginaceae; genus Penstemon; species Penstemon barbatus. The sequence goes on along the minus strand of CM064883.1, from coordinate 11,195,137 downwards.
AGAAGTGATGCAATCTGGTGATGGAATCTTTATTTCTCAAAAGAAATATGTGGGAGAGATTTTGGAGAGGTTTCAAATGAATGATTGTAATCTGGTAAGTACTCCAGCTGAATTTAACTTAAAGTTATGCAAAAATGGTGAAGGAAAGAAGGTTGACAGCACAATTTACAAGCAAATTGTTGGTAGTTTGATGTATCTAACTGCCACAAGGCCAGACATTATGTATACTGTGAGCTTGATTAGTAGGTATATGGAGAATCCAACAGAAATACACATGTTAGCTGCCAAGAGAATCCTTCGCTACTTACAAGGAACTAGAGATTTTGGGTTGTTTTACAAGAAAGGAGAAAAATCAGATTTGGTTGGTTTTACTGATAGTGATTATGCAGGAGATCGAGATGATAGAAAGAGCACTTCTGGTTTTGCATTTATGTTGGGAACAGGTGCAATTTCGTGGTCATCTAAGAAGCAACCAATTGTCACTTTGTCAAGCACTGAAGCTGAATTTGTTGCTGCTACAGCTTGTGCTTGTCAAGCTATTTGGCTGAGGAGAATACTTGAAGAGTTGCAGTTCAAGCAAGAAGGAGCTACTAGAGTTTACTGTGACAATACATCAACAATTAAACTCTCCAAGAATCCCGTGCTACATGGAAGAAGTAAGCATATTGACGTGAAGTTTTATTTCTTGAGAGATCTCAACAATAATGGAACAATTGATTTGAAGTATTGTAAAAGTGAAGATCAGTTGGCTGATATATTTACCAAATCACTCAATATTTATCCATTCCAAAAATTGAGAAGATTGCTAGGCATATGCAGCTTGGAAGAAATCAAGAAATTGAAGTTAAACTGATGCTTGAAAGCTTTCAGTTTAAGGGAGAGTTTGTTAGGATTTATTTTATATTTAAATAGTGTCAAACCTATTTTCTTACGTGTAATGAGTAGGTTTATTATTAATTAGTTTATTAGTCAGATTAATATTAGAGATCATGGGTTAGTGGATAGAAATTATTTTCTAGTGTTTCAATTTTATTTGTATTGTACTGCCTATTTATAAGGCTTATCAGTTTATGAAATTATGAAGTAGCAAACAAAACGTTTTCTTCTCTAAGTTTCTATCAAGATGGTGCTCAAGGCTGCAGAAAAGCAGTGGCTGCATCCAATGCAGAGATTTTGGAAGTCAGAGAGAGCTTTCCTCGTTGGTTTTGTTCAAAGCTTCTCCGTTTGATGGAATTTATGATTCATGGGTGGCAGAATTTTGTAAGTGATTATCTTTGGACATGTAATCTGCTTTTGTTGGAGCTTTATTTTGGAATCTTTGAGGTATGATATGAATGAGTGCCTACGGGGGTAAGGAAAATCTCAAATCTTTCGTTCAGATGCTAAGACGAGCACACCCTTGCAGCACATAACGTGAATTGTCAAATATCTGAAATATTAAGTATAAATGTTAAATTGTGGGATTTAATATATAATTTATGTATACTATTCATGAATGCAGATTGTCATTCAATGCCATGGAGGTTGGAAGGAGGTCAGAAAGCCCCTCTCTTAGGAGATTGGCAGTGGAGAAATTTCCTCATAAGAAGTTGAAAAGAGGATTAGAGTAAGCAAACTCCTTAATTATATTGAAGCCTGCATCTTTCATCATAACATAATGCATGAGTAATAACTAGATTAGGGCTACATTAAAATTAATGAATAATTAGATTGAAGCCTGCATCTTTCATCATAACATTTTTATTTTTGGAAACCATGGATAATGACATGATCATTAATTAACATGAAACGTGTTAATTCATGACAATAATCTTGACCCCACTGCTAAGAAAGGATATCTGCTCCTTAATTAGATTTTTTAGGTAAGAAATAAAAGATATGAAACTATTTCGAAGGTGAAAGATGAAGTGATTTTGGAGCTTAAAAGAACCAAACACTACAATTAAGAGCTCAATAGATGGTCACATTTCTTCAACTGCAGGTGGGGCATATATAAAATGTACCCATTTGGCCAATTTAATCACGGTTAACTTGTATTTATGCATAATGCATTGAGTTATTCATGATGCTTTAGTATTATACCATAAGATTAGAAGATATGTTGTAGTAGTATTACTTTTTTAAAGAGTGACATTAGGATGGGGTTATATTTTGGGTTTGGCCCGGTCAGAAAAAAAAATGGCAGGTCAAAAATAGGTTTATACTACTTGGTGCAGTTTTGACACTTTGAAAAAAAAAATAAAAAATTATAGTTGACATTACTGCATGATCAAAGCAGAAAAGCCTTTTTTTTTTTAATAATTCAATGAAAATTTTACTTTCTGATCAGTCTCTCAGAAGAGTATTATTCCAACCAAAAAAAATATTTGAAAAATAATAATCTAAGAAGTACAAGAAAATGTAAAACTAATGAATCATAGTTTGAGAGACAAGTCTAATTTTTCCAACTCTTCTTGATTATTGCTAGTTTTCAAATTATTAATCCAATCTACCGCTGGAGAGTATTATTCCAGCGGTAGTTGACATTACTGCATGATCAAAGCAGAAAAGCCTTTTTTTTTTTTAATAATTCAATGAAAATTTTACTTTCTGATCAGTCTCTCAGAAGAGTATTATTCCAACCAAAAAAAATATTTGAAAAATAATAATCTAAGAAGTACAAGAAAATGTAAAACTAATGAATCATAGTTTGAGAGACAAGTCTAATTTTTCCAACTCTTCTTGATTATTGCTAGTTTTCAAATTATTAATCCAATCTACCGCTGGAGAGTATTATTCCAGCGGTAGTTGACATTACTGCATGATCAAAGCAGAAAAGCCTTTTTTTTTTTAATAATTCAATGAAAATTTTACTTTCTGATCAGTCTCTCAGAAGAGTATTATTCCAACCAAAAAAAATATTTGAAAAATAATAATCTAAGAAGTACAAGAAAATGTAAAACTAATGAATCATAGTTTGAGAGACAAGTCTAATTTTTCCAACTCTTCTTGATTATTGCTAGTTTTCAAATTATTAATCCAATCTACCGCTGGAGAGTATTATTCCAGCGGTAGTTGACATTACTGCATGATCAAAGCAGAAAAGCCTTTTTTTTTTTAATAATTCAATGAAAATTTTACTTTCTGATCAGTCTCTCAGAAGAGTATTATTCCAACCAAAAAAAATATTTGAAAAATAATAATCTAAGAAGTACAAGAAAATGTAAAACTAATGAATCATAGTTTGAGAGACAAGTCTAATTTTTCCAACTCTTCTTGATTATTGCTAGTTTTCAAATTATTAATCCAATCTACCGCTGGAGAGTATTATTCCAGCGGTAGTTGACATTACTGCATGATCAAAGCAGAAAAGCCTTTTTTTTTTTAATAATTCAATGAAAATTTTACTTTCTGATCAGTCTCTCAGAAGAGTATTATTCCAACCAAAAAAAATATTTGAAAAATAATAATCTAAGAAGTACAAGAAAATGTAAAACTAATGAATCATAGTTTGAGAGACAAGTCTAATTTTTCCAACTCTTCTTGATTATTGCTAGTTTTCAAATTATTAATCCAATCTACCGCTGGAGAGTATTATTCCAGCGGTAGTTGACATTACTGCATGATCAAAGCAGAAAAGCCTTTTTTTTTTTAATAATTCAATGAAAATTTTACTTTCTGATCAGTCTCTCAGAAGAGTATTATTCCAACCAAAAAAAATATTTGAAAAATAATAATCTAAGAAGTACAAGAAAATGTAAAACTAATGAATCATAGTTTGAGAGACAAGTCTAATTTTTCCAACTCTTCTTGATTATTGCTAGTTTTCAAATTATTAATCCAATCTACCGCTGGAGAGTATTATTCCAGCGGTAGTTGACATTACTGCATGATCAAAGCAGAAAAGCCTTTTTTTTTTTAATAATTCAATGAAAATTTTACTTTCTGATCAGTCTCTCAGAAGAGTATTATTCCAACCAAAAAAAATATTTGAAAAATAATAATCTAAGAAGTACAAGAAAATGTAAAACTAATGAATCATAGTTTGAGAGACAAGTCTAATTTTTCCAACTCTTCTTGATTATTGCTAGTTTTCAAATTATTAATCCAATCTACCGCTGGAGAGAACCTCCGACCACCACCAAACCTAGCTGCACCACTTGACGATGGGCCAGCATGATTCTCCGCCTTGACCCGCTCTAATTCCTGTTTCTGATCAATAGACTTTATAGGCCACCCGGAATTAAGCCCATATATTTGTATTCCACTAACAGTACTATAACTAGGCTTATTGATCATGGAATGGACCTGAGTCCCAAGTGAATTATTGAAGGATCCATGCAGAGGGATAGAACCCATGTTCGAGTAGCAATTCACGTCGTGGTGGTTGAAGGAGGCGGCCCCACCATTACACTGCCCTTTCGCGGTGGCCCTTTCTCTTTTATGAGCATTTTGATGCCCCCCAAGAGCCTGTGAATTGTAGAATTTCCTGTTGCAATAGTTGCATGAAAATACGCGTGGTTCTGATTGCGAATTTATTTGAGGTGTATTATTTCTGTGGAAGAGGTTGAATTCTGGCTTTGAGTTCTGCACTGAATCTTTGGTAGAGAGGGTTAAATCTAAAACAAGATTATCGGAATTAATTTGAATTTCTTCCTGTTTAGGAGAAATAACTTGTTCTTCCATTTGCTTTGTGTTTGGTTCGTGGTTGAGATGTTTAGGCTTATTGACAGTGAACTTTTTTTGAAATTTTAGAATGATTGCATGGCAGCTGTGTTAATCTTTGTGTTTCCATTTATAGAGGGTTTGGTTTGAACTTTTCTTTTGGATGTTTTTGATTTGATGTGAGGACATTATATGATTTTTTATTCTAAGCAAGTTTTTATGTGAATTAATGTATTGGAACTATGTATGGGAGTAGAATTTCAGTTACTAGACCCTAATGATGTTAAGTAATGCAAATTTATTGTATATTATTTTCGAATTTGCAACTGGGAATTAGTTTCCCTCAATTTGAATTTGAATTTTGAAAGAAAAAGTCCAGCATTACATCTCTTGATTGGGAATTTATTGAACATAATGGTGTATTGCTATAACAATCTTATTATATGTTAATTACGATCTTAATTAGATCATAAGGGTCAATTTCGGGTGAAAAATATATATATGCGAAATCTCAATTTGACTTGGTTATCACAACTTATTCGTGTACAATATTTCAGAAGATAAATATGCATTTGTAGTGTTACACATTAGGTAATGCCATCAATTTTTGACAGAATTGGCCAGTGTATTGCAGTGAACGTCCTTCTAGGTCATTTTAGCGACATTTTTTTCAGGATACATATGATATTTTTATTTATTTTAAATAAAAGCACATTAAGAATGGGCATACCTTAGATTCCTATAATAAGCATGTAACATTTTAATTAAAAACTATATACAAAATTATTCTTGGAATAGAATTTTGTCCATCGATCCTAGGCATTTCTCGAATCAAAATTCAAACTTTTCCAAAGTTGTATATATTTGATTTTGTAAAGTTTGAATTTAAATTATAGTTCACAAATAATTTTGTATTGACTGAGGCGTGCTAGTAATCGAATTACACAATGGAATTTTTTGCTATTCAATATAACTTGCAGATATTTTTGCATGAAACTTGTGGATTTTGCGCCATTTCACACACAAGTTGAGCTTCTTGTGGTGGAGAGCGGTTCCAGTATGATATCATCGACCGCTAAAATTATTAGAATTTACCACATCATTTGGATCTAACTTAACCTTAAAAGCTAGCTGGGCGAAATGTGAACAAGGAAGAATTAATCACGAAAGGAGATGATTCATTTCAACCTGGGCTATGATATTATGTTAGAATAGATTGGACTAAGTCAATTTACATGAATTGGACCTAATTCAATCTCAAAAGCTACTTTATAAAGTGAGAAATGTCAAGAAACTTAACTATGATTTTCAATTCACGTGGGACATTTAGTCACAGTAAAAATATCAACAATGATTGGTAATGGATGACCCAAGATCTATCACTTGAGAAGCAATGATAATCCCTGTGCATATTTATTATGTAAAGAAGGGCATCATCACTTGACCTCTGGTATAAAAGTTTGGGATCAACGCCCGTAATGTTTGAGTGATTTGTTAGAGCAAGAGGCAAAATTTGCGAACTTACCTTTTTTTTTTAATAACTGTACTGGATGAATGTTTGCAAATGCTTAATAAAAACATTTTTCAATTAGTATAACAAAAAATATTTTTGGAGTGTTTGAAAGTGCACCTTATGATTTTGCTTCTTTATAAAAGTATATATATATATATATTAGAAAAAAAGAAGGCAAGCATCAGTAGAAGCAAGTTTGGACTTGATCTGGAAACACTGTACTTGTTGCAACTTTTATTTTTATTTTTAAATAAGCTAAGCTCTTTCATCAACTAATATCTCTATCTCTATCTCTATCTCTACTATTATAAAAGCATGAATATTTCTTAATTTAATTGCACGGACTAAAATACCCCTAAAGTGATATTTAATTAAATGATAAGTATTAAAATTAAAAGTAATAGAAGAAATATAATTAAACATGAAGTTTTATTATATATATATATATATATATATCCTACATAAACTCCTAAATTTTAAATTCTCTCTTGCTTCAAAGATATTTAATTAAATGATAAGTATTAAAATTAAAAGTAATAGAAGAGATATAATTAAACATGAATATATATATATATATATATATATATCTCCTACATAAACTCCTAAAATTTAAAATTTCTCTCTTGCTTCAAATTTTATAATTTTAATCTTCTTCTCCTATAATAGATAAAGATGATCCATAATATAACACTATTATTTTTAATAGCCCAAAAAAATATATAAAATTTATTATATTTTAGCATCAATATTTATTAAAGTAAGAAAATGTTAATTTATATATTTATTACAACATAAATCATAAAGATTCTAAATCTAAAAATGTAATATTAAATTCTTTTAAATATCATTTAATTTTGTCACAAAAAAATTTAATATTGAATCGCATCTTGTAGGATCTCAGGCGCTACCACTTGCCCCAAAACCAATTTGTGTTAGGGAATGCGCATACCCTTCCCTTATAGTGCATTCACGCAAGTGCCCACGATATTCGATTGTGGCTCCACCCGCACACTCAGTTTGGGTCTCCATCCGCACACTCAGTTTGGATGCCACAGGACAATTGCTGTCACCCGCACACTTAGTTTGGGTGCCCAACACATCTTACTATTAAAGAATTAAAAAATTCTTATAAATTAACTAATTAGGTAATTTTACTTTGGCTAGGACAGATAAATATAAAGAAAAATTCAATAATATCAAGACATGCATAAACTCGAACTTTTATGAAATTCTTTTTGTGAAAAACGGGTGAAATTGATGAAAAAGAGTAAAATCGAAATAAAAAAAAATATGAATTCATTGGAAACATGTGAAATCAATGAAAATTTAGGTAAAATTGGTGAACACTGGCAAATTTGATTAAAATCTAGGTGAAACCGCTAAAAAAAAGTGTTCCTAGAATCGATAAATACACGTGAAATCAATCAATACTCTTGAAAATAGGATGAAACCGGTGAAACTACAATATCAGGGAAAAACAGGTTAAATCGGTAAATAAATAAATAAAATGGGTGAAAACGTGTCAAGTAAATGAAAATTCAGGTGAACTTGGTGAAAATACACATGTGAAATCAATGAAAAATGTTCGAAGTAGGTGACAATGGGTTAATACTGTAAAAATGAGCGAAATCAGTAAAAAAATAAAGTTTAACCGAGAAAATAAGGTGAAACAGGTAGAAAAATAATTTAAAACGAAAAAAATAAAAAGACAAAATCATAAAAACAGTGAAAACAAGTTATAACTGATAAAATATGGTTAAACAATAAAAATAAATATTAAATTGGTAAAAGGGAATAGAGTTTGTTAAAAACATGTTAAATAAGTGAAAATGAATTAATAGGTAAAAACAAATTATTGCTATATTTTATGACAGAATAAAATCAATTTTACTCTAATTTATAAAAAATACTCATGAAATTAAACCTGTGAAAAATGGTTTAGATGGAAATATCAAGGTAAAGGAAGAAAATAATAGATATTATTCATTCGTTCAAATGGTTGTTTTAGAATAATATTTCTGTAGACATGTAGTTTCAGATAAAAATTATTTAATAGTTATAGTTCATTTTTTATTTTTTATTTTTTATTATAAGTATTTATGATAAAAGAAATTAAATTTTTGGTAACAACATAGTAGTAATTAAAGTGGGTGAAAATTCAGGTGAACTTGTCAAGTAAATGAAAGTTCAGGTGAACTTGGTGAAAATACACATGTGAAATCAATGAAAAATGTTCGAAATAGGTGACAATGGGTTAATACTGTAAAAATGAGCGAAATCAGTAAAAAAATAAAGTTTAACCGAGAAAATTAGGTGAAACAGGTAGAAAAATAATTTAAAACGAAAAAAATAAAAAGACAAAATCATAAAAAAGTGAAAACAAGTTATAACTGATAAAATATGGTTAAACAATAAAAATAAATATTAAATTGGTAAAAGGGAATAGAGTTTGTTAAAAACATGTTAAATAAGTGAAAATGAATTAATAGGTAAAAACAAATTATTGCTATATTTTATGACAAAATAAAATCAATTTTACTCTAATTTATAAAAAAATACTCATGAAATTAAACATGTGAAAAATGGTTTAGATGGAAATATCAAGGTAAAGGAAGAAAATAATAGATATTATTCATTCGTTCAAATGGTTGTTTTAGAATAATATTTCTGTAGACATGTAGTTTCAGATAAAAAATATTTAATAGTTATAGTTCATTTTTTATTTTTTATTTTTGATTGTAAGTATTTATGATAAAAGAAATTAAATTTTTGGTAACAACATAGTAATAATTAAAGTGAATTAGTCAAAAAAATTATATGATATGTCATTAAGATAGTATATTGAAAAATGATTATATGATTCAAATAACATAGAAAATTAGTTAATCACGTGCAATGCACGTAGCAAAAAAAAGGTGAAATATGTGAGAAAATAGGTTACATAAGCAAAATAATAAGTATAATCAGACTAAATTGGGTTCAACTGGGTAGTAAATTGATTAACAATGTGAAAATCGACTGAAATTGGGTTACACTTGAGATAATTATGGATTGATTAAGATATGAGATAAACCACAAAAAAAATAAACTGCAAATAAAAAAATTAGATGAAATCAGTGAAAGAACGGACTAAAATAATATAAAAGAAATGATAAACTCAGTGTAAAATAGATACAAGCGATATTTCTTTATAAAATTCTTAAGAATTTATCACTTAAAAGAATCTAAAATCAAAAGGTCACATTCGGGCTATATGAATAAAAAAAAGGTACTATTTAGTTAACTGAAAAACTTATAATTGGCTTAAGCCAAAATAAGTCAAAACATAAAATGTTTAAAATTGGTGAAAACGGGTAAGATTCTATTAAAAATATATATATGATAAAAAAAATTGGTAAATCAGAGAAAAAATGGGTTAGATAGAAGAAAAACGACTTAAATAAAAAAAAAATGGTGCCATTGATAAACAATGGGGTAAGCATGATAGGTAAAATCGACTAAAATTTGGTTAAACCGAAAACAATGAGTGATTTGATTAACAAATTTGATAAAACACAAAAATGGGTGGTTTCGGTCGAAGAACGGGTTAAAATAAACCAAAAAAAATGGTAAACTCAGTGTAAAAACAGGCGCAATCGGTGTTTCTTTGGACAATTCCTTAGAAATGATCCATTATTAAAAAGCCTATAAAGAAATCACATTTCTTCGATACGAATAAATTGAAGTAATCATATTTAGTTAACTGAAAAACTTATAATTGGCTTAGATTAAAAACAAATTCAAAATATGTAAGTGATTAAAACTGGTGATAACGGCAAAACAATGAAAAAATGGGTTAGATTGAATAAAAATGAGTTAAAGCAACACAAAATGGTACGATCGATAAAATAATGAGGTAAATCGATAAAACACGGGTAAATTAATAAAAAATGAATGACATCGACTAAACACAAGATAACAAAAAAATGGGTCAAATCGATAAAGAACAAGAACAAAAAACGAGTTAAATTGAAAAAAAATGTGAAATAGTCGAGAAAATAGTGTACATCAGCAAAAGAATAGGTAAAATTGGGTTAAACCGGATAGAATGAGTTAATCGATTAAAGAATGGGATAAAGCACAAAAAATGGTGAAATCAATAAAAGAACGGATTAAAATAACACAAAAACAAATGGTAAATTCAAAGTAAAACTGGAGGAAATCAAAAAGAACATGTTAAAATAACAAAAAATAGGGTAAACTTAGTGTAAAAAAATCGGGGAGAATTGGTAAAAATGGGTTAGATTTGATAAAAATTAATTAGACATGTAATTGAAAATGGATGAATTTAGTAAAATATATATATAATAGACAAAACTGGTTAAACGATAAAAAAAAAAATGGGTTAAACCTGTGAAAAATGGTTGAGATGGAAATATCAAGGTAAAGGAAGAAAATAACAATATTGTTTATTCGTTCAAATGGTTTTTTAGAATAATAGTTCTGTAGACATGTAGTTTCAGATTAAAAATACTTAATAGTTATAATTCATTTTTTATTTTCAAGTTTTGATTATAAGTATTTATGATTAAAAAAATTAAATTTTTAAAAACAACATAGTAATAATTAAAGTGAATTAGTCAAAAATATTATATGATATGTCATTAAGATAGTCTATTGAAAAATGATTACATGATCCAGCATACATAGAAAATTAGTTAATCACGTGCAACGCACTTGCACTTTCCTAGTTATTATAAAAAGAATACGTTTTTTTTCTTCTTAATAATAGAATTTTCGGGGCTTCTAATATAAGATTCGTTGATTCAAACCTCCTTTGAGATCCCAGTGTTAAAGCGACCTGTATCCTATTTAATGTTTATGTTAAAATATTTATTTATCAAAAGTCAAAAATACCCTCCTAAAATCATATAATTTTCTTCCACATAATCCAAATCATCTTCCACACCCAAACCATCCCCAACCGGATTTCAGCGACTGGCGTGCAACTGCCGACTCTGCTCAGGAAGTAGAATATGATGGATGAATTTAGGTTTGCTCAAATTTATAGTATTACACAATGACCCTCAAATTGGATGTATATTTGCAGTTTAGTCCAATTTTTTGGAGATTCAGAGGGATAATAAAAATAGGGGACAGGTTAGAACCAATGTTTTCAGAACCGGACCGGACAGTGAACCGGTGAGCCAATTGGTTACTGGTTTTACTGATCGAACCGGTCGAACTACTGGTCGAACCGGATGACGTCATAATAATATAATAAATATATTTAATTTTAAAGTATATGTAATGTGCATAAAATTTAAATATTATCCTACATTTGATTAAAAATATAAGATTTTTTATATTATACTAAAATTAAATCATATAATATTTATCTAATTTATATCATAATGGTAATATGGTACTAATTTGTATGCTCATATAAATGCTTATATTTCTTTATAAAAATTTAAAATTGTAAGTTAAAAATACAACAAACTAAGAAATTCATAAATTTTAAAATATGGTTATGTATAAAAGTCTAATATTCAAAGTCAAACTTGCATATTATATGGATTTGACTCTTTATCCTAAAAATAAAATTGGAAAGAAATATTTTATAGAACAAAATTTAATAAAAAATTATTATTTGAGTATTAATTTTCATTCATAATGTGCAAAATATTTATTTGAGTTAATTATCTAATTTATAAATAAATTTGGCTACAAATTTCTATAATTTATAAATTTAATTTGTACTACCATTTCAACAAAAGTGTTGTAGCTCAAGTGGTAAGGTACTCATGTTTCACTCTAAAGGTTAGGTGTTCAAATCCCAACTTTTACAAGAATTTCGGATCGGTTCAACCCGTTTCAAACTGGGTTTTAAAGTAAGTGATTTTAGGGGATAAACCGGACCGGACCAATCTTCGGTTCGTGGTCGAACCGGTCGGACCGGCCGGTCCGGTCCGGTTTTAATAGCATTGGTTAGAACCTATTTTCCTTTACTTCCCTACGATTTTTTCCCCAAAAAAAAAAAAAAAAGAACTTTGTTGTGGGCAAGCATATTCATATGACATTGGGAAAGAAGAAAATGGAAGACTTCAAGTCATCTAATAACAAAGCAATTTTATTGCATTTACTAGGTAAATGACTCAGGTCTCAGGTGCGCTCTAACTCATTTCTGGCCTAAAATTACCCGCTTCTACAAAATATACTCGTCTTCGTTGATCTCCCTTAAGAATTGATGCTTTTTAACAAAACTTGGATATAAATGCTGCTTTGTGCGCATAATGCAAGTGAAATGCAGTTTTTTGCCCAGATTTCTATTACATCAAACTGAAACATACATTCTGAAGTTTTCTATCTTCACACCTTTACATTTTGTAGGTGCACTTGGAGCTTCTTTATTGCCCTAATGGCATGCAGAACGGGTTTACCAATCCCTTTGCCCATAAGGTCTCAATGACTTCACTGGAGAAGGTTCTTAAAAGTGGAGCAGAAGGGAAAGTGGCAGTTCAAAATGTCATTGTGAGGTGTACTTTCAGTTACTGTGATATCTGCCGATCGAAGACTTGGCGCCAGCAGACGTAATGGGAACTGACCCCTTTGTGTTGCTCACTCTGAAGAAAACTGAATCGAAAAATAAGACCAGGGTATGATTGTCTTTCTTTCGAGTTCGGAGTATTCTTATATAACCCATTAAAATCATTTGTTGTGTTTTTCTCTTGTTAGAACTTATATAATTGGCCGGTATCATTTTTTGGGACCTCTTTGGGACAAACATTCAGTGTTTCCATAAAATTTTAAAATGTTACAATTCAAAAACTGAAGAATATGATCTGCAGAACCGAACAAGGTTCATTGAAATAAGTTGTGTTTATTTTTTGCTCATATTATCCTACTCATTTTGGAACGCTCGCCTAATTCTACTGGTGTTGTTTGTTCTCCTTCTTACATTGTTCTGGCTGGTATCAATAGAGATATATTCAATTGATTGACTAACAAATTTGAATTCGATCGTTTCCATTTGCTTAGTTCAAGATCTGCTATCTAGGTTTGGCTGTGATGGTTTCTGGTTTCTGTTGGGATGTCTTCATGGGTACTCACAGATAGATAGATGTGGGGTGCAGGTGAACCACCTCATGAGCTTGAAGCTTGAAGGAACCGTTGGTTAGTTAGTGTGCAAAATTGATAAAGCCAATAATGTGTAGCTCTGCTCTAATTTAGATAGTGCGGACATATTATTCTTTTATAATATTGCATAACGTTTGTTCTAATTAATACAATGCAGGCTGCCAAGACACGAAACATTGCATGGGGTTAGAAAGCAGGTTAGTCGATGCTTGTACAGTTGTACAACAAGACCAAATTAGTTCAGGATGCCATTATATAATGTAAAGTACCCAAAAAATATTCCCGTTTGCCCGCCCCTAAAGTATATATTAATTATAATGCTAAACGAACATCACCAATGGTTAAATTGCTAACAAATAGTTGGACTGTTAAACTGGGGGTCGACAATCACAAAGGAAACAAACTACAAAATTAATACTTTCTATTCTACTCAAATTTTTCTCTATTATAACACTTCCATTCAAGGAAATTAAAAAAACAAATCAATCAATTCATCGCCACAAACCCTATTTATTTATTGAAAAATTAATAATTGCAACAGTATTCCTACGTCCAGGCCAACAATAATCAATAATATATCATCGAAAAATCCATCCAATAATTAACATTGTAATATCAAAACAAGCAACATAGCATAGCATCAACATCCTATATAACACAAACCATAAATTTAAAAAATTAAATTGAAAAAAAAAAACTAATTAACTAATATTTATTGTTTTTGTAGTATTCAACGTCATCATCATTCCTGAAATACCCCTTGAGCCTGTATGAAGAGTCCATGCAGGAGAACGAGAAACTCGCCACAAAGGGAAACACGCCGGTCCACACCGTCCGCGGAGAGGGAGAAAGAAGAACGGTTCCGATTGTGACTAGAACGATGCGTTTGTAATCATCCTCGTTGAAGTTGGCAACAGTCTTTATGAACCCAGGTTTCGGATCTATCACAGGGAAATATGGCTTCTTCATTCTTAATTTTTGTTTTGGTAACCTGCTCGCTGAAATTCGATGAATATCGACGTTGGTGTTGGGGTTAGAATGGTGCTATTTTATAGGGTGGAATAGAGCTACTACCTATGGACTTCGTTTTGGTCTGATAGTATAGTGCATATAGAACTCTTGGGCACGCAACAAAAGAGGGGAAAATGCAAGATACGTCTATGTGTTATGCTAAACCTATGAAAATTATCATGTGACGTGCCAAATTTCCTTACGTTTTCAAAAACTCTAAAAAAAACACTCAATTTGTAAAAAATAGATCGTTTTGGATCAAAAAATTTCGAGAAATAATTTTTAAAATATATCACGTGAAGTTGTAGGGACCAACTTGAAGTATTTTAGATATAGTTTCTTGAAATATGTCGATCCAAAACGACTTTTGTTTTACAAATTGGGTGTTTTTTATAGAGTTTTTAAAAACGTAAGAAAATTTGACACAATAAAAATTTCACAGGATAATTTCTTGCAGATTTAGCATAATACATAGAGTATTTTGCATTTACCCCCAACAAAAGAAGTCCATTATAAATTTATAATATATGTTAATCGACTATTATAAAATATTTTGATTTAAGAGCAATACATATTTTATACCAAATATGCCTTTATTAAATAAGGAAACGTCATTTATCTTCCCTGTTGGAGGAAGAGCAGGGCACGCAAATTATAGTAAAGAAAGTGATGAGAATGGCCGCATACATGGAACTTTACTTTGCCAACAATAACTAGAATTAACATTATATATTAAAAAGTACATTTTTCAAAAAATAAAAATAAAAAAAATTAAAGGGTACATTTGGAAACTTATTTAAATTATTCTGGCAACAACAAAATTCACGCTATGACAATATCGCTAGCCTTTGAATGGCTGTGAGAAATCATGTTTCAGTTACTAAAAAGCTGATGAATTTATCTACCAAAACCCAATCATAAAAGCTCAATTATTGTTCTTATTGGCAAGACACGTATTCTAATTTGTTGATTACAAGAAGCTGTTGGAATTTCACTTTTAACTTACTGTTGATTTAGTAGTGAAATTTGTGATTAATTGTTGATTGGGATAACCCGATATGCCTCCTCAGTTTCTCGTTGAATTCTCAATTTTGAAGTTTCGCTTTCATTGTGAATTTATTTGTACTCGAACATTCAAGTTCTGAAAATTTGTCCTTCAGTAAACAAATTCGAATTACTGTCTTTTAGTAGTTCGATTAATCGGGGACACAGAATCTTGAAAACTTGAAATATTAAATTTTAAAATTTGAGAAAATTTTGAAATTTCAAGTTTTGAACTTTATAAATATGCAATTGCTTTCAAATTTCAAATTTTGAAACTTCAAAATAGACTGAAAAATTCAAATTATTTAAATTGAAAAAAATAAAAATAAATTCATTCATTTGAAAACTCAAATAAAAATAATCTAATTTAAGAAGAAAAAATATTAAAGGGTACATTTGGAAACTTATTAAAATTATTCTGGCAACAACAAAATTCACGCTATGGCAATATCACTAACCTTTGAATGGCGGTGAGATATAATGTTTTAGTTTCAAAAAGCTGATGAATTTATCTTGGCTAGATACGTATTCTAATTTTTTGTTTTCAAGAAGCTATTGGAATTTCACTTTTAACTTACTGTTGATTCAGCCGTGAAATTTGTGATAAATTGTTGATTGGGATAACATGATATGCCTCCTATGTTTTTTGTTGAATTCTCAATTTTGAAGTTTCGCTTTCGTTTGTGAATTTATTTGTACCCTAACATGCAAGTTCTAAAAATTAGTCCTTCGGTAAACGAATTCGAATTACTATCCAGGAAAGGCTAATGATATTGCCAGAGCAATAAATGTTGCTGCCAGAGCAATTTTAATGAACTTCCTAATATGTCTTTCATGTTCAAAACATATTTATTGTATTTTTTTTTAAAACTTAATTACAATTTTTTTTTTTACTTTTACTAATCCAAATTATGTGAAAATAGACTCTAGCTGTAATCAAGAAAATTTGTTAATCTTTTTTTTTTTTTGGTATTTAAAGCCTTTGTAGTCGAAAATGAGCAATTGTGATAGAATTAGTTATATCGTATTTGTAGTGATTGAATCCATTACTTAGATCTCGCAATATTAAATCAAACTTTAATTATAAAAAAATAAAAAATAAAAGCATAATTTAGAAAAGAATTCTCTAACATATTTTTTTTTGTTATTCTTTTTCAATATTATTTCATTTATATGCAATTAAAACATAATTGACAGAAATCCCACATACGATCTTAGAATCTTCGTCATATTGAAATCATGGATTAAAATTTCATCTTATCCATTGAAAACATTGAAATGTTTTCGTTTTTGAATCAATGGAAATGAAAAATAGGGTGTAATTTCAAAACTTTTTGTTTGTCTTTTGATTATCTTATTTTTCTTAATTTCGTATTTTCTTAAAGTTTACGAAAAAAAATCGATTTTTTTAAATATTTGGCTGACCGAAACATAACTTGGAATGAAATTTGATCCATGATCCGAATCATTATCTCATACCACAAATGCAAAATAATTTGTTACACATGAAAAACTAATGGATATAAAGACAAATTGGCATAATTGTTTTTTGATAAATGGCAAATTGGCATATATATAATTGAAAAATGACATAAGTGTTCATAACTTTTTTTTTACTCATTCAATTAGTTCATGGAAAAGATTATAAATAAAAAGGTATAAGAAATTGAATTCCATAATTGTATGATGATAATGGTAAGTACTGAAAATGTATATATATATATATATATATATATATATATATTAATGAAGAAAGAGAACATTTTCAATAATAATTGCCTATGTAATTAATATGTTTGACCATTAAGGGTAAGTTGAAATTTTTAAAAACTTACACTGGCAACATTTGTTGCTCTCGCAATATCGCTAGCCTCCATCGAAATGGTTAAAGTCGGGGTTGGGCTCATAGTTTTTACTTTTGATGATATAATTAGCGGTTATGCTAAAAATAATTTGGGGAGTGATGCATATGAATGGTTCAAGCCTATGAAATCCTTAGATATAGCGCCCAATGAGGTGACTTACCAAATATTGATTGAGGATTTTGTTAATGATGGTACGCCTAAGCAGCGTGAATCCAGAATTCAAGAGTCGAGCGGCCGAACATATTATCATAAAAAAAAAAAGGTAGTTAAATAATAATATTTAATCTATTTTCGACTACATAAAAATAAAAATAAAATATGTTTTCCCATATTGAATTTAAGAAGGATAATTTATAGGGTCGCTAATTTAATTTTCATAAAATTATATGAAGATTTTCGATTGAATATTATAGTTATTTGGTTGAGACAAAAATATTGATTAAATTGTAATTATAATATTTGGAGGGGATTGGACGCGAATTTCACCAAAACTTAAGAGAGGTCCCTGTGATTATCCCTAACTAATATATTTACAGTAAATTTTGGATAATTAGAAGACATCTTAGCTAGATACCTTGCAAAAAGGAAGTGGGACCTTATTTATTAGGGTAAATTACGAATATCCCCCTCTGGGTAAGGTTGAATTACAAAAATCACCCTCACGTATTGGGTATTACAAAAATCCTTCTCAGGTTTGTCACCTTCTTACAATTAACCCGTTGTCCCTAAAATGTTCCAATTTTGCCCTTTGAAGTTACTTGTAATGTTTATAAATGTTATAAATTTTAAAAATTGGGTGTTAATTGTTATATCTTGTAAATATAAAGATAATAATCATATATTTACCACAAAAATAATGGATATAATTTATAATTTCTCATAAATTTCAATAAATATTTCAATTTATAATACAATATAAACTTTAACAAATTAAAATATCTTATTTATAATACAATATGATTTATTAAAGTTACTAATTTACAAAATAAATTCATTTAACTAATGTGTAAACAATTCATATTTATAAAGTATATTATTAAAATTCTATTAAATTTAATATTATACAATTTAATTTGCTAATAAATATATAAATACCTTTTTTTGCAATTTTATTAAAACTTATGGGCAATTATAAATTTTATCAATTATTCAAGTAGTAAATATATAATTATCTTTTTTCTAATTTATAAGATATAATAATTAGATCCCAAGTTTTAACATTTATAAGACATTACAAACAATACAAATACAATCCAAGGGCAAAATTGAAATATTTTAGGGGCAAGGTGTTAATTGTAAGAAAATGACAAACCTGAGGGGATTTTTATAATACCCAATACGTGAGTAATTTTTGTAATTATGCCTTACCTGATGGGGGTATTCGTAATTTACCCTATTTATTAATTACAAGATCATGTACGTAAAAGTTATGGAGGTTTTCAAATTAATAATATGATACGTAAATATAAATGAAAATAGCAAAAAGATGCTCTTAGTTTACATTTTTTTCCTTTTGTTTTTTCCTTTCTCTGTCTCTGTTTCTATAGAAAAAAAAAATTGCAAATCAAATCAGATTATTTCATATTTGATTCAAGGTTAATTGCAAATTAAATAAAATTATTTCATATTTGATTAAGGATCCTTCTGTGATAAGTTGTATGAGTCGATCCATGGATGAACCCAGCCTATTCCTAGGGGAGGGGGCCATGACCCCTAATAATTTTGAAAGAAGAAAAAATTAGTACTACAACTATACGAATAGTCCACAGTATTGAGCCAATATTTTTTCATGCTAGATTGCCAGTTACACCCTGGACATGATATAAAAAAAAATATTATCCATAACTTTTTAGCTATGTTTATGATAAATGGCGGATATAGGAATTAGAAGTTGAGGGACCGAAATATAGCATCAGTAAAAGTAGCTTAATAATTAACATAAGTACAAAAATATTGTATTGCACAATATTGAATATGGACTTCAAAAAATATTTTTTATTTAAAAAGTTCAGAATTATTAGGAGAATTTTCGTATCATAAAATTAGTCATAATAAAATCTATATCAAATTCGCAACAATCCTCTTTCTCAATGTAAATAATCAAATTATTCATAAAACATCGATCTTATATCTTGATTCTAAGCCTATTTTCACAAGCTTTATTACTTTATAACAATTAAGCTAATATCATTGTACTTGAACTATTACATAAGTTCTCCGTCCAGTCAAGATTGGGCTCCTCCTCCTAAAGATTGGCTCTAGGTCAAATGTTGATGCTTCTTATCAAGATGGAATCGGTTTCCTTTCTCTGCTGGTCCGAGATTCAAATGGTTCAAATTGTCTTTGTTGCGGTTATCTCCAATTGTTTCTCCGATCATACAAGCGCGGAAACCGCAACCCTCAAGCATGCTTTCATCATTATGGGTTCAATAAAATTCTACAAAGTTATCTTCGAAAGTGACTCCCTCAATGCCGTTTTGATGATCTCTAGTCCGAATCCTTCCTTCGGAAAAAAACACAAATAACCACAACACCCCTAAAAGAATGTCTGATAGGAAAAAAATTAGAAGACGGATATTTGTAATTTTGTATGACTAAGGGAAGTAAATTAAAAATTATGCATATCACGTGAGAATAAATGTATATTACTTTACTAAATAATATACACCATTATTAATGAATAAGTTAGTGAAAGAAATAAAAATAGATTCGGATTAGTTTTAAAGTTTTGTGTTGAGAAGTCTACCTACGGGCTACTGTTAAACTAGTAGTGACAAATGAAGAAAAAATATTTTATCCCTAAGATTTGAATTGCAAGTCGTGATAAATTAATAAAAAAAAAAAATATATGTCTTTTTATTGTAACTAGGAAAGTGTACGTACGTTAAAATTGATTTTATTTTGTCATAAAATATAGCAATAATTTGTTTTTACCTATTAATTCATTTTCACTTATTTAACATGTTTTTAACAAACTCTATTCCCTTTTACCAATTTAATATTTATTTTTATTGTTTAACCATATTTTATCAGTTATAACTTGTTTTCACTGTTTTTCAGATTTTGTCTTTTTATTTTTTTCGTTTTAAATTATTTTTCTACCTGTTTCACCTTATTTTCTCGATTAAACTTTATTTTTTTACTGATTTCGCTCATTTTTATAGTATTAACCCATTTTCACCTATTTCGAACATTTTTCATTGATTTCACATGTGTATTATCACCAAGTTCACCTGAATTTTCATTTACTTGACACGTTTTCACCCATTTTATTTATTTTTTTACCGATTTAACCTGTTTTTCCCTGATATTGTAGTTTCACCGGTTTCATCCTATTTTCAAGAGTATTGATTGATTTCACGTGTATTTATCGATTCTAGGAACACTTTTTTTAGCGGTTCACCTAGATTTTAATCAAATTTGCCACTGTTCACCAATTTTACCTAAATTTTCATTGATTTCACATGTTTCCAATGAATTAATATTTTTTTATTTCGATTTTACCCTTTTTCATCAATTTCACCCGTTTTTTACAAAAAGAATTTCATAAAAGTTCGAGTTTATGCATGTCTTGATATTATTGAATTTTTATTTATATTTATCTGTCCTAGCCAAAGTAAAATTACCTAATTAGTTAATTTATAAGAATTTTTTTATTCTTTAATAGTAAGATGCGATTCAATATTAAATTTTTTTGTGACAAAATTAAATGATATTTAAAAGAATTTAATATTACATTTTTAGATTTAGAATCTTTATGATTTATGTTGTAATAAATATATAAATTAACATTTTCTTACTTTAATAAATATTGATGCTAAAATATAATAAATTTTATATATTTTTTGGGGCTATTAAAAATAATAGTGTTATATTATGGATCGTCTTTATCTATTATAGGAGAAGAAGATTAAAATTATAAAATTTGAAGCAAGAGAGAATTTTTAAATTTTAGGAGTTTATGTAGGAGATATATATTACTTTTAATTTTAATACTTATCATTTAATTAAATATCTTTGAAGCAAGAGAGAATTTAAAATTTAGGAGTTTGTGTAGGATATATATATATAATAAAACTTCATGTTTAATTATATTTCTTCTATTACTTTTAATTTTAATACTTATCATTTAATTAAATATCACTTTAGTGGTATTTTAGTCCGTGCAAAAAAGTTAAGAAATATTCATGCTTTTATAATAGTAGAGATAGAGATAGAGATAGAGATAGAGATTGGTGTGAAATAAAAAAAATTAATACTGTTAACTGTTAATAGTATATCAAATAAGAAAAATAGATATAATGGTTTTCTTGGCATAATAATAAACAAATTGAAAATTACAAACATTAAAAAAAAAAATAATAAACAATCATATTTTTTGCCCAAAATGAATCCAAACCAGACTAGAAGGTCGAGTCGAACAAACCTGCATAGCTTTCAAGTAAAAGTGTAAAACTTGCCGAATTTATTTTCTCGTTGTGTTTTCAAAATCGTCTTAACAAAAGCATCTTAATTATCGGGATTGCGAGAATGGAAGTAAAGGGGAAGCCTTTTGAGCATGAATACTACATGCCCCCCGAGTGGGTACCCCATTCTCACTGCTGGATTGGTTGGCCTGTGAGTTTTTTATTTGGAATTTATCGTTTATCTATGGATATTTTTTGTTTTGGTGGATTTGTCTTTTTCTTCCATTTATTGTTGCTGAATTAAATCAGTAACCCACATAGAAAAATCAGATGAGTTGGAAAACTTAAATATAGGAATCTATGGAAACTGGATATTTATAGTGAGATTTTGCAATTTCATCAAAATCTGGGCTCACTTTGACCTAGAGATAAAAAAATGGCTTGGAAATTGGAATTATGAGATGTTAAATTGGTGTGAATAGACTATTTTTGTTATGTTCAAGTTTAGTCTTGTAGTTGTAATTATTTAGATTATGACAAATTTTTTCATTAAACAGAAGGAAATGTAATTTTGTAGTTGATTCATAGCTGTATCAACATGAGGTTTTGTTCTTTTGTCCACCCTCTTGAAAAAGAAACCCAAAAAAAAAAAAAGAAGAAGAAGAATATTGACTTGCTTTTACTACTTGCAAAGACCGATCACTTGGCTTATCTCTGAATGATAAGCTGAATATAAGCAGCGATTTTTATATATGTGGATTTATTTAGAGAAATAACTATGAAAGTTTATTGATATTCATGCTTGACTTGACTAATAGGAACGGCCAGACAATTGGCGGGAACATGGAGTACACGCTCAACTTGTATTTGCCAATGTTGCCTCTGCCATTTCAAGATTTGAACCCGTTACTGTTTGTGCCAGTTCCGCACAGGTTAGAATCACTGTAATTTAGCTATTTGCAGTTATCTTTTCCAGATTTAGTTTACCTTCGTAATAAAAATATTCCTGGACAGTGGAAAAATGCACGTTCTCAGTTGCCAGAACATATTAGGGTGGTTGAGATGAGCATGAATGATTCTTGGTTACGTGACACTGGTCCAACAGTGAGTTTTTCACTTCCTTTGTTAATTTTTGTTACTATCCTTTGCCACTGCATTGTGTTTCTAAAAGGGAAATTATCTTTTTGCAGTTTATTGTGAGAAATAGTATACCTAGTAATGACAAGCTGCTTAGCAAGATTGCAGGAATTGACTGGAACTTCAACAGCTATGGTGGTAAGGCAGTCTAGGTGGTCCCTCTATTATTGTATACTTATTCTGAAAGTATGTTGCACAGAGTCTAATTGAAAACAAGCCTGGACTCTGGTGTAAATAACAATTGCTAGGCTACACTTTACGGTCATTTTAAGAAACTATTTGCAGAAAAGACTCCTCTTGTGGAACATGTGAAATTCTTCATTTTTTTTTTTGGGGGGGGGGGGGGGGTTTGGGGGAATTTGTCTAGTTGCAATTCTGAACTATTTCGAGACAGCGTTTGATCATTGTTTTGGTAGAGTTTTATAAAAGTGAGGTGTTGGGTTTCAAATCAATGGGTATGTATATCTGAAACGTAAATAGTGTTGATATCCTTTTAAGATAAAACTTATCAAGAGAAACATGTTCAGTTGTAAATACTAGAATGTTTTCACAAAGTGACTAGCACTTATATCATATGCTTGGGCTACCTCTTCAAGTACACTTTTCTTACAACCTAGTCCTGGGGTCTGATGAATTTTAGATGTTCTTGTCAAATTTAATTTGGGCTAGAAAAACCTATGTGTTTCATTATTCACTAGTATTGCATCTCTTCCTTTGACTATATGTTAGTCTATGGTTATCAAAATGAAATTGTGCTATTACAAGTGTAGCTTCTAGCGGGTGATTTTTTATTGATGTTCACTTTTGTATAATTTACACCGGGTTTATCTTGGCTTGTGGTGTTTAAAGTTTATTTTTAAGCTGCATTAAAGAGTTCTCAAGGATATATCTCCGATATTTGGAAATAATTTTCTAAGGAGCTATATTCCATTCTCAATGTCTCATCCTTTGGTTATTTGTGGACAGAGATGTTTAATATATCCCTGTTTGGTTTTCCTAGGCATAGATGAAGGTTGTTACCAAGATTGGAGCCTCGACCTTCTTATAGCTAGAAAGGTTGGTCATATTCTAACCAACAATGTGAACCGAAAGTGAAAAAGCTTTTTTATTTTTTCGAACATACAACTTACCACTTTTTTGGCTTGCTTGACGTCAATACAGGTTCTGGAAATTGAGAAGATTCCAAGGTTTTCCCATTCTATGATTCTGGAAGGTGGTAGCATACATGTAGACGGGGAAGGTTAGGATTCTTTTTTCTCCTTGCACAACTGATTCATCTTTCTATAAAGTTTGCCTTATTTTCAACACTTTAAACCCTCCGGAAGGCATCAAATGTTGTTTGAGTTGTAGTTTAACTTCTTTCCCGTATTAGCAGTGAGAATGATGATATGTAATAGATAATCAGTTTTTAAGTTAACCATATAATGTTGAAATATAAAGAGTAACTTGAAAGTTGGCTTATTTATTTTCTTTCAGGGACTTGCCTTACAACAGAAGAGTGCCTCTTAAATAAAAATAGAAACCCTGGTTTAACCAAATTACAGATTGAAGATGAGCTCAAAGCATATCTTGGGGTGGAGAAGATCATTTGGCTACCTCGTGGGTTGTTTGGTATTAATCTTTTTTCACTTTATCATATTTCATTCTTTACTACCTGGTTCAGTCGGGTCTATCTAAACAGTTTGACCATGAAATTAGATATTGCGTTGTTGTTTTCATTCTGAGGCAGACAAGTTCCTAAATGATGACCTGCTTCTCTGCACTCGGTTTTATCGGCTATAATAACTAAAAATTTATATACATTAGTAAAGCATTTGATCTTTCTCCATGATCGCATAATTATGTGCATCTGTAGATTTAGAAACTCATGGGCACTTCTTACTTAGTTCAGTGCTCCATTTGGTTGAGAATACATGCTTTACATGAATCGACCAGAGTTGACTTCGTTTAGTAATTTTCTCTTTGAAACACTAAGCAATTAACTTTTGTGGGCATCATTTTAACTAAGGATTCAGATTTGTAGTTTTTGTTTTTTCTTTTACTTTTTGCAACGAGGTAGAAGAAAAAGGTATTTGAAAAAGAATGTCTCTTAATATCATTACTATTTTATACATGTCGCATTGAGATAGAATTTCCAGAATATTGTAGTCTTAAAAATTATGGCTAATTTCGTAAGAGGACCACCCTATGTCTATAACATATTGGTTATAAATATATGGCATGCTCTGCCTTTTTTGTAGTTAATGAGACAGAACTTGTTTTTCTACCATGCTAACATGATGTATAAATAAACTATAATAGAAAATCTGAACTACCCCTAAGATATCT
Source organism: Penstemon barbatus (assembly GCA_003313485.2). Classification (NCBI taxonomy): domain Eukaryota; kingdom Viridiplantae; phylum Streptophyta; class Magnoliopsida; order Lamiales; family Plantaginaceae; genus Penstemon; species Penstemon barbatus. Next base: position 11,170,070 of record CM064883.1, on the reverse strand, counting down.
TGTCCCCAAACTCTATGATTATATTTTTAACACATCCATTAAATCAAGGACAGTAGTGATCAGTAATGATATTGGGATGGGAGAGAGAATGACTCGCAATTTATAATTCTCTTTATTTTGTTCATAAATATTAATATACCTCTTACTACGTGGAACATATTGAGGTGTAGACATATATTAGTGGGGAAAACATCAAAGGTTGTTTAAGGTAAATATGAAATCAAACTTAAATGAAATTGCTTGTACTTAAATTACAGTTGGTACTAAATTTTCCGTGGTATTTTGCAGGCGACGATGACACCAATGGTCATATTGACAACATGTGTTGTTTTGTGAGGCCTGGTGTAGTTTTATTGTCATGGACTGACAATGAATCAGACCCACATTATGAACGAGCTATTGAAGCCCTTTCGATTCTCAACAATGTCACAGACGCCAAAGGTAGAAAATTCGAAGTTATCAAACTTCACATACCTGGGCCACTCTATATGACCGAAGAGGAGGCTGCTGGATTGGAACAGGTCAAATTATTTTTACATTTTCCTATTTTGGGCGAGATATGAACATCCCAAGAACCCCAACCCCTTTGAGTTTATATGATATGTTAATCAGATGCAATCTCTCCCTCATTCACTCACATTCCTCTTTTTCTTAAAATGAAACAATAGGACGATGGTGATGCTAAAGCAAGGCTTCCTGGCTCAAGAATTGCTGCCTCATATGTCAACTTTTACCTTGCCAATAAAGCAATTATTACACCCCAATTTGGTGATAAGAAGTGGGATGATGAAGCTGTCCGTGTCTTGTCTCTGGCATATCCTGATTATGAGGTGAGGAAGCCTAGGTTTCCTTATAAAGTTGCATCTATGCAGATTTAACATATGAAAGCCAAATAAAATTTCACGTAATCCAAAATCTACGATATTATTTAATCATTTGAGTCGGAAGCCTTACTTGAGCTAGGTAGTAATGAATGTGTTTTAATCCTATCATTTTTTCGCAAAATATTCGACAAACATACATACTAGTTGACGACAAGCCATGATGATCAATTTTTCCACAAATCCTTTTCAATTTTTTTTTTTGAGAACCTATTTTTTTATTTCTCACAAATTCCATACTTGTTCTTTTCAGCAATGGAAGCCCAAAATCCCAGTAGGTTTTGTGTTGAGCTTGAAACTGTATTTGAACTTGATTATTAAATTAATCAAATTCAAACAAGAACACAAGTCAAGCATTGAAAAGCTATTTGATATAGGGACATTAACTATGAAACACAACAAATCGTATTCATCCATTATGATAGTTTATCTTGTGTATACCAACGGATGAATTTTTCCTTTTGGTTTACTATAATATCTGTTCCTGTGGTCACTTTTCCTGCATATTCTACCATTATTTACAAACACTCGACTGATTCATCTTCTTTAACATTTGGGTTTCAGATTGTGAGAATTGAAGGTGCTCGTGAGATTGCGCTAGGAGGAGGAAATATACACTGCATCACACAGCAGCAACCAGCTTGTTCCTGATCTTTTATGGACCGGGATTGCTTGCTTAATGAACCGGGCCTCGTATCAGAATACAAAATGAGATAAACAATGAACGGTATTTGTTTTGAGACACTGTCCTTTGTTTATCCTTCGAAATATGCAAGGACAAACACAAGTATTGAACATTTCTTTTTTATAACTGAGAATCCAATTTAGCTTCTGAAAGTATAAGTGGTTATAAACTACTGATTTTGGAAATTGTGGTTCGGAATTGGCTTGACGTAAGCCACACAATCACAATTTAAGTGTATTTGTACTCTGTTATGTATTTTGGCTTGAATTCTTGAGTTTTGTATTTTGATAGGGTGTTTTCGAGATTCTTTTTATTTGTGCGAAGAAGTTGAAATAACATATTATAGTTTGGAAATCTCAAAATGTAAACAAATTAAATAGTGTTTTGAAGAGCCTAACATTGAACCAAAATAGATCTAAGGAAGGCCTATCTAATCGGTTAACTATATTTAACTTCATAATTAACATGGAAAATTCTTGTTCAAGTCTGACCTGATCGAACTTATCCAACGACCAAGCAAATGTATTGCGCTTGCTTTGTGATTGGTCACTATCCTGAGAGTTACATCTAATCACAAAACAAGTGTATTGTTGTCATATAATTACTTTGAATTCGGTTTAATATGATCTGGATAAGAATTTCCTAATTAACAGTAATTTTGACGAGTGAAGCATAATGTATGCTGTGACCTCAAATTCTCATCTTTTAACATATTGATAATTAATTAATGTAAACTTCAAGGGAAATATCAATGACTTCAGTTCATCTCATGAATTTGTAGGTAATTATCCTTTTATTTATAAGATAAACTATTAGTTGAAAATAAACCTTAGGATAAATTACGAATATCCCTATCAGGTAAGGCATAATTACAAAAAAACCCTCATGTATTCGATATTATAAAAATTTCTCCTTAGGTTTGTCATCTTCTAACAATTAACCCCTTGTCCCAAAAATGTTTCAATTTTATCCTTGGAAGTTCTTTGTAATGTTTATAATATGTTATAAATTTTAAAAATTGGGTGTTAAAAATTATAATTATATATCTTTTACCAAAACAATTGATATAGTTTATAATTGCACTTAAATTTCAATAAATATTTCAATTTACAAAACAATATAAACTTTAATAAATTAGAATATCTTGTTTATAATACAATATAAATTTATTAAATTTATTAATTTATAAAATATTTAACTAATGTGTAAACAATATGTTCATATTTATAAAATATATTATTAAAATTATATTTAATTTAATATTTCACAATTTAAATTGCTAATAAATATATAAATGCCTTTTTTTTTTTTGCAATATTTATCAAATCTTATGGGCAATTATAAACTATCAATTATTTTGGTAGTAAATATATAATTATCTATTTTCTAATTTATAAGATATAGTAATAATTAGCACCTAAGTTTTAACACTTATAAAACATTATAAACAATACAAATAACACCCAAGGGTAAATATGGAATATTTTAGGGACAAGGGGTTAATTGTAAGAAGTTGACAAACCTGAGGGAAATTTTTTATAATATCCGATCCGTGAAGATGATTTTTGTAATTATATCTTACCTGAGGGAGGTATTCGTAGTTTACTCTAAATATAAATACACTAAGAAAAGAACCGCAATTTAACCATGAATATATTTATATTGAAATTCTAAAATGACATGAATTTAATTTGAAACATAATCTTTTTTAGAAAACGACTTGTATTTTGTAATGGAGAGAATAATTAATTATAAACAAAAACAAATTAAATGAATAAGTACAACCCGTCATTTAAGAAATGTAATGTACTCCCTCCGTTTTTTTATTTGTCGCTTTGGCAAAATTTTCTTATTCACTTTTATTTGTCGCTTTAGAATTTCAATATAAAATATGTCATTTTATCAATTTTACCCTTCTTACTAATACTTGTCATTAATGCTAAGATTATTTGATTAAAAGGGTATTTTAAAATTTTTACTTAAAAAAATGACTATTTATGACATTTTTTAATTCGTGTGCAATCATTCAAAGCAATAAATAAAAAAAACGAAAAGAGTACTATGCATATAAGCGAAGTCATTTAATTTGTCCGATAGCATCGAAAATGAATGTTAGGAAATTCTATGAAATAGAAAGAGATACATGATTACTCCCTCCGGCTTTTTATTTGTCGCTCTTGAGGATTGAACACGAATTAAGGAATATCATAAATAATAACTTTTTTTAAGCAAAAATTTCAAAATACCCTTTTAATCAAATAATTTTAGCATTAAAGATAAGTATTAGTAAGAAGGGTAAAATTAGTAAAATTACATTAATTTAACATTAAAATCCTAAATCGACAAATAAAAGTAAGCAAGAAAATTTTGTCAAACCGACAAATAAAAAAAAGGGAGAAAGTTTCATTTGCTTATTAACGTTTCTTCGATTGTATATTACATATAGCTACAATCTGATAATTCTCCATTAGATATGGAGTAGTTGAATAGTACTCATAATAAGAGTTAATGACAATTTACGGTCATGATATTTATAATGTTTAATTTATCTCTCTGTAATTTAAAAAAATAACACTTTATCCCCTTGTAATTTTATAAAAAAATTATAACATTTTCTTGAGATTTTTATATGTGACAGATTACCCCCTATATTACAGTAATGTGACAATTCATCTCCTTAATAAATTAGACAATTTACCCCATGGTACAAAATCCTTTTCATTCGCACTCTTAATTGTTTATTTAAATTTTTCACAAGAAGGTTAAGTAATCTTTTCATATCACAGTTAAGTAAATTAAAGATTATACATTTTACAGGTAAGTAAATTGAACATTATATATTTTACAAGTAAAAATTGGCATTAGCTCCATAATGAATACAGTAATTAATACAAGCTTTTTTTTAATGGCCAAATAGAATCTAATGCTTAGAATATTCACGGGTCTAAGGCCATCTCCACCCCGGAGGGCTATTCACAGCCCATGGGTGTCAATCTCCACCTGGGTGAATTTGCACCCCCTGAGCATCGACTCCAATCCATAGGGCTATCAAACTCAATTAATTAAAATAAACTTTCCCACTCTCACCTATATTATCTATAATAATAATAATAATAATAATAATAATAATAATAATAATAATAATAATAATAATAATAATAATAATTTTAAAAATAAGTAATAATAATATAAAATATTATCTTTGTCCCATTTATATATATAAATAAAAGTTGTTACATTTAACCACTTTGTCCCATTTATTTTTATCTATAATAGTATCTACAATTTTTATAATTAAATGCAACTTTTATTTTTAGTTAATTAAATTAAAGAAGGTATTGTTAAATTTGTAGATAATTTTTTAATTTTTTAAACTTTTTATATTAATAATTTACTTAATATATATATATATATATATATATATATATATATTTTACTTTAATAAAAAAATAAAGGGAATGCACCAGGTGGCGCCAAATGGCACCACTTGGTGCAATGGTGGGAAGGGACGCGCTAACAGCGCATCCCATTACCAGGGCTGTGACCTGGGCTTTTGAAAGCCCAGGCCACAGCCCTGGGCTGTCCAAATTGACCCCCTGGATGGTTGGAGTCCATCCAGGGGCAGGCCCTGGTCCATCTCCACCCTCCCCTGGATGATTTTGAGATGGCCTAACTGCATTGAACTTACAAAATAGTCTTTTGACTTTGAACTCTATTCCACTTATAGTTTTATTTAGGTAAATAATTTTTGGATTGTTAACTACTGGTTGAGCTCTATGGAGCACTATAAATATGAAATATCATAAAGCTTTCAATCTCTTACCACCAATATATATTGTCTAGAATAATATAATTTTGTGGTCGTAACTTGGAAGTATTATGACAAGAGTTTTTATTAATTATTCGTTCATAATACCTACTTGGAGACGAGAGTGAGGCTGACTTAGCCAATCCGACAGAGGGGCGGAAACGATCGTTGTGGGCGTTCGTAGCTAAGTGCCGCACGGGAGGCTTTGGGAAAGTCTAAGCCCGTGACAGTTGGTATCAGAGCCCGGTTGGTCTGAGTGCTTGCCGATTGTGCTTAAGTGCGAATTAGGTGTTTGAAGTTGAGACGATGGTTGTGGAAATGGAGTACCACATCGAGATGTTGGAAGAACGCGTACGGGAGGTACGTGAGGAGCTCGAGGGAGCCACCCGAGAAGGCGATGGGAGGCTGGATCGGTTGTTAGCGCGGATGGATGAAGTTTTCCAAGCCATGAGGCGTCGGGGGACGCAGTGCGAGATGGCGGAGGTACGGGCCGAGCCACGGAGGCACGAATGGAGGTGGCCAGCGTACGGGACAAGCTTCACTTGGATCGAAGAACCTTGGGAAGTCGCCGAGGGCGACGTGCTCCAGTCAAGGTGGGGGAGAGATGGACCGCGAGGGTGAATCTTCCCGTTAATTCATTGACGAAGATGAAGGCCGAGGGGCTGAGTGGTACAGGAGAGTGCGGCGCAGGCGGAGCTTGTAGGCCAATGGGCTCGACAGGCGAGTGGGGCTTGAGTAGCGTTAGGGGTTCGATAGGCGAGCGGGACTCAGAGGGTGAGTGGGGCTCGGAGGTCGAACGGGGCTCGAGGGCAAGCGGGACTCGGAGGGCGAGAACGGCCAGGGGAGTCAAGCAGGGCTTGGCGCACAAATCAACCACGCGAGGATGCGACAAGGCAGTTTGCGGGGGGCAAGTCCGCGGGAAGGAATCTTAGAGAACTTGACGTGGGGCGAGTTCACAAGAAGAGGTTCTGGAGTGGTTAAATGGCCAAGTCTACATCAGAGTGCTTGGGCTAGGGTCGGAGTCTTGCGGAGAAGAGACAGGGACTAAGTCGAGGGATCAAGCACGCAAAGGCGACTGATCGACGAGGGCGTCGATCGAATAGGTGGGGGAGAATGTCACGCCCTGACATTTTGCTGGGTTCAAAATGGCACAACGGAGGCCCGATGGACGGGAGCGCAGCTCTGGGAGAGCCAGGGACGGGGACACACCTACTTGTCGAAGGAATTGCGGGACCAAGGAACCTAGGGTGAGGTTTCGCACGAACGGGACTCCGCTCAGGGGGAGCGTTGAAGTGGCCCAGAGAGAGAACCTTGGCTGTCAGGCAGGGGGCCGACTGGCCAAGCAGCATAGACGGGCGGCCATACATGTGGGATGGCCGGCCCGGGACGAGGCAGGCACGATAGGCGCGCGCCAAGGGATAGCCGGCAAGGCGTGAGATGAGGCACGAGGGCGAGGAAAGGCCGTCGAGTGGCACTAGAGCATCCCAGGGGCGGCCCAAGCATTTTTGGAGGTGCCAAAACCAAGTCTTGGAGGTTCCGGAGGATTCCAGAGGGTTCTACACAAGTCCGGGGCATTCAAGAGAACTCCGGAGGGGTCCGGAGTGTTCCACAAGATTCCGAAGGGGTTCGGAGTGTTCTACATGGTTCCAGAGGGTTCCGGAAGATGCTACAAGGTTCCGGAGGGATCCGGAATGTTCTAGAAGGATATGGAAGATTCTAGATAAAATAGGAAACCTCCTAGAATGACGGAGAACCTTGTAGAAGACGCTAGAAGGTTGGAGAACCTTCTAGAAGACTCTAGAAGGTTATGGAAGATGGCGGAAGATAGTAGAACCTTATAGAAGGTTCTAGAACTAGGTAGTAGTAAGTAGTAGAATATTGAGGAACGTTCTAGATATTTGTAGAGACTTGTACATAGGAATTTTTGTAGAAGGCTCTAGATGTAGGAAAGCTTCTAGATAGGCTAGCATACTACTATAAATAGGAGTAGGGAGTCATTTGTATGGAATAACCAAGAGAAGATCCAAATGTTACATATAAAGGTTGTAATCCATCCATGTAATGATATAAGTATTCTTTCAACTCTTGTGTGCTATTCTACCTTTTCAATTAACCTCCTTCATAATACCTACTTAGAGACGAGAGTGAGGCTGACTTAGCCAATCCGACGGAGGGGCGGAAACGATCGTTGGGGGCGTTCGTGGCTAAGTGCCGCACGGGAGGCTTTGGGAAAGTATAAGCCCGTGACAACAAGCTACGAATCTAAATATCTATTTATGTAATGTAACTTAGAGTATACGTGGAAAAGAGTTTTGAGTCAAAAGTCAAAGCGTAAAAAATTCATATGTAGAGTGTTAAGGTATATGTCAAATTTATACAAGCTTTCATACAAAATGAAGTATATTTTGTTTATTTACACCAAAAACTCACGCATGATCATCCGATAACATGTTTGCTAAATCATTAGCAAATACTTGGTCGTCCTCATCCAGTATTAAATCATGTCCCTCCCCCCTTCCATATCAGTCTCCATATCATTACCATCATTCTCATCCAGTATTAACTCCCCCTCCCCTCCCTCGCCAGCCAGCACCATGTTTCCTAAATCATAACCATTTATTTGTAAGTTGTGATCAGGCAATATCTCTCCCTCATCCTCCATATCATCAGTATCACCATCACCATAAGGAAGATACATCTCAACTCCTGGCTCCTCATCATCCCCCATAATATCCACCTCTATATCCTTATCAACCCCCATGTTATCCACCTCTTCATCCGTGTCGTCATCACTATCATCCTCGTTGTCATCACTATCACCCTTGTCGTCATCATCAGCAGCATCATCCATGTCATCATCACCATGCTCCTCCTCCTCCGGAGGAATTTCTGGGTAGTCGAGGGCTATCTAGACGATATTTTCATAATTAATAATCCCCTCATCCTCGGACCCGGAAGATGCATATTTAATTGAAACTCGTAACTGGACCAAAACATCCTCTGAAAAGTGTACAACAAGGAAAAGCGTTGCAACATCTATTAGTGGCTGAAGTGTTGAATTTCATTAATGGATATTGGAATTAAATGAAGAAAATAGAACATGTTACCATATGGAAGAACAAACTCGTTGCTGCCAAAATTGATGGAGAAATGTTCATAGTCTCCACTCGAGCTACCAAACTAAGCATAGTAGAGGACGTTTCCTTGCGTTTAGCAGCTTCATGTCCTATAAAATATCATTAATTTGTTATCACTAATTCTCTAACACTATTTTTAAGGGCATAAATAAATAAAATTCTACTTTTTCAAATATAGCCTAAAACTCACGTGTCAAATCTCAAGGAAACAAAATAATTAAAATGAGAGAATGTAGACTTACAAATATTTTATTATTAGTACGATGGTTTTATTATATGGTAACGTAAAATTATTTGAAGTCTAAAACCTTCGAATACTCTGGGGATATGGCGTCATCAAGCTAAGGTTAACCATTTAACATTTGCTAAAATAATAAGATTAACATTTGCAATTCAGGGAAAGTTCATACCGTTGCAGAACAACCATCTAAATCTTGATGTGTCAATTAGTGATCATCATCTTAAACTTCAAAGGATTATGGCAATGTTCATGTGTGATACTTCTTGTTATCAGTGCATTAATCCTATTATTTATTTTCTCTGAGTTAATCAGTTTGGCGGAAGCGTTACTTTTGGTTCCCTTAGTTTCTATTTCCATGGTTAATCTTAGCTTGATCACATCAAGTTGTTTTGCTTTTTCATTTTGTGAATATGATAGGTTTCATATTTTTCTAAGCCAAGTTTTTCCTTTTAACTTATGGCATAGGATGGGGTAAATGGGCACTCCTCTGTTAAATTAAAAGTTTGAAAAGTAATCAATTTATACCCTTTTAGATGCACTTAAATTGCATATGTCAGAATCCAATGATATGTATATTTACATTCTCGTGTTGTGTCCTCTGGGACTTGGGAAATTCTGTCCCCATGTGTAGAAACTCTTTTCCTACCCAAACTATTTGAAGCTTTTGTTTGATCTATAGTATACACTGGAAATAAAAGATGCATGCGTGCGTAGTTATATCTTATTTTTTTATGTAAATTAACTAAGTACGGCCGGATGATCATCTTCTGAAGCTGTGTTCTGCTAAGGGCTTCTCAGCATCTTTGTCATTGGGTAACTTAACTGCAGAATAAACACCTGCGCCGGCTAGAGCACCAAGAAAAGGAGCGGTGAGGTAAACCCATATGGCCTTGTAATTGTTTGAAGCAATTGCTGGCCCCAAAGTCCTCACTGGATTCATTGAAGCTCCTGTACTTTCCCTGAATTGCAAATCAGAGGATAACACTTTAGTTCAATTTCAAGAGCCTCGAGAAGTGTTTGTCATCCAAGACCTTAAGGTCCAATCCCAGTTGATAAAAAATTATTTAAATTTCAAGGAAACAAACTAAGAAGAAAAAAATGAATATGTATGCACAATTTTAAGTAAGGACAAAGCTGTGAGCCATACCCGGCTATTAGTATATTGAGCATGACAGTAGCTCCAACCGCAATTCCTGCAAGCTCTCCCACCTGTTTGTTTTGATCAATTATAGTGCTCGAGTTCACATTAGAGACACAGCTCATTGAAATAAACAATGAGATCTGGACTGGATCTCTCTTGGTTTACTATATTAATTAGATTATTTCCAATCCCAATTTCATTTTTTATTGCCAGATCAAATGAGGATATTTAACTGGTGGGACTGGCCTCTTGTCAGAGAAATTAATATTGTTTGTCTTTGCAATTATTTTTCACTCAAGTTGCAATTTTTTCTGGGATATTTTGCAGGAATCTATCTATCTTGAAAGATAAAAGAAATGAAAATAGAAAAAGGTTAAAAAGCTGAAAAATGTGTTCTTACTTACAGCTCTTGTATCAGTGGCTACTGCAGTGACAACAAACATGAGATTGAATGTGATAATGAACTCCAAAGCAAAGGCTTGAGCATAATTCCCCGAAGGGACAGTCACTCCACCACCCATTATAGGTTCAAAAACTGCCTTGAGCGCAAATGCAGCACATATTGATGAAACAACTTGTGCTCCTATGTACACTGGAACCTGGAATATTCAAATCCCACATCAGAATGCTACTAAAAATGTATTGGCTATGCAGTTATAAGTAATTTACGTGTTTCCAGGGAAAATGTTTCAGGGCAGCAAATGCTAGCGTGACGGATGGATTGAGATGGGCTCCCGAGATGTGCCCTGTTGAGAGTATAACTATCATCACAGCTAACCCCGTCGAGGCTGCTAGGCCGAGAAGTGTTTCCGAGCCTTGAGTCTTTTCGTTCACTACTGCTGTGGCTGTCCCTGCAAATATGAGTATGAAGGTGCCTATGAACTCAGCTCCCACCTGATTTTGACAATTAAGTTCACCAAAAAGTTAAATTTAGCAGTAAAAATCCATATGTATTCCGTATATATTGTCACATAAACAAACCTTTCTTGCAAGGGAGACTGGAGGTGGAGACAATCCACAAGAGACAGGGGGTAAGGTCCCTTCTTCCATGTCCCATGCTTCAACACTGAAGCATTTGCAGCTCTTAAGAAGAGATGCTTTTCTATTCCTTTCGGGCCTGAATCCTCCGAAGAGAGGAGCACCGGGAGTCCCTGGGGTTACAGGTGTTGAAGGTGCTGATGTTCCATCTTCACCTTCCATTTCTTTCTCACAAACTACTACAACCCCTCAAAAGCTAAAAGGAATTCACTTTACATGAGTTTCTTGTTTTTATGTTCTCATGGCTATGACTGACCCCTTGATGCATTTTATATTAATTACTGGCTTGGGTACAATAATGTTGACTTGGGGAGTTGCATTGGGAGTAGGAGGTATGGGAACGCACACGTGGTGTTTGGTCTTGTGAAAGTTTACCGATCTCCAGTAATGTCATATTTTACATTTTATTATTTTTAGCTTATTTAGAACTAGTAAAGGTAAGAAGCAATAGAATGTTTAAATTGGTTTGTTATATATAACTAAAAGAATTTGTGAAATTGAATTCGAATCCAAGTAGGAATAACCTATTGGGACTTTAGTGCATATATGTTATGTTGTTGAATTTTGTGGTTTGCTCAAAACTGGTCCTATAGTTGAGAGGAACTCGATGCACCTTTATTATTTCAAAGTCCTTAATTTTCATAATGCAAAGCAGAGTACATATCCCTTGATTCAAAATTGATTTTAAGGGTCACCCTTTGTTATTTCAAACTCCCCATTAATAGTGCTAAAAACAAGAACTGAAATGACAATTGTATTTGTCTTTCTTCTTTCAATCTATTTCATTACAACATTAGACTCCATTAATTATATCATCAACAGGTACGTAAAAATCAACTGAAAAAAGAATCATTACAATTTAGAGATAATGATGTAAAGTTGGAACAAATTCTGTCTGATATTAATGGTCCATATTTTGTTTCTTATTCTTGTTTTGAATAGCATAATTTATAATGGATGGCAAAGATCGAAATGAAGGTCTTTCACTATCACTTCAAACATGTAAATACCTCAAGGCTTTCCTTTTATCTTGTTTTTAAATTCTTCTAAATAAAATAAATTGGAAATCAACTTTCATAGTTTATTTTAATATATATATCATATATATATATATATATATATGGTGATATTGATGCTTATAACTACGGAGCCTCTAGGGTGCGGGCAAGGTAACTCACCATCACATGCGGGACGGCCATGAAAATCATGTCATGTAGCTCGCATAACTAGTATGTAACTCGGCGAGTTGACTCGGTCTGTAAATAGACCATTTACCCTTTTTATTTTAACTTTAAATAATAGTTGAGATAATTTTCAATTAATAAAACACGGTTATAACCTTTAAATCAAAAAAATGAAAAATATACTAATTGATTTATTTCCATGATTAATATCGATGGTTATTAATATCGATGGTTATCATGTAATTAGGGTTACATCAATTTCTTCTGAGAGAATTGCAATTGTGGTACCAAACTATATACAAATTTTCACTTGTGGTACCATTAAATTCGGGGCCGACACATTTTGTACCACAATTTAAGAAATTTAATCATGTTTGATACCACCGTTAAAAATGGACATTAACTGATGACGTGACAATTAAATTTTATTGCAAAATTGATACCATTACTTATGTTGATTGACAGTTATTCCTCTAACTTTCCAAGTTGTAAAAATAACATCACATCTTCAAATTTATTGACAATTTTAGTCCACTTTGTTGTTCAATTTCAAAATTAGCTCGAAAATGACACGTGCGGACCAATTTAGAGATTTTACTTAATATATTTACATATTTATTTAACTAATTTTATTTTATAAATAATATTAATAGACCAAATCATACTTTAACATATATTCGAATATATGTTAAAGTATGATTTGGTCTATTAATATAATAATATTAATATATTTAATATTTACTAAAAAATTATAAATCTAAAATTTTTATATGACAGGCTATAAATCTGAATATAGAGCCAAAATATAATTCAAATACTAAATAATATAATTTTACCAACTATATAAAATTTTTGGAACATACATTCATAGAATAACTATTCAAGTGTTAAACTATTGTAACTATTTCACATTCACTTTATTTAAATTTTAATATCTCAATATAATCTACATTTTATATATGTATACATTAGAATTTAATTAAACACCGATTATAAATTAACAAAAAAAAAAATCATATGCACAACATACATTAACTTGCTAGTGAATTCAATTTAGACGTGATCGGATATAATAATTATGTAATAAATGGAAAAGATAATTTCTTTAATTTACTAAGCTGTTTATTTACGGCTCGAACCATGAAAAAATAATTTATCTAAAGTTCATATAATATGATATAGTATTAGCTAAATTCTCTTTTAGCTATGAAGTATAGAACCATCTTTAAAGATGCTTATGCAGTTATGCATTTAGAATCACACTGAATCAAAATGACAATGGAGTATATTTTTCCGATCAAACACGTTGTTCTAAGTCCTAATTATATATTGTTTGTCTTTATATATATTTGGCAACAAAAGAGTCCTTTGGTTAAAATTTTAATTTGACTTTTATGCAAATCTTGCATTTCATCAGTATTTGTCATATTTTATTTAACAGTAGAATAGAAATGACGAATAACATTTTCTAAAACTATAAATGTTCAATTTATTAACATTTAAATAAAATATATCATGTTAAAGAAAAAAGAAAGTTAGAAAATTAAATGTGAAATTTTATCTTAAAGTTGGACCTACCTAACAAAAAACACTTCTATAATATAAAATTCATTAATAAGCAACGCTGATTCCATTGCCGCTGCAGCACTACCACTCAATTTACACTAATTTTCCGCTCTCTCTCCTCTTTCTCTCTCTAGGGTTATTCCAACTTCACATAGATATCTCCGCCAGCATTTTCAGCGCTCACGTTCTCAGTCACCACCGGCTTCTGTTTCTCTGCAAACTTATATTGTCTTCATCGAGGTGATAAATTTCTGTGTTTATGATATTGGGGGTGTGTTGAAATGCTTCAATTTTTACTTAAACTAGGGATTCTTGTGAACTAGCCTTTTGCAGTTTGTGCTTTTCTGTCACTCTCTTGTTTATAAATTTGTCACTGAAAGCACTACTTAAGCGCATTTTCTACATTCAGAAGCTGAGAGGTGCTTTTTTAAGCAATTGTAAACACCCCATTGTGCTAAGCTAATAAGTTTTAAAAAAAATTGTTCAATTCTTCTGAAGAGTGCACCTCAATCTGCTTGCCGTTTGTTGAGTTGACTCGGTTTTACCTGGTCGATTTGTGCCATGTGTAAGTAAACTGAGAATTTTGTTCAGGAGACAACTGATATGCGGTCTAATTAGATATGCTGTATATTACTGAGTAAACTGGTGCTGTGGAGAAGTGATTGTTATTAGTTCAGCTACAAATGAGTTAAACTGGCATTTTTCTAAGGGGAGTGGTATTTTTGCTATCAATTTTGAGTTTTGTTTTACATTTATTAGTTTCTTGATGATTGAATATCCATAAGCTGTTGAAGGTTTAGTCATTTCATCTGCATTAATAAGTCGAGAGTATCGCCTTTTGTTGGTAAAACGCAAAGGTGACTTTGTCTTTTTGTATATGATTGAATATCCTTCGGGCCTGTGCTCTATTTGGAAAACCACATGAGGCATGGGCGTGTGTTGCTTTTCTTTTTTTTTTTTTGAGAAAATTTTAGCCATTCACGAAAACTACGTATTCTAAAATGTAGCATATACTTTTAGTTTCAATCAGCGAATTTAGAAGCTTTTCAATTGTTTTTGACGAAACTTTTGCTTTTAAATAGAAGAAATGTTTTTGTCTTAAATTAGTAAACTTTGCAGAGTATATATCATTTCCCAACTTAGTTTCATATGTTCTTTTTTGGTTTCTTTATTTATTGGCTCGGTCGACGAAACCATTGTAAATTTATACCTATGCCTGCAAAGTACCTGCTGGCTTAATTTCGCCAGTGGCTTCCCGGTTATATATGCATATATTGGATGGTACATTTGTAAGTTGGAACCATTTGAAGCCCCTTTTATGACTGCCAATTACCAATACTTTGACTTGCATAAAAATATATTTACTGACTCCTCATTCCTTAGTTTCTGAAAGATGTACCTTTACTTACTGGAAATCATGTTATTGGTGTACAATCTTTTGTGGTGATTTATGATCACATCAGATTTCCTTTTCAGTCTTCATAACATTGCTTCATCCAGTTGTTTTATACGTGACACCTCAGATGGGAAGCAGCTCAGATGAAGAGTCGGATTTCAGTGAGTCGGAGATTGAAGAATACAAGGAGAAACCATATGAGCTACTGAAGGCAGGGACTTACAAGGTTAAAGGACCAAACGGTACCCTTAGGTGCCCATTCTGCGCAGGAAAGAAAAAACAGGTCTACCAGTACAATCATCTTTATCAACATGCTATTGGAGTCGCCAAGGGATCTGCCCTTCGAAGTGCTAAGCAGAAAGCTAATCATCTAGCTTTGGCTTCATACTTAGCAAATTATCTATCGGATGAGGCTGAACCACTCCCACAACGAGTGGAACCTGCTTCTGTTGCTACACCTGAGCAGACTGAATTGTACTGTTGGCCTTGGGTGGGGATTCTAGCTAACATTTTAAGGGAGCCAAAGAATGCAAATCGTGTGGATAGCAGTAGTTACTGGTTGAGCAAATTCTCCAAATACAAGCCTCTAGAAATTTTAATTTTCTGGGATGAACAGCAACTCACAGCGCAAGCTGTTATAAAATTTGATGCTGATTGGAGTGGGTTCAAAAATGCCATGGAGTTTGAGCGGTCGTTTGAACATGTTGGCCAAAGTAAAAAGGAATGGGATAACCGAAAAACTTCTCCAGGTCCGAGTATTTTTGGATGGTTTGCTCGTGAAGATGATTACAAATCAGAAGGGCCAGTGGGAGATTATCTTCGCAACAAAGGGGAACTAAAAACAATCAAAGATGTTGTTCATGAAGCAACTAAGGATAGGAACAAAATCGTGGGTAGTCTGGTCAGTGAGATCGACCTGAAAAATGATAATCTGGATCAGTTAAAGATCAAGTACAATGAAAAGACAATGTCCCTTAGTAGGATGCTGGAAGAGAAAGACGAACTTCACCGTTGCTTTTATGAAGGTTTGTTGCACATTCAGTCATCCTTCTTCATTTTTTTGTCAGGCTGTCAGCTACTGCATGATTGTTTGCCCACATGGCACATTCTCTCCCTGTCCCTCGCATTTTGTGAATGTATTGGATCTTCATATTTGAGGCCTTTAACTTTGTTTATTCTTGATTTAATGTAGCCACATGCGTATATGCTCGTGATTGACAATTAGCTCCTTTAACTTGTGTATGAAGAAACAATTTTGCTTTGATCTATCTGCACTTACATCAGAATATTTTATATAGTACAACTAATATATGACCATGGTGACTAGTTGGTTGATTTTGGTCTTCTTTGAGCCAAAGATACTGTCTAGAAACTGAATCAACCTACATAATATTGCTAATGCCAAGTTTCAGTTGAAACGGATATTAATTTGATGTTTTTTTCAGAAACAAGGAAGCTGCAACGCATTGCCAGGGAGCGCATTCAGAGAGTTTTGGATGAACAGGAGATGCTGAATGTAGAGTTGGAGAATAAGAAAAAACGGCTTGACTCATGGAGCAAAGAACTGAACAAGCGTGAGGCATTAACTGAACGTGAGAGACATAAACTCGACGAGGAGAAAGCAAAGGTATTCATTGTGTGCACAACTTATAATACATGTACAGATAAAACCCAAATGTGGACTGACACTTCAAAATACCTCACTTGTTACTCTAGTCCCAACATGATATGATTAGATATTTATCAAAGAAAAATGTGTGCATGCCCGATTGTTTCAATAATTATATGGCATGCATACTGCAGACTTCTGAATTTTCAGCCTAAGTTGTATTTATCCCTTATCATATGCTATCTTGCTTATGTAACTAGTTCAGATATGAAATTAAAATAATTTGCCTGTGATCTTTTGCTAACTATAATCACCTATTGTTAAGTTGATGTGTAATGTTGTAAAATTAAATGTCAGAATGATATGAGGAACAATGCGCTTCAAATGGCTTCTGTGGAGCAAAGGAAAGCTGATGAAAATGTCTTAAGGCTAGTTGAAGAACAAAAGGTTGCAAACTCGCGACTTTAGTAAACTCTTTTCTTCTCTCTCATTGACACGCACACTATTTACGTTTCATATATGGAAGTTAACTATAAATTCTTGTCAGTTAATGCTTGTTTTAGTAGTCTCATGTACTGAAAATACATAATATTATGCAGAGGGAGAAGGAGGCGGCTCTCAAGAAAGTTATTGAGCTAGAAAAACATTTGGGTGAGAAGCAGAAATTGGAAATGGAGATTGAAGAACTGAGAGGAAAATTAGAGGTCATGAAGCATATGGGAGGTGATGATGATGAAGCTCTTCAGGAAAAGATAAAGCAGATGAATGAGCAATTGGAAGACAAAAAAGATGATCTGAACCATCTTGAGGAGACAAATAAACAATTATTTACAAAAGAGCGCGTAAGTAATGATGAGTTGCAAGAGGCTCGCAAAGTGCTAATAGCGGTATGATATTCAGCCTCTCTTTGTCTCTCTCTCGCAGACACACACGCACAGCACACACATTCACAAAGCATCCTCCACCTCAAGCTCCAAATCTTTCTAGTAGAATTGGCTGTGTATTCTTATACAACCAAATTTGTATGTCTTTATTCTGCAGTGAATATTTCCAATTTGTCTTATTTGTTTTCAGGGGTTGCATGATATGTTAACTAGCAACCGTGTTAATATTGGCATAAAGAGGATGGGTGAAATTGATGAGAAAGCCTTCAGGAACGCTTGCAAGCTAAAATTCCCACGTGATGAAGTTGAAATCCAGGCTTTGACCAAATGCTCCGAGTGGCAAGAATATTTGAAAGACCCTAATTGGTTCCCATTCAGAGTCATTACTGATCACTTGGGTGATTCTCAGGTGCCTTGGAATGAACCTTCACTTAACTTCAATGTTATAAGTATATTGCATTTTTAACCATCTTAATTATCAAATTTGTTTTACATATAAGTATATAATTAGCGAAAGTTTTTATGCATTAACAAGTGTTGTGGTGTAATGTAGGAATTTTTGAGGGAGGATGATGAAAAACTATGCGGCCTAAAGGATGAATGGGGAGTTGAGGCTTATGAAGCAGTAACGACAGCCTTAAAGGAGATGAATGAGTATAATCCAAGTGGTCGATATGTTGTTCCTGAGCTTTGGAACTTTAAAGAAGACAGAAAGGCCACTCTAAAGGAAGTAATTAGTTACATCTTTGCGCAATTGAAGTCACTGAAACGCAAGAGAGGTTAAACGGGTTTGTTTCAATCGCAAGGTGAGAAAAGTTCATATTATGAAGTTTCAAGTCTAGGAGCTGATGATAATTAGGAGTCCAAACTTATGAGTAGTAGTTTAGATGTAATTGAAGAATTATAACTGTCGGTATTGTTGACTAGCCGTCACCGTAGACCCTTGCTGCAGATTGATTGTCTTTGGGAAATTAGTAATTATGTTGAAGTTTTAATCATTTGCTCATATTAGATTAAAGAAGATTATTTATTCCACCTTAGAAATTGGTATAAATTTAAATCAACTATAATAAAACAATCGTCCAATTATAAGATAGCTACAAAAGCGAGCATGCGAATTTATTATGATTCTCAATAAGGAAATTGCATATTACATATTAAATTTTTACCTAATTTAGATATTTGATATAAAATCTTCAAAAGGAACACATCTAATATCAAAATTAAAGGGCTTGTTTCACATTTGTTTGAGCTTTAATGGTAATTTTTTGTGTGTTTAAGATTATGCTCAAAAACTTTTACAATAGCGTGACGATTCCTTGTAGATTATGAAATGTGATTTACTTATTTATTGTATTTCCTGAACAAAAACTTGTACCATTAGAAAGATCTCGTTCAATGATATAAAAAACATAAAATTTGACCCCAAAGAGTTGATGGAGAAAAGAAATGTAAAAGAAATAATTTCCTTCAATATAATTTACATGCATGTAAATATGTAATTTTTGTCCGAACATATTTACATAACAATATACATGTTTGACTAAGGAAAATGAAAAATTATATGACTGACTGTAATATACTTGTAATTTGATTGGTTATTAAAATTTGACTGAACCTAAGTCTATATATGTAAAAATCCTCTTGGGTACACAGAGATCTTTCCCGTTTGTATAGACTATCTCAATATGTCAACGCATTAAAAAAAAGAAAAAAATCCGTGCTTATTTCTGGTAATTCATTAACAATCATGGTCGTAAGATCTTATACATTAATATATTGACATGCAATAAGGATTTTATATTATCTAGATATCGCAAATTAATTGCACGTGGGTAATTATATTTCATTTTCCAAAATGTTTATGAAACTATTTAAACTCAGCATACCTCTCAGAAAGTTTGCAATCGTAAGCAAAGAATTAAAAATATAAACATGGCAAAATTTTACATTTTTGTGTTTCTGGTAATCAATTGCGTTTTTGGTGTTGGATATGCTAGGCCTGGAATGAATGAATTGTTTGGCCAGAAACAAGTAATAATAATTCAATAGAAATATTCAACTACTTTTTTCTCAATTGAAAATTTTCACTAATCTTGATACTGACATTGCCTTTTTTTTTTTTTTTTTTCCTTCTTCTTTCTTCTTCTTTTGAATCGTGTTTGTTTTAATTAGTTCAAGGAATGGTGTATAGCCCAAATAGATGAGCCGCCTGAAAATATGCAAGCATTTTTAGATTTTGCTTGTGCTTTAATAGATTGTGCACCTATAAATCTAGGTGGTGAGTGTTTTTTCCCGGACACCATAGGATCCCATGCATCCTATGCAATGAACATGTACTACCGGAAGACTCAGATTTGCGATTCTGATATTGCAATTTTAACATCGTGGGATCCTTGTAAGTCACTCTTATATATATATATATATATATGTTTTTTCATTAATTTAATTAAACACAAATATATACATCAATACACATGTAGATAGAGACATATTTATTCGGTACGTTTAAGATTATGAGCTTACAAACTCTATTCATTTTAATGCAGCTACTGCAGAATGCCAATGGCCATGAGTACAAGCCAATATTTCAAGCATAAGCACGGGAAATTCTTACCTAGATCGGGTTTGGCCGAACCCAAACTAATTACATGGCAAGTGTAATACACTTGCTTTGGGATTGGATGTAACTTCCAGGAAAGTGACCAATCACAAAACAAGTGCAATACACTTGCTTGGTGGTTGGATGGGTTTGGCCAAGCCAGGCTTGGACAAGAATTTTTCAATTAAGTGTTATTTAAAATATAATATTTCCTTCATTCCACTATTTTTACTCCATTAGCTACAACTAGTACCCGATCAAACTTGTAAATCATTCAAGTGACTTATCATGTAAAATTATTTACATTTATGGTGTATTGACCTTATTAAATATTAATGTATACGGTGTCATTTTATATTATCAATTTATCAGTTAAATATATTAATTAAATTATTTTTTCTAATTTTTATAAATTAAGTCAAGTTGACTGATCAACTTTACCAATAGATAAATAAAAATGGGATGGAGAAAGTAATAAAAAAGACCAAAAAAAATATGAAATTGGAGAGACTTTTGATATTTAAAAAGTGTCAATTCCTATAAAGTATTATTAGTGTTTTAGTATGATTCAAATTGTAAAATAAAAAAAAATCTATTAGAGTTTGAGTTGATGAACACTTTGTAACTATTAACTTGTTAAATTTATCAAGCTCTAATAAAAATGGACCCTTTTTATTTAGAGATTTAATTTTAATTAGAGAGCCATTAAAAAAAATCATAGATTACCTCAAGATATATATATATATAAGCTCATAGAAGAATTTAAGGGGGTCCATGCACCCCCGTCTTGTAACATGGCTCCGCCACTGAGCATAAGGAATATTTCACAACTCTCCAGTCTAGTGTGCATCTATGAAATATACTCCATCTCCATCCGTTTTTTTTTATTTTTTATTTTTATTTGTTGTTTTGAAGGGTTGTACATATATTAAGAAATACTATATAATAAATATTCAATTTTTTTAGGGAAAAATTTCAAAATACTCTTTTAATCAAATAATCACAATATTAATTAAGATTAATTACAACCATTAACAAGAAAGATATAATTAATAGAAAATAAATAATTTTGCATTAAACTCATAAAACGACAAATAAAAAAATAAAGATAGTAATATAAAGAAATAATAATAATATCGGAACAATGGAAAGTACTAAAAACTAATTTGTAGAAAATCATGAGTGTATCTATACTATTTAAAAAAGGGAAGCCTGTTTTTATTTACAAAATGGCATACTACACCAAACAATTGTCACTTCCCAAAATTACCACCAATTCAACCTTGTATTATTTTCAATTAATTTTTTATATACCTTAATTATTTTTTTATAACATAATTGTTTTATTTCTTAAAATTAATCACATTTTCCTTATTTTTATATTTTGCCCGAGTAGATTACAGATGATGGTAATATTCATGGCGGTAATTCACTCCGAACAAGTACAAATTTATTTTGTTACACCATAAATAATTATGCACGCAATTACTATGTGACACGGTTGATAGTAATTAAAAAAAATACTAAAGGAGACTACAATTTTTGTCAACTTATTTCACTAATGTAAACATATTATCTTATACTAAGTGTGCTTTTGGAAAATAAACTATATATTATAATAATCAAGAATTGAATATGTTACGAGGGGATGACCATTGAAGACTTCCAGAGAAGAAAACTTATATTATAGTATTCAGTTGGAGCCTAAATAACAGGGTAATAAAAATTGATATGATGAAATTTTATATTGTTATTTTATCAGTGTGAAATGGAAGGAATATGTGTACGAAAGGTAGAAGACATGTTTGACTTGCAATTTTAAAATAGCTTTAGATATAAATTGATATCTTAGAGAATCTGGGGATTTCCGGAGTGTTGTTTGTAGGAGTATTTTTAGATATAAGTTTTGTGTATAATTAACCGGAGAAAAATATCAAGAAAGGATTTATATGAGCCTCATCATTTGAAAGCTGCAGACCTTAAAAGACATTGAAGAACACAACAATGCAGAATTAGGCAATAAAAACAGACCTAGAGCAAATCAGCTGCTGTAAAATGAAAGACACTCTTAAGTACCAGAAAGCCATGAACACATCTTAGAGTGAAGTCCTTGTTGCCAACTAAATCATAGAAATGAAACCAACGACAACATGAAACAACTCATCCAATCACAACCAAACTTTTTGGAAAAAAAATTGAGCCAAAACTACCAATTATGCACTAAAATGCAACTCGCAGACAAACACAACCCCCGTTAACAAAATAATGATCGTAAAAGGCATTGAAGAGGCAAATAAGTTGAAACATTTAAATCTAATACAACTATCATCAATCCATAAGTTTACAAAAGAGTGTGGCATCATAACATTCTGTGGTGCACAACACGTATAATTTCATCAACACCTACCATAATGTCACATCTTTCTCGTTTTTTCTTTTTTATTTATTTTTCCACATGTTTACCTATTGAGAATTTGTATTCTGTCCATTCTCAAAACCTAAACCATACAACACACCAGAATACTTCTCTAAAGAACCGCTAAAGAAATATTCCTTCAGTTTCCTGAAAGTACACGAGGTAAGCAAGCTATCTGAACCTGCTTGATGGCAAACCCCAACTCTCTCCACCTCCAACAATTCCGCGAGTTTATTCAAACCACCATGTAAGCTGTTACAAAACCTCATCAAATGTTTGATGTCATAAACCACCGGAAAGTAAATATTAATCAAAGTAAAAAACCCAGCCTGTGTTTCAGGCAAGTCTTGGCAAGTTAAAAGCTTGAGCAAATAGCCAAAATCGTACCCACTATGGAAAGTCACCCAATACACGTTATCATTCAAAACGATCCCTGATGACATCAAAAGCTCCCCAAAACGCCTTACATCAATACCCTTCTCATAGTTTTTCGAGAAATCAATGCCACTCTGGCGCAATAACTCGATGGAGTCATTGGCGAAGACGTCCTCATCGGGATTAAATTCGCGGAAATTAAACTGCCAGATGCAATACTTATCAGTCCCACAAGTGGGTAAATTTCCTTTGTCATCTGAGAATGTGAGACCCAATTGGATCAGTTTCAACAGATCAACATTGTCTTTCAATGTCTGGTAATGGTAATCATTGGAGTTTTTGAAATTGCCCACAGGGCGAATCACAACTCCAGGAAACTCTGTGTCCATTGCGATGTAAGGATATTCATCGACAACCTGATGAATCAACGCAAACTCTTCTTCTAAATTATATGCCCAAACCTCTCGGATTTGAATAGAATCGCTTTTGGGCAAAAGCGACATCTCCCACAACAAATATCAGAGCAATATTCGCAAAAAATCTCAAGTCCTCTTACTTTTTCTATTCTCGATAATTCAGAATTTGAGCTTTTCGGAAGAATCCTCCCAAATCTGTCAGTTTGTCACAGATCTTAAATTAGATCAGCAAGAAAAAAAAAATTCAAACGCTTATAAGCCCCAGTTTTTCGTAAACCCTGATGAACAAACAATATCAAATCACGACCTTTATATGTATGGTAACAAAAATCCAAACCACACACACAAAGGCACAAAATTGGGATAGAAAACGTACCTTTCGACTGGATCTATTTATTAATTTAAAATCACATTTCAGGTTACATGTCACCGGTTACACATACAAATACATATGTGCATATATATATATAAGAGGGTGGAAGGGTTTGGTCAGGAGAAAAATCACAATTGAATGTAAGGCGGCGATGAGAGGGGCGAGAGAAGAAGATTAAAGGAATTTAGGGTTAATGAGAAAAATTACGAATTATTTTTCAACTTTTTTTTCTTTTTTTTTTTTTTTTTTTTTATAATTAAGAGAGAGAAGATGAACACGGTCGGGGGGCCCTTTTCCTCTGTTCACCTTGGAAAGAAGAGAAAACGCTTACGAGACCGATTATTTTTATATAAGTGGAAAGTACTTAGATGGATCGGGTCTAGGAGTCACTCCTACACCTTGTGATGACGTGGTCTATCACTCTTGCCAAGTCATTTATTCATAAATGTATTTAAAAAAAAAAAAAAAAAAACTTCTTGTTTGTTTCTCAAAAATCAAAATCTGAGAGATATGAATCGTATTTTGAATCGTAATATATATGGTAAGTATAATTATCAACTCAATATATGAAATAATACAATATGATAATGTTAACTTAAGAATATTTTAGTGAAAACGTAATTGAGAACTTAAAATCATCTAAATTATTTTCAGTGAAAAAGCAAAACAATTAATTAGTCTTTGTTTCAAGTCGAGATTAAATTGAACAAAATGTTATATAAAGACAAACTTTCGTATATAAAATAAACAAAAGATACTCTAGATTTCGTCCTGAAAATTTTATATGAATAAATGATTTGGATAGAAATAGACGACAAGGTCTAGGATGTCACCTAAGAATTTAAGTGAATGCTTTTAATTTTTTACTTCTTCTTTTTATTTATTGTTAATTTTTATCATCCTTGTTTATGATGGAGGAGAAAAATGTATTTCTAAAATTACTAGTAATGCAAGCGACACTCGTGAACCCTAGTTACTTTGAGTGTAGCAAGATTTGAACATTAATTATATAGATTTCAACTAAATTCAAGAAATATTTGATATGCACATTATCATGTTATAATTGTAATTGTAATATTTCGTCATTTAATTGCAATAAAAAATATTGTTCAAGTACACGCTATTCATCTAAGAATCAGTTAAGATTGATAATAACATACACAATCCTAGTAAAAGTTATTTATTAGGCATGCAAGGGCAATAAGAAAGATAGTTTGAATATTTGGTATTAAGTAGTAAATTATTATGCATAAATCTTTTATTTTTATTTTATTTGGAAACATTTTTCCTAGATTTTTGACAAGATTACTCTAACGTGAAATAATATTACAACACGATTAATTTGAAATACTTATTTAATAATATAAAACAAGAAATAGCTTGAAGTTTTTCTAATTTATTCAATTGGTTAACTAAAATCCCATGCAAAATAATAATATATTAATAACTAAGTGGTGAAAGACCAACTGTATTCTATAATATTGTGGGATATATATGATTTTGTGAATTGTTTGTGCTTTGGAAAGTTTTAGTGATTGAAAAGTGGGCCAAATTTAGGTCGGCAGAGGCGTGAGTATTGATTGAGGATGGTGATAGATTTTTATGTACGTGAATGGGGTTTCTTGGATGGTGTTTTGTTTTTTCTTTCTTTATTGTCCCCCTAGGGAAATTTTTTTCTACACCGACTCTAACAAAGATTCGTAGACCTTTAGTTATGGGTTATAAAAATGAATCAGCAATACAAAATCATTCACTTGATCCCGTGATTGCATAGGGAATCCAATGATGATATGATATTATTCGTAATCACAAGTTTATAATTTTTTTTTTTATCAGAACTATATAAGAATTTTTCCTCATGAGTTGATTTTTATTTTGTGTATGATTGATATTTTTTGGTAACAAAAACCTTGGGAACTTAAATCATGAATTTGTTTAATTTGGTGATTTATTTGCCTTTCAAAACTTGGGGAAATACACACTGTGTGAAATTCGTCTCAGAAAAAATAAAAACGAAAAAGGAGTCAATGTGAAATAGGTAAAAAATTGTAGATGGATTTTTCCGTTGGATTCTGCACCTTTTTTTTTTTTTTTCTTTTAATATAGGCTTGATCATGACAATATTGATAGGGATTATATTAAGTTTGATTTGACCCAACGAATTAAATAAATACATATGAGAGTATTAAATAATAGTAAACTAGCATTTGCCCCGTGCAATGGTTTATACACAATAATTTAAAATTATATTTTAATTGAAATCAATTTTACAATAATTATTAGAAATTTATTGATTTTATTATTTACATAAAAAAAAAAACTAATGTTAATTTACCACACTCAATCCATAACAACAAAAGGCGCAAAATGCTACATTATCTCTTTGAAAATTGAATAAAAGTTGATGAACATTGATCAAGTATGAGTGAATCTATATTGATTTTCTTTTACATTAAAAAGGAACTTAAATATTTGAAGTTAAAAAAGGAATCAAATAATAATTATTCAATCATGAACTAAATATAAAATATCACTGACCGACGACATAAATAAAGTAGAAAATTGATGAGCTACATGTATATCAAAATTTCATTATTTATAGATACTTGGTTGATATCAGGTGACCTCATGATAAACACCACTTTATCATATTTTCGATATATATATATATGCAGTGAAATTTAAAATTCAAACAGTTCTACTATAATGCTTCAATAAATATAAACGAAAACGCCATACAATAAATTCAAACAATTCTACTACTATAATACTATTTTAATATTCTAAACTACTATGGTAATTCTCTCCAAAAAAAAAAACACTCCTATGATAAGATTTTAATCAATTCTCAAGACCAAAAATACAAAAAAATATAGAATTGAGGGGAAAAAAACTAAAAGCTCTTTAATTGAATTTTTCTATTGAAAATTAATCATATAAAAGTATTAGTTATAGAGATATAACTCGTGAAATTTCGAGCCATGTTGGACATATTATATAATAACCTCTCCATACGGATATACGAATTTGGGTTCATCACTGTGTGAGAGTTCACTTTAGGTATAATAAAATATTTGTTTTATAAACCTCTACGTATTTCAAATTCGAAACATTTCATAAATAAGTAAATTTTGATTTATTTGATCATGATTATAAGAATTAAACATAGTGATACATGTTCAAATTAATTAAAAATAAGAAACTCTAAGTTTTGAGTTTTCTTATTTCAATCTCAAAGATTTTTATCTAATTAAGTAGTCAATACATGTGTAAAAGTTACAATGATAATATAAATAGATTCAAAGCTATTGTAATAACATAAAA
This sequence comes from Penstemon barbatus, assembly GCA_003313485.2. Classification (NCBI taxonomy): domain Eukaryota; kingdom Viridiplantae; phylum Streptophyta; class Magnoliopsida; order Lamiales; family Plantaginaceae; genus Penstemon; species Penstemon barbatus. Next base: position 11,142,994 of record CM064883.1, on the reverse strand, counting down.
TTTAAAATTATGACTTCAAAATTGTAATTCTAAAAAAAAAAAAAAAAAAAAATTAGTAGGAAGCAAAGAAGCACCAAATATTAATAAAACTAAACCAAATTATGAATTTTGATGAATAAAAAATTAAATATTTGAATTAAGTATAAACGAAGTCTAACTACTAATGAAATTGCAAAACAAAAAAAAATGAAAATGTTCCCAAATAAATTTTCTAAAATTATATAGGTATTTATATGAATGAAAAAAAAAAACAGAAAAACAAATATTCTTAAGTAAGAAAATATTCATATGTAGTATATAAACACAAAATATATTTATTTTGTGTTTAAATTGGCAAAATGGCAAAATAATTATGATGAGAACCTCCCCCCATGTAAACTATTCAAATCATTAGGTGAGACAAATAAAATTCTCAATCCCAAAAACATTAAACATAAAAAATAAAAAGAAGAAGAATCAAGATGAGCTAAATATTTAAAATATTTATAATAAGAGAAAAATTAATAGAATACGAAAAAAGAATAAACATACATAGAAAAATGATATGGGCATGTAATAAGACTTATACCAAATAGGCAATCATCTAATAACTATAAAGTAGTTATGGTAGAAAAAATCACATTCAAATTAAGCTAAATGAATTATTAAAAAACATAATTAATAAAAACAAACCTATAAACATAAAAATGAAATTTGATGTAGAAAGATATTCAAATATGAAGTTCTAAACAACTTCAAAGTCGCCCTGCAACAAAGATATAAAACAAACAATGTTAGATTTTTAGTTTGAACAATTGAATCAATAGAAATAAGAACTTCAACATGGATTGTAAAGTATAAAATAAGGTTCTTATATATATAAGAGTTCTTATGTAAGAAGTTCGTATTGACTTATAAACATTTCAATAAATTTGATGTAGAAAGATCATCAAATATATGAAGTTCAAAACAACTTCAAAGTCGCCCTGCAACAAAGATATAAAACAAACAATGTTAGATTTTTAGTTTGAACAATTGAATCGATAGAAATAAGAAATTCAACATGGATTGTAAAGTATAAAATAAGGTTCTTATGTGAAGTACGTATTGACTTATGGTAAGTAATAGCTAAATTTAAGGGAACAATTAATGAGTTTTTTTTTTGGCTGATTTTTAGGAATTTTAATAATTGAAACTGAAATAATATTTTAACCTTAATTAGGTCCGTCTTAAACAATTCTAGCCTAATTAATGATAATTCCCTTTTGAAGAGTAATATTGAAAATTAATTACATCCTTAAATTACGTGAGAATATATACAAAGTATATAGTAATAAAAAAAATTCAAAACTCCCAAAAATTAGTATTTGGTCAGATAAACTCAATTGGGGTCAAAAGACACCCTTCAAATATATATATTTATAAGATAAGATAAGATAAGATAAGATTTATAAGATAAGATTTATAAGATAAGATATACTGGATGTGGCTAAATTATTACAGTTCTTCGTATGGATTGGACTACATATTAAATTACTTGAATTTAATTCATTTCAAAAGTTAGTTCACGAGTTGAGGATTGTTCAAAACCTTATAAGGTAAACTTAAACTTGATTTTTAATTCACGTGAGAAATCTAGTCTAAAGACTCTTAACACTCAACTCTCTCCTTCCGTATGGATAGACTAAATGTATGGGTGAAGAAAGTCCAACACGTTATATATTATGATTAACCTTGTGAAATTTTGACATGTGGCTAAAGACCCAATACACGAATAATAACACTCCAGACCTCGTCAATTGGAGAAATGGTGACAATTCAGACATTTGTTATCCGAGCAAAACATGTGTGAAGATAATGATGTCCATCATTCGAATAAGAAGGGTACATCAAGAAATGATGTGACCTATATAAACCTTGAGCTCTGATATCATACTTCACATGAATAACTCACATTAAAAGCTAACTCATAAATTGAGAATATTTGGACTTTGATCCACAATTTAGTAGATAAAATAAATATAGTAGTAAAATGTATGCATTGTTAAATTTAAATTTCAAGAATTTCAGACCACCCCAAATCCATTAAATGTATATTTATCTTAACTTGAGCCCAATTTATGAAAACCAATATTGGGCCGCAAGAGATTGCGATATGCCAGTTTGAGTAAGTAAGGTCCAACCCAATGACTCTTAGGGGTTTTGGGCTTTAACCACATTTTGTATACAGTGGTGAACCCAGATCTAAATTGGACAGGGAGCATATGGGTCCAATTCTGTTAGAGCTAGGGTTTTAGTTTTTCATTCTCTCCATATATAAAAATTGCTATTCCTCTTGCTTCCTCTACCACCTCTGCTGCTGCTCCAATTATTGCAATCCTTTCTTCCGCAATTATTTTTTGTAATTTCTCCTCCATTTTCTATTACTAATTCCATTTTATAGGTCTAAATTATATGTGACTTGAGAATATTTATTATATTTTTAATGATTGATTGTGAGAAACTATAATGCTGCATGCTTTACTTGGATGGGTTTTTTTAGGTTAATCAGTTGCTGCGCAGCTAGCTTATTTGCTAATTTGTTTAACGTTTGAATCATCGCAGGTGTAGATCGAATTACTTATTTACCAGGAAGTAAAAATGTCCGGGTATGTTACCCCTTTACCTATATATATATATATATATATATATATATATATTACATTCATTCAAAAATTGATCTGATTGTTGGTTATCCTTGTGTTTGTGGTTCTAAGCTATTTTAGACAAGGATGAATTTTTTTAATTGATATTCATATTAGTAAGTTCTATGTGAATTCAAATCGATTACTTTATTCTACGAGCATGTGATTGCATTTCTGATCATTTCAAATGAGATGCGATAAAATAGGAATTGCATTTGATAGTCATATTTGATACATAGGTGATTAGAAATTAGGAACTGTGATCATTTTTGTGCCATTATATGGCTATGGCATCTGATATTGAAACAATAGCGAAGAATCATTGTTGTAATGATACATCCACATTATTTTGATTACATTGGTCAAAGCATTTGTTCGTTTCCGGATATTCTCTGATTAATCTAAATCTATTGCTTTGCAGTGAAGAGCCTGTTGTTGTGGAGACACCTGCCGCTGCTCCGGCTCCAGCTCTTGGTGAGCCTATGGATATCATGACTGCATTGCAACTTGTGCTCAGGAAGTCATTGGCCCATGGAGGTCTAATTCGAGGTCTTCATGAGGGTGCAAAGGCAATCGAGAAGCACGCCGCCCAGCTCTGTGTATTGGCAGAGGACTGCAACCAACCAGACTACATTAAATTGGTCAAAGCACTATGTGCCGACCACAATGTGAACCTTATAACTGTCTCGAGTGCCAAGACTCTTGGTGAATGGGCTGGTGTAAGTGCAATCTACTTATCTATACTGAGAGTTGTAAAATAGACAAGAGTAGTTAGATTCTTGAAGGTTATGTTGAATCAAGTCCTTGATGACAATGGTGATGACGGATCATCTTGAGCCTGTTGTCTTTTGTTGTGCATAGGACAAGTTGTGATAGTATTTTGATTTCAGTGTTGATTGTTTTCTTCAACAGTTGTGCAAGATTGACTCGGAAGGAAAGGCTAGGAAGGTAGTCGGAGCCTCATGCGTTGTCGTCAAGGTATTATTATATTTAACTGATGTTATCATATTAATTTTGTTGCGTATAATAGTTGATCATATTTTGCTATTGAATATATTAATTAGGATTTTGGCGAGGAAAGTGAAGGTCTCCACATCGTTCAGGAGTATGTGAAGTCTCACTGAGAGTAGATGAGGAGATGCATTCTCGAAAATGTTTCAGAGAGTTTAGGAATAGAAACAAAAGTTCTAGTGTGTTTTCACTGTTTCTTCAAGAAATTTTGATTGGATTCTGTTCTCTAAAGCAGTTGGTTATGATTTAAATTTGAGAACAAGTTTTGTGGATGTTTCTGCGTTTAATGTTATTGGAAGTTATACTATTGATTTATCTTGTTGGTTGGTTGTCAGTTTTTTTTTTTGCATAAATTATTGTTGCGGGGTTTACTTTTATATAGCAATTATTTTCAGTGATTAGAGCCTAAAGAAAATTTTCATGGAGAATTACTTCAATTATAAATATTCGAGTTGATTATGTTATTTATGCATTCTACGAAGTAAATATAAATATTTGAACATACCATATCTATTTATTAAAATATACCTTTTGTATATATAAAGATAGAGTGAATTGCACTTTTGGTCCTCTTTATGGGTCAATCTTTGCACATTCTTTCCTCTTAAATTTTTTGTGATATATTCGATCCTTTCAAGTTACATTCATTTTTTGTCCATTTAAGAATGTATTTTGGATTAAAGAGAAACTGAATGTGTTATATTACATTGATAAGAGAAACGAATGTGCTATGAATATGTAAAAAATGCCTCATAAAAAGACCAAAAGTGTCATTCACTCCATAAAGATGCAAGAGGATTTAAAAAATAAGCAATACACCAAATACTAGTATGTAGTAAGTTTAAATATGAGATTTTTAATTACTTAATATTAATACTAATACGATTCACTGAAAATTGAGAATTCGACGATCTCGATTCACTAAAAATTGAGATTTTGACGATCTCGATTCATATGACTATACATTTTGAAGGACCATTGAGGTAAATGACTGAGAATGTATGCCATAATTACAAAATCAAACTCTTTTGCAGAAGTTAAGATACCTTATTCCCACAAGTGATAATTTTGGAACTAAATGGTCTGGGACACTCTAATTTATGAATATGTTCACAAATTAAAATGTGCATAAATAATTTTAAAATAAAATAAAATATTTTTGATTAAATATCTTTTCTAAATTTGATTAATCCGAATATAAAATTAATAACTAATAAAGTTTTCAAAATTAGAAAAAGAAATAATTTAAAATAAACTTTGATATTAAAATTAAAAGAAAGCCTATTATTTTAGAACTTTCTCGGGATTTTATAAATCCTTAATTGTGGCTTTCCATACCACGTAGCCTCAGGAAGCCTCAAGTCGGACTAATTAGTCTAAGTTGGATCATGGCCTCGTTTCGTCCATGACACGACTATAATTGCCACTAAAGTGTTTCTTTAGTCAATGATAAGTTTTTGTTCGTGTTTAGATTCTTAAAAGTTACGTAAACATTTACAGGATTCAGAATCGTCGTTCTACAGAGAAACTTTCAAGAACCAAAAGCAACACAGATGAGCATTGTGTGCTCATTCGTGTGTCAGTCTAATATGCTAAATTGTTGAGTCTAAGCATGTACATAAACTATGAATGATTAGAACATGTGCTATGTTACTCACCTTGTAAATATTGCAATAGATTGACTTGTATGAATCACTTAGCATAACAACATGATTGTCCTATAGATACTATATAAAAATATACTTATTTGCGAATACATTTCACTTAGCTATCATGATAACTATATTATATTCGATGAATTGTCAAATGTAGAAATATGTTATTTCTGCTTGATTTGTTAAGTTTCTGTTTGTTTTCGATTTTGTGTGGGCCCTATTTATTTGTTATATGGACCTGATTGCAACCTGGCCGGCAAGGGCCAGCAGGATTGTCACGGTTACCCGTAGGTCTGACCTTACAATCCAAGTGGGGATGATTGTTTTTAATTTGGATTTATCGCATGCTTTCATGTTTAAAAAAAAAAATAGCTACTCTGATGGGTTATCCCATTACGGACGATCCCAAACTCGAGGATGGGCCACGTGGGACCCAACCCGAGAAGTGGGGCGTCACATAATAAATAGAAAAGATAATATTTTTTAATTTACTAAACTATTTATTTACAGCTCGGACCATGAAAAAATAATTTATCTAAAGCTCATATGGTATAATATAGTATTTGCTAAATACCATTCATTTAGCCACTTTAAACCACGATTCTTACTATTTCTGCGCTGGCATTTGAATTGTCTCCCTTGCATTTAGAAATTACACTGAATCAAAATGACAATGGAGTATATTTTTCTGACCAAACACATTTTCGTAAGTCCTAATTATATTTTTTTGTCTTTATATTTGGCAACAAAAGAGTCCTCTGATTTAACATTTTAACTTGAATTTTATGGAAAATTCTTGTCCAAGCCTGGCTTGGCCAAACCCATCCAACTATCAAGCAAGTGTAATACACTTGCTTAGTGATTGGTCACTCTCTTAGGAGTTACATCCAATCCCAAAGCAAGTGTATTACACTTGTCATGTAGTTGCTTTGGGTTCGGCCAAACCCGGTCTGGGTAAGAATTTCCCAATTTTATGCTCTTGCATTTTATCAGTGTTTGTAATATTTTATTTAACAGAAATATAGTAGAATAGAAATGATGAATAAAATTTTCTAAAACTATAAATGTTCAATTTATTAAAATTTAAATTAAATATAGCATGTTAAAGAAAACAGAACGTTAGAAAATTAACCTAACAAAATACTATTTTAATATAAAATTCATTAATGAGCAACGCTGATTCCCATTACCACTGCGGCACCTGCCACTCATTTACAAATTCCCCGCTCTCTCTCCTCTTTCTCTCTCTAGGGTTATTCCAACTTCACATAGATATCTCCGGCCAGCATTTTCAGCGCTCACGTTCTCAGTCACCACCGGCCTCTGCAAACTTGTATTGTCTTCATCGAGGTGAGAAATTTCTGTCTTTATGATATAGGGGGTGTTTTGAAATGCTTCACTTTTTACTTAAACTTGGGATTCTTGTGAATTAGCCTTTTGATGTTTGTGCTTTTCTGTCACTCTTTTGTTTATAAATATGTCACTCAAAGCACTACTTAAGCGCGTTTTCTACTTTCAGAAGCTGAGCGGTGCTTTTTTAAGCAATTGTAAACACCCCATTGTGCTAAGCTAATATGTTTTAGAAAAAATGTTCAATTGTTCTAAAGAGTGCACCTCAATCTGCTTGCCGTTTGTTGAGTTGACTCGGTTTTACCATGTCTAAGTAAATTGAGAATTCTATTTAGGAGACAACTGATGTGCGGTCTAATTAGATATGCTGTATATTACTTGTATATTACTGAGTAAACTGGTGCTGTGGAGAAGTGATTGTTATAAGTTCTGCTACAAATGATTTAAACTGGCATTTTTCTATGGGGAGTGGTATTTTTGCTATCAATTTTGAGTTTTGTTTTACATTTATTAGTTTCTTAATGATTGAATATCCATAAGCTGTTGAAGGTTTAGTCATTTCATCTGCATTAATAAGTCGAGAGTATCGCCTTTTGTTGGTAAACTGCTAAGGTGACTTTGTCTTTTTGTATATGTTTGAATATCCTTCGGGACTGTGCTCTATTTGAAAAACCACATGGGGCATGGGCGCGTGTTGCTTTTTTTTTTTTGAGAAAATTTTAGTCATTCACGAAAAGTACATAGTCTAAAATGCAGCACATATTTTTTGTTTCAATCAGAGAATTTTAGAAGCTTTACAATTGTTTTTGACGAAACTATTTGCTTTTAAATAGAATAAATGTTGTCTTATTAAATTAAATAAGCTTCGCAGAGTATATATCATTTCCCAACTTAGTTTCATATTTTCTTTCTTGGTTTCTTTATTTGTTGGCTTGGTCAACGGCACCATTGTAAATTTATACCTATGCCTGCAAAGTACCTGCTGGCTTAATTTTGCCAGTGGCTTCCCGATTATAAATGCATGTATTGGATGGTACATTTGTAAGTTGGAACCATTTGAAGCCCCTTTGATGACTGCCAATTACCAGTACTTTGACTTGCATAAAAATATATTTACTGACTTCTCATTCCTTAATTTCTGAAAGATTATATGTTACCTTTACTTACTGGAAATCATGTTATTGGTGTAACAATCTTTGGTGGTGATTTATGATCACAACAAATTTCCTTTTCAGTCTTCATAACATTGCTTCATCCAGTTGTTTTTATATGTGACACCTCAGATGGGAAGCAGCTCAGATGAAGAGTCGGATTTCAGTGAGTCAGAGATTGAAGAATACAAGGAGAAACCATATGAGCTACTGAAGGCAGGGACTTACAAGGTTAAAGGACCAAATGGTACTCTTAGGTGCCCATTCTGCGCAGGAAGGAAAAAACAGGTCTACCAGTACAATCATCTTTATCAACATGCTATTGGAGTCGCCAAGGGATCTGCCCTTCGAAGTGCTAAGCAGAAAGCTAATCATCTAGCTTTGGCTTCATACTTAGCAAATTATCTTTCGGATGAGGCTGAACCACTCCCACAACGAGTGGAACCTGCTTCTGTTGCTGCACCTGAGCAGACTGAATTGTACTGTTGGCCTTGGGTGGGGATACTAGCCAACATTTTAAGGGAGCCAAGGAATGCTAATCGCGTGGATAGCAGTAGTTACTGGTTGAGCAAATTCTCCAAATACAAGCCTCTAGAAATTTTAATTTTCTGGGATGAACAGCAACTCACAGCGCAAGCTATTATAAAATTTGATGCTGATTGGAGTGGGTTCAAAAATGCCATGGAGTTTGAACGGTCGTTTGAACATGTTGGCCAAAGTAAAAAAGAATGGGATAATCGAAAAACTTCTCCAGGTCCGAGTATTTTTGGATGGTTTGCTCGTGAAGATGATTACAAATCAGAAGGGCCAGTGGGAGATTATCTTCGCAACAAAGGGGAACTAAAAACTATCAAAGATGTCGTCCATGAAGCAACTAAGGATAGGAACAAAATCGTGGGTAGTCTGGTCAGTGAGATCGACCTGAAAAATGATAATCTGGATCAGTTGAAGATCAAGTACAATGAAAAGACAATGTCCCTTAGTAGGATGCTGGAAGAGAAAGACGAACTTCACCGTTGCTTTTATGAAGGTTTTTTGCCCCTCATTCAGTCATCCTTCTTCATTTTTTTCTCAGGCTGTCAGCTATTGCATGATTGTTTGCCCACATGGAAAATTCTCTCCCTGTTTCTCGCATTTTGTGAATGTATTGGATCTTCATATTTGAGGCCTTTAACTTTGTTTATTCATGATTTATTGTAGCCATGCCTATATGCTCGTGATTGACAATGAGATCCTTTAACTTATGTATGAAGAAACAATTTTGCTTTGATCTATCTGCACTTACATCAAAATATTTTATACAGTACAACTAATATATGAACATGGTGACTGGTTGGTTGATTTTGGTATTCTTTGAGCCAAAGCTACTGTCTAGAGACTGAATCAACCTAAATAATATTGCTAATGCCAAGTTTCAGTTGAGACTGATAAGAATTTGATGGTTCTTTTCAGAAACAAGGAAGCTGCAACGCATTGCCAGGGAGCGCATTCAGAGAGTTTTGGATGAACAGGAGATGCTGAATGTTGAGTTGGAGAATAAGAAAAAGCGGCTTGACTCATGGAGCAAAGAACTGAACAAGCGTGAGGCATTAACTGAACGCGAGAGACAGAAACTCGACGAGGAGAAAGCAAAGGTATTCATTGTGTGCACGGCTTATAATACATACACAGATAAAACCCAAACGTGGGACTGACACTTCAAAATACCTCACTTGTTACTCTAGTCCCAACATGATATGATTAGATATTTATCAAAGAAAAATGTGTGCAAGCCCGATTGTTTCAATGATTATATGGCAGGCATAATGCAGACTTCTGAATTTTCAGCCTAAGTTGTATTTATCCCTTATCATATGCTATCTTGCTTATGTAAGATATGAAATTAATTTAATTTGCCTGTGATCTTTTGCTGATAGCTATAGTCACCTATTGTTAAGTTGATGTGTAATGTTGTAAATTAAATGTCAGAATGATATGAGGAACAATGCGCTTCAAATGGCTTCTGTGGAGCAAAGGAAAGCTGATGAAAATGTCTTAAGGCTAGTTGAAGAACAAAAGGTTGCAAACTCGAGACTTTAGTACACTTCCTTTTCATCTCTCTCCATGACACGCTCACTATTTACGTTTCATATATGGAAGTTAACTATAAAGTCTTGTCAGTTAGTGCTGGTTCTACTAGTCTCATGTACTGGAAATACATAATATTATGCAGAGGGAGAAGGAGGAGGCTCTCAAGAAAGTTATTGAGCTAGAAAAACATTTAGGTGAGAAGCAGAAATTGGAAATGGAGATTCAAGAACTGAAAGGAAAATTAGAGGTCATGAAGCATATGGGAGGTGATGATGATGAAGCTCTTCAGGAAAAGATAAAGCAGATGAATGAGCAATTGGAAGACAAAAAAGAAGATCTGACCCATCTTGAGGCTACAAATAATCAATTAACTACAAAAGAGCGCGAAAGTAATAATGAGTTGCAAGACGCTCGCAAAGTGCTAATAGCGGTATGTTATTCAGCCTCTCTCTGTCTCGCTCTCGCAGACACACACGCACAGCACACACATTCACAAAGCATCCTCCGCCCCAAGCTCCAAATCTTTCTAGTAGAATTGGCTAACCAAATCTGTATGTCTTTATTCTGCGGTGAATATTTCCAATTTTGTCTTATTTGTTTTCAGGGGTTGCAAGATATGTTAACTAGCAACCGTGTTAATATCGGCATAAAGAGGATGGGTGAAATTGATGAGAAAGCCTTCAAGAACGCTTGCATGCTAAAATTCCCACGTGATGAAGTTGAAGTCCAGGCTTTGACCAAATGCTCCGAGTGGCAAGAATATTTGAAAGACCCTAATTGGTTCCCATTCAGAGTCATTACTGATCACATGGGTAATTCTGAGGTACCTTGGAATGAACCTTCACTTAACTTCAATGTTATAAATATATTGCAATTTTAACCATCTTAATTATCAAATTTGTTTTACATGTATATATATATATATATATATATATATATATATATATATATATATATTTAGCGAAAGTTTTTATGCATAACAAGTGTTGTGGTGTAATGTAGGAATTTTTGAGGGAGGATGATGAAAAACTATGCGGCCTAAAGGATGAATGGGGAGTTGAGGCTTATGAAGCTGTAACGACAGCCTTAAAGGAGATGAATGAGTATAATCCTAGTGGTCGATACGTTGTTCCTGAGCTTTGGAACTTTAAAGAAGACAGAAAGGCCACTCTAAAGGAAGTAATTAGTTACATCTTTGCGCAATTGAAGTCACTCAAACGCAAGAGAGGTTAAACAGGTTTGTTTCAATCGCAAGGTGAGAAAAGTTCATATTATGAAGTTTCAAGTCTAGGAGCTGATGATAATTAGGAGTCCAAACTTATGAGTAGTAGTTTAGATGTAATTGAAGAATTATAAGTGTCGGTATTGTTGACTAGCCGTCACTCTAGACCCTTGCTGCAGATTGATTGTCTTTGGGAAATTAGTAATTATGTTGAAGTTTTAATCATTTGCTCTTATTAGATTAAAGAGCAAATGAGATGCGATAAAATAGGAATTGCATTTGATAGTCATATTTGATACATAGGTGATTAGAAATTAGGAACTGTGATCATTTTTGTGCCATTATATGGCTATGGCATCTGATATTGAAACAATAGCGAAGAATCATTGTTGTAATGATACATCCACATTATTTTGATTACATTGGTCAAAGCATTTGTTCGTTTCCGGATATTCTCTGATTAATCTAAATCTATTGCTTTGCAGTGAAGAGCCTGTTGTTGTGGAGACACCTGCCGCTGCTCCGGCTCCAGCTCTTGGTGAGCCTATGGATATCATGACTGCATTGCAACTTGTGCTCAGGAAGGCATTGGCCCATGGAGGTCTAATTCGAGGTCTTCACGAGGGTGCAAAGGCAATCGAGAAGCACGCCGCCCAGCTCTTTGTATTGGCAGAGGATTGCAACCAACCAGACTACATTAAATTGGTCAAAGCACTATGTGCCGACCACAATGTGAACCTTATAACTGTCGCGAGTGCCAAGACTCTTGGTGAATGGGCTGGTGTAAGTGCAGTCTACTTATCTATACTGAGAATTTTAAAATAGACAAGAGTAGTTAGATTCTTCAAGGTTATGTTGAATCAGTCCTTGACGACAATGGTGATGACGGATCATCTTGAGCCTGTTGTATTTTGTTGTGCATAGGACAAGTTGTGATAGTATTTTGATTTCAGTGTTGATTGTTTTCTTCAACAGTTGTGCAAGATTGACTCGGAAGGAAAGGCTAGGAAGGTAGTCGGAGCCTCATGCGTTGTCGTCAAGGTATTATTATATTTAACTGATGTTATCATATTAATTTTGTTGCGTATAATAGTTGATCATATTTTGCTATTGAATATATTAATTAGGATTTTGGCGAGGAAAGTGAAGGTCTCCACATTGTTCAGGAGTATGTGAAGTCTCACTGAGAGTAGATGAGGAGATGCATTCTCGAAAATGTTTCAGAGAGTTTAGGAATAGAAACAAAAGTTCTAGTGTGTTTTCACTGTTTCTTCAAGAAATTTTGATTGGATTCTGTTCTTCAAAGCAGTTGGTTATGATTTAAATTTGAGAACAAGTTTTGGGGATGTTTCTGCGTTTAATGTTACTAGAAAAGTGCACGTACGTTGTACGTGTCTAGTTTTAATTTCAAAGTTTTTTTCTTCATAAATTAGTGTAAAATTAGCCATTTTATGTCATAGAATATCTTATATTTATGAGTGATCAATTTATTTTAATTAATTATTATTGGTTTACATATAAAATGATGACTTTGAATAGTTGTAATAAAATATATAATGATGACTGAATTAGTCAATACATCTAACAAAATTTGTTCTAAAATAATATCATAAAAATATTATTTAGTGCATTCCATAATAGTAGTTTTTATGTCAAATTTATCCGTTATTCACCGATGACAAAGGTTTCATCCGTTTCTTCATATATTTTAACGATTTCACGAGCATTTTTTCTTTCTTGTTTCACCAGTTTTTTCACCAACTTCACCATTGTTTACCAATTTCACCCGAAGTTTCACCCGTTCATATGTTTTCACTGTTTAATTTTTTTTACCTAGTTTTCCTTTTTTAATCGATTATAACATTTTTCATTGTTTTTTTCCATATTTCTCTTATCTTTTTTCCAACTTAAACCATTTTTTTCCGATTTCACATTGTTTTTATTGGACAAAATTTAATTCATTTTCATCTATTTCACTAATTTCACATGCTATACACCTAAAATTTTCATTGATTAAACATATTTTCACCGACTTCAAGTTTTTTTGACTGATTTTATTTGTTTCTTTACAAATTTCACCTAAACTTTCATCGATTCTTATGCTCACACCGTCTAAATTTTGTTTACCCGGTTTATTTTTTTTAGCGATTTATCCTTTTTTTTATCTGTTATAATATTTTTCATTGTTTTCTCATTTTTTTCCATTTCTTTGGCTTTTTTCTTCAAATTAAACCAATTTTTCATCGATTTCACCAATTAAATTCTTTTTTAATTGATTTCACTCATTTTTACCATTTTAACCAGTTTTTATCTATTTTTCATGTTTTTTTCACTAATTTCACATGTTATTCACCTGAATTTTTCATTGATTAAATATGTTCTTACCAACCTAACATTTTATCCTCTTTTAAGCAGCCTTACCCAATTTTATTGGATTTCACTGGCTTCATCATTTTTCTTAGAAATTTCATTCTTTTCATCGATTTCACATATTTTAACCAACTTTGCCTCTATTTTAACCGATTTTACGCGTTTTCATCCATTTTTCACAAATTTTATCCCCTTTTTTTTTATCGATTTCAAATGTATTTAAGATTTCACGTTCATTTTTTTCACCAGTTTAAAGTGCACATACATTATAAGTGTCTAGTTAATTTATGTAGTATTTTGTCGTAAATTAGAGTAAAATTAACTTCATTTTGTCATAAAATAGCACATATTAATGACTACTATTCAATATATTAACTTCACCACGGGTATTTTCATCGATTTATTTAGTTTTTTTCGGTTCAAACCATTTTTCTAATGGGTTAACATTGTTTTTGTTGGTTTCATTTTATTGATTTCATTTATTCTTACCAGTTTAACCAATTTTCACATGTTTACACCGATTTTACCCGATTTTTACATATTTCATCATTTTTTATGTAATTTCATCGTTTCAACGATCTCATCCATCTTTTTCGCGAATTTCATTTGAATTTTCATGGATTTCACATGTATTTTGCTGAATTTTCAACTCAAATTACTATTAAGTATATCTCAAATTATTTCACTTACCTTATCATTTGAAAAATATTTCTTTACGGAATTTAAACCATTTCACTTATTATATTAATTAGTTTAATTCAATTTTCATTGATTCTTACCGGTTTTATATATTTTATTGATATACTCGTTCTTGATTGATTACAACCTATTATCCATTGTTTTTCCCATTTTTCATCAATTTCTTTTGTTTTCTCCTATTCAAATAAAAAAAAATCTATTGGTATAGTCCACACTGTTATTGCTAATTAAACTTTTTTTTTCTTATTTAAATTTTACTTATTTTTATCAGTTTAACTTATATTTCACATTGTTTTTTTTAACAATTTCACTTGAATATTCATTAATTTCACATTATTTCACAGATTTTAACATTTTTACAATGATTTAACCCATTCTTCATATATTTCACCCATTATTCATTGATTTCACCAATTTGTTTTCAATTTATTCAGAAATGTCACCCGAATTTTCATCGATTTTACATATATTTATCTATTAAACCGGCACTTTTTATAACCGATTTCACCCATTTCATCAATTACATAAAATTTAATAGATCGACTTCACCAATTTTCATTGATTTTCATCCGTTTTTTAACTTATTTCACACGTTTTTCTCGAAAAGATTTTCACGAATATTTGAGGTAATGATTCTCATGTCAAATAAAGATTACTTAGTGCACTAAGTCATAAGCATTTTTTGTTCATTCATAGATAGATGTGGTTCTACTTTAACATTTAAGAGAATTTGATTTTTTTAAGGAGTGACATATTGTACCAAACCTTTAAATGAAACAAATAATTTTTTTACAACTGTTCAAAATAATAGTCTTTATTTTTATTTTTATGTGTTATAGGAGGACAATAATGAAAATGTAAAAGTGATTTATGAGTTAATTTTTTAATTATGGATTTAATGTAAGAAATAACCATGATAAGACTTGATATCTAATTTGAATATACTTCTATTTTTCTTCCATATTCATGGTGCTTGGTTAGGAGGCAAGGAAGTTACAAACATTCTTCAAATATTTTCCTACCAAAGTTTTGTTGAGAAAATTTAAGGAAAATTAATGTCTAATTATATTTTATTAATATATTTTACAACTTGAATAAGGACATTTTTATCATAAAAAAAAAAAAAGAAAAAAACTTCAATTATTCCTACTTTTAGTAGTAGTATAGATTAACTTGCATACATAATGTGGGCAGTACAACGTTACATATTGAAAGTTTGTTCAATTGCATGCGTTATATTAATTTCATAATTTGGGTCTATATAATTAAGTTTGTCATTGGTTTTGCAAAGAATGCTTTATATTTGGATTCATTGCAAGATTTTGATTTACCGTCCTACAAAAGAAGTTATTTAGACTCACAAATTCATTACTTGTTTAATTGAAAGTTCTTATTAGCATGGATCAAAGTTTCGTTTCGTAGGTGAGTTTCGGGTATCAAAAAATTTGAAACGTTTCGGAAACGTTGCGGAAATGCTAAGAAAAATTACAAAAACCTGGAAACACACAAATAGTCATAAAAAATACATAAAAATCATGTTCTTATTTCTAAAGCATAATTTAACTTGAAATATAAGTGCAAAATGAATGCAAACAATTATTAATAATGCCCTTTTCAAATCTTGCAAACCAGTATCACCAAACAAGAATGAGTGCTTGTTAATAATTAAAAAAAAAAAGAATTACATCACAACTAAACAATGAAAAGACAGCGGAATATCCTAGATGAAATCTATAAACTACAATCAAAATAATCGTACCTCAAAAACTAACAAAAGTTAATACAGAATTAAAACATAGCTTAATTAAAGTTCATGATATTAAAGTACTAATAGTTCAAAAATAAAATTAAATTAAAAGATCCAATTATTTATAAGTAACATAAGCAAATTGATTTCCACTTCCACTTCCCCTTCCGCATGGACTAAAATTTTGATCGGCGGCTACCATGATCTTCATCTTGAGTAGCATAATCAAAGTATTGTTCTTCAGAGAAATAAATTCCTTGTTGGCTAGCTTTACATTGACTCAAGTTGGTAAACTCCCCACCATTTTCTGGATTTAAAACAATTTTGGAACGTTTTTTTCGAAGAAGGCAACGGCTATTTTCGAAAATTGAAGGAAACTTTGCAAGTTTCCATTGTTTCGGTGGAAAACTCGGAAACATTGTGGGTTTCGAAGGAAACCTTGTAGTTTCGAAAATACATTGAGGAATCGTTTCGGTTCCTTGAAAAGCCGAAAAGTTTCGGATTTTTCCTAGGAAAAATCCGAAATTTTGATCCATGCTTATTAGACCTATAAATACAGTAGAATTTATCTAGGGCAGCAATTGTAGTACATGATACGAGGTCAACCTTAAATTGTTATTGTTGGACAAAAGGAAAAATGCTTGCTACTTGGATTAAAGGTTTTTTCTTTTAGAGCAAACCGGATCAAAGGTTAACAAAAAAATCGATTAATTAATTTTTGATATCGAACTTGGTTTCAATAATCTAATTCAGATTTTCAAATTATATATATAAAAGAATGGAGTGTGAATAAGACAAATATAATTTACCTGGTTTTGGATTCAACATTTGATGCATAACCATTTTAGAATTGTTCCAATAACCAAACTAAAACTCCATGTACCCCTCGTAGTTGTACTTCTTGTTATATTAAATTTGAATAGAAATTGAACATTTAAATTTTTTTGTCATTAATAAACAAAAGTAGTGATGGATTTAGGGCTAATGAATAGTGATTGAAGTTTTGAAAATTCTTGTCATTAATAAACGAAAGTAGTGATGGAATTACATAATGGAAATAAACAAATTTAGACATTTTCCTTATATTTATAGTTTAGAAAATATTTTCCTACCAATTTGATATAAAATTAATATCTAATTATATTTATCAATTTCATGGGAAGAGGACAGTTTTGTCTTTACAAAAAAAGAAAAAAACTTAAAATATTCGTACTTTTAGTAGTAGTATAGATATAGATTGGAAGTTATACTATTGATTTATCTTGTTGGTTGGTTGTCAGTTTTTTTTTTTGCATAAATTATTGTTGTGGGGTTTACTTTTATATCGCAATTAATTTCAGTGATTAGAGCCTAAAGAAAATTTTCATGGAGAATTACTTCAATTATAAATATTCGAGTTGATTATGCATTCTACGAAGTAAATATAAATATTTGAACATTCCATATCTATTTATTCAAATATAACTTTTGTATATATAAAAATGGAGTGAATTGCACTTTTGGACCTTTTTATGGGTCAATTTTTGTACATTCTTTTTTCTTAAATTTTTCGTAATATGTTCGTTCCTCTTAAATTCAAATTATATTCATTTTTTGCCCATTTTATAGTGTATTTTGGATTTAAGATAGACGAATGTGTTACATTGCATTGATTAGAGAAATGATTATATTCAAAATGACCCATAAAAAGATCAAAAGTGTCATTCAATCCATAAAGATATTGCATTGATTAGAGAAATGATTATATTCAAAATGACCCATAAAAAGATCAAAAGTGTCATTCAATCCATAAAGATATGCAAGAGGATTAAAATGATAAGCAATACATCAAATACTAGTATGTAGTAAGTTTAAAGATGAGATTTTTAATTACTTAATATTAATACTAATACGATTCACTGAACATTGAGAATTCGAGAATCTCGATTCAGATGAATGATATTTTCAAATAATTTGATTAACATAGGATTGGACCAGACATGAATTAAAATATTATATTGTTCATCAAATTATGCACTATACATTTTGATGGACCGTTGAGATAAATGACTGAGAATGTATGTCATAATTACAAAATCAAACTCTTTTGCGGAAGTTAAGATAACATATTCCCACAAGTGATAATTTTGGAACTAAATGGTCTGAGGACACTCTGATTTATGAATACGTTCACAAATTAAAATGTTCGTTAGTGAATTAATGACACTTATGGATACATCCGTAAAGAAATGAAGAGAGGAGCAAAGTGTTAATTAACCTAGTTATAAACAATTTTTGGAGGGTTTGATCACATTTAGTGATTATTTATATCAATGTGAATAATCATTTGAGTAAAATATAATATAATGTCATGTTTTTTGTGAAGTTGATTTTTTTAGTTTGTTGAAGCATAGTGGAGTTGAAGTTAATAAATTGGTTAAATTGATTAGTTTAATTTATTCAATTTATAAGAGCTTACATGTTCATAGGTCACAATATAGGCTTCTAATAATCAACAAATGAACCGAATGTTAGAACAATTAAACTCTTGTTAAATTTTGGAAAAACGTTTTTCTAAAATATAAATCATAATCTGGTTGCTACATCTTCTTAATTAATTAAGAACTAAAATATCACAATTAGTTAAATAAAACTTTATTATTAAACTAAATTGAAATTTGATATTGAGGGAAATGCACTTTATTATATCAATATATGAGATTGTCATATAAAAGAAATATAATTATATGATATGCATAAGTTAATTTCATATATATATATATACATATATATATAATTGCGAAATTTAGTGAACTTTTATGTCCTTGGTATCCGGCTAGCGATAATGCCAGAGCAACAATTGTTGTTGCCAGAGCAATATCTATATATTTCCAAAACTACCCTTCTCATTAAATACATTTCAATATTGATTTTAGTACACAAATTTAATTCTGCAATTAAAACATCCAATTATCATTTTCAGCTTTTGTCTTTATTCCATGCTAATTAATGTCACCACCATCACACTTTTTTTATAAATTGTTTTATGATAAATCACCACCATCACACTTTTTTTTTTTTTTTGATAAATCACCACCATCACACTTCAGCAAACCCACATCTTCCTCCATATGCACAATATGCAAGTTCTTCTTTCTTTTACTTTTTTGTTGGTTTCAGAGTTTGGTTAGTAAATGGATAATAAGTTTTACACTTAATTTCATTTGAAGATGTTTACTGAAGAATTTGTAATTAAGGTTCATAATCACACCATTGATGCTCCTCGTATCAACTACTAAAATTTCCAGTCCATTCTTGAAAAAAAAATGAAAGATTAAAAAGTAAAAAGGGTTGCGTTTAGGAAAATAATAAAAAATGATGTTGAATTATAATTTCATGCTAGTTGTAATGAACTAAAAATTTTCGGAGAAATAAGAGAAATTAGAAAATGAGTTACAATTTCATGATTCATAACTCTTTGGATTAAAAAAATCAGTCTCAATTATGTATTAAGATAGAGAGATCTAATTTTAAGGTCCATTCTATTTTCATTTGACTAAATATCTTTTCACTTCTCCTTTTCTTTTTCATGAGTTACAAAGATAATTACATATATAAAATTGGTGAAGAAAGAGGAAAAGTATTAGGAGTGATCAATTAATTTGGTGAAGAGTTCTCTAAACAAAAAAAAATTAATTTGGTGAAGAGAAAGGAAAAGGCTGATTGATAATATGAGACATTAATGAAGAGAGAATGGAGGATATAATAATTAAGGTGAGAGAAGAATAATTAAGGCAAGGGCAAATTAGGTAGTTGATAAATATTGCTCTGGCAGCAACAATTGTTGCTCTGGCAATATCGCTAGCCATTCCAAAATTTTACTTGCACAAAATAAACAATGAAGGGGAAAATGAATATCCTCCGAAAAAACTTCATCTCTTCCGCTCTTAATTTGATGTTTTGGTCACAAGATTTTCTCTTTCAATATGATGTTTAAGTGATCAAAAGATTTTTCTCTTTCAATTTGATGTTGATATTAAATCAACAACGTTTTTTGTATAAAAAATTTAGTAGTCTCCGAGCTAGGAGTATTTTTTTGTTTAATTTTTCATTGAGACGGTTTAAATCCTATATGATATTTCACTCTAAAGTATTATCAGACGGGCCAAATACGTAATTTTACTGGAGGAGCTAACGCGCCTTCATAAGTTCTTGAAAATGTTTTCTTTATATCACGGTTATTTTACTTATTGATAAAAGTTATTGTGTAGTGTATAAAATAAGTTAACATTCATTAACAATATTGCATAGATTTATAATAGGAAGGAGGAGCAAATTCCAGTTTCCATAGATTTTTGGATCAATTTTCTGTCATGCCATTCTATAATTCCAAGAATAAACACTACTTGTATCACCGTTTCATTTGACCAGATTGATCTAAACTAGCCAAATAGAATAAGATTGAAAACATAATACATAATACATTTCATTTCTTCCTACCAAAAATACATGACTGTTTAAATAATTCTATAACACTTAAATGGCCAAAGAAGAATCAAATCCTCTGATACAACTAAGTTCACAATGGAAGTTTGACGAAGTGAAAAACGTGCATACTCAGAATAGTAAAAAAGGTTGGCTGCACTTTGATTAGTTCTAATCACCATAGGATATTAAAAGTAAGTTCACTTGCTTTCAGCAGTTGGGAGATACACACCCTCTGCTGCCAACCAAACATTATCAGCACGCTTTTCCCTAACACCACAAACCTGCAAGAAACGAAATGTTATTATCACTGAAGATACCAAAGTAAAACCTCATAGCTCTACCAAAACATGCCCGTAAAGGATTACTACAAGTATGTTGTCCTACCTCTTGTTGACCTCCAGCTATACGCGTGTATTTCTTGTCATGACTGTGAAGGTATCCACCAGTGTCTACATGATGAAGCCTGACTCTTTGGTCTTGCCTCCAAGTCTTTCCACTTCCCTCAATTTCAAGTCTAAAACAAAATTATAATGATTTTAATAGATTAATGAAAGCTCTATAAAAACGATGTTGGGTTAATAGATTGATAGCAAACAGAAGCTAATCACCTCCAGTAATCCCCAGTGTCAGACTCACCATCACCGCCAAAGCAACTCACCTGCATGTAACATTTATAATGAATTTATTAAGTATATGAACAAGCAAATTACCTTGATGGGGACTAACAAAAAGGAGCTATAAATGTTAATAAATTTATGAAACCATTAAGTCATCATGAACCAAAATCCACAAGATTTAAAACTAAAAAACACAATGACTAGGGAAGACATAACATGGAATCTAAAGATTGCAGTCGGCTGAATTGGTTTCATTGTTGGTAAAGCATGAAATGCAAAAATGGCATACCCCTCCATATATATAACAACATATTTTGACAAGGGGAAAAGCAAAAGCAGATGTCTAACACAGAGAAGAGAAAAAACCAGAGATCAACTACAGAACATCTCTTGGCAAAAAATTTAACCCTGTATAATATAAATGCTGAGCTCTTATAGCTGCGAGCTGAATCTTTCAGCAAACCAACAAATTAGACACTCCGATGTGATTAAGATACATTGTACTAATGTCCACATGCAGAAAGTAATACTTGTCTCACAATACAGATAAGAACCCATAACTGAGAGTGTCTCTGAATTGCAAAACTTCAGTTCAAGAAGTAACGATATTAGGTGAAGTGATTTAGTGCGTCATTGTCTGCAATGGTGTGCACCGAAACTAGTGAAGATACATGCTTGAAACCTCACATGGACTGAACGGCCAAAAAACTGTTAGCCTTTCTTTGTATCGAGAGAGGGGTTAGAAGGGGGAAATCATGCCAAGAAAAATTATCTAGAAGCTAAGGGTTGAGCCTTGATATTGTTAAATTTCATCAGCAGTTAATGCATACTAGCAGACATACATGAACACCACAAGAATGTTATAGAATACTGTGGAGTTCCTTGTACAAAAACTTAAAAAAAAAGATGGAAATATTCGCTTTGACATAACACTACATGAATGTAAATAATGTTTCTAAAGATTTCAGTAATTTATAGGGTCAAGGGAGGGCCAAAAGGAAAACTGAATACTAACCTCCAAGTTTCCAGATATGGGGGATGCATGCAAGTGGCTATGCAGCCATTTCCTAGTTCTCATATGTTGCAACCTAATGAGGGTGCCACTTTTGATAGTGTCTCCTTGTTTTTCAGATGAATCAAGTGTAGGCTTTACTACCTGCAAAATCAAGCAAGCCACAACTCCAATTAAAACCAAAAATTTCAATCCCACGTATCAGATTCCCTGCTCTGCATAAGAAACTAAAGAGTGCAGTATTACCCAGTAGCTGTTAGCATCATCAACATTAGGGAACCCAGTAACTGACTGCTGCCCACTTCCGGAACCATAAGGCACATCATGTGAGTGCAGACGGAATTTCGTCTTCTCATGCATCAGCTTGATGGCAGAACCATATGTAATCTACAGACAGATTATAAACTAGATAAGGTCTAGAACTACATAAACTGGTATACAACACATACAAAACTCTTCCAAACATTATACAATTAGGTTTGTCTCAGTAAATCCAATGTCTTACAGGCTTCGCCTGTCACATTAGTTTTCTCAAATCGCTCATATCAACAATTGTAAAAATAAAAATAAAAAGCTTTCTAGCACCGAAATAAAGGAGATCATTCCACGAATATATTGAAACTCAACAAATTCGGTTCAATAACTTTACCTACCAATTTAAGGTAGAAAATCTAGCTTCCACATCAAATTTGACAAATTATCTCCTCCAACTATAAATAGTCAACGCAATTTAATAAAAATTCGAACCGCAATTTATACCAGAAAATCGACGTCGAATAACCAAATTAGGCAGATGCATTGAATGATTGAAAATAAATAAAATCTCTCATCAAAAAGTTTTATATTTGTGTGAAATTGCGATGACTTGCCTGAACGCCTTCGGAAGCGGCGGAAACAGGAGCGGACGCGTAATCGGAATCGAGACCGAGCAATAGGAAAATCGCCAACGCGAAAAATGAGAGCGCCATGAGTAGCAACAGAACTATGAACCAAGTTTTCTGCCAAAACGGTAGGTTCAGATCCGAACCTGAAGGCGAATTAACGGACTCTCGGTATACTATTCGGGTCGGGCCCGATTTAGATGTGAAGGCGGACGCAGGTGCGGATTTTCTCCGAGTGAGATTGCTACTTTGATGCTGTTGAGCGGAGGGAGCCACGGTTAGAGCCTCTTAACGGTGCCGGAGCTCCGATCAAGATCCGAGTAACGAATCGGGTTAAAGGGGAAGTATGTTTAACTTGTGGGATGAAATAATTTTCTTCGATTGGGTCTGGGGAGTTATTAAATGAGTCGCCACGTGTGGTTTGTAAAATTGCCCAATGGTTGGCTTCCACGTGGATTTACTGACGTGAGTAATTATCATTGGTTGAGTGGGCCTACCGACGTGGCCAGTCTCCTGGGCAAATATTTTTATGCGCTTTTCATTTTAGTTTTTAATAGGGAAAATTACTTTTCTGACATCATTAGATAAACCTACTTAGAGCATCATTAGTGGTGTATTCAAATATTGGATTCAAATTCTTCATTTGCACTCAGAGTTACAGTGTTTTTCACTTTCTGAAAAAGTATTTTTCTGCATCCATAGACATCAAAAGTGGGAACCATTATTAAAATCAATTTAAATGAAATTTATTTCACTAACTTAAAATTAAAGTCTATTTAAAAATACAATCAAAATTAATTTTGGACTAAAGAAAAAATAAATAAAATTCAAAATATTTGTAATTTATAATTATTAATTATAGACAACAAACTCATTGATGGTGTCTTCATTATTTTTTTCAAAAGTGCAATGAAAACATATTCTATAGCACAAAATCTACATTTTCGTATCCAAAGTAGGGGTGGGCGCGGATAGGGTATTTCGGGTATTGGGTATTTCGGGTCGGGTACCCAACTTGGCGGGTAGTGAATTTTCATACCCGAAACCCTATCCGATTTGGCGGGTACCCGAAGTTCGGGTATTTCGGGTATTGGGTATTGGGTACCCGAAATTTCACATTTTTTTTCAACATATATTTACGTAAAATTATAAATAAATTAATTCAAATATTAATTGTACATAATAACTTCAAAACAAAACAATACAAATGTCTCAGGCCTTCAAGAT
Source organism: Penstemon barbatus (assembly GCA_003313485.2). Lineage (NCBI taxonomy): Eukaryota > Viridiplantae > Streptophyta > Magnoliopsida > Lamiales > Plantaginaceae > Penstemon > Penstemon barbatus. Next base: position 11,118,852 of record CM064883.1, on the reverse strand, counting down.
TCAAGTATTCAATAAATTACAATCAAATCAAACTCCAAGTCGGAATACTAAATTGAATAATTGATTGAGCAGTAGGAATACAAAAATTGATTTTCAGATTTGGGAGTTCAAATGTCGGCTGCCCAGTCCTGTGAGAGTGTGAATAGGGAAGAGTGTGAAACTGTGAATAGGCAGGTTAAGTTTTTTTTCTTTTTCTAGCCCAACTAATTGTTAAAATAAATATTGAGCATATTTTGGGCTGTCAATTATTTAATTGGGCCAAAACTTTTTTTTTTAAATACCCGAACGGGTACCCGAATACCCGTTCGGGTGTAAAATTGATACCCAATACCCTACCCGAAAATATATTTCGGGTTCGGGTACCTGAACCCGAATGTCAAAATACCCGTTTTTTTGTCCCAAACGGGTCGGGACGGGTCCCAAAATACCCGACCCAAACGCCCACCCCTAATCCAAAGGTACCAAAAGTGCAAGTTATCATATCTTATGATACCAAAAAAATAATTTTTCTGTTTTTAATAGTAGTAATTTTTTATTATTTATTTGATTTGATTTTTTGTTAGATAATAAATTCGGGTATCCTTTTTTAGAATTAATATAAGACCTACACAATGTTCCATTTTGAGAAGCGAGAACCTTTCTCCGGGCTCAACTGCCCATGAACAATTATTTAGGGGAAAATTTTTAGAAGAACTTGTACGATCTAACTCAAAATAATTACATCTCAAATATAATGAGCCTGTTTGTCTCGCTTTTCCGAAAAAAATTTCGATTTTCGGAAAGGCCAAACAAACAATCCAACCACTTTACCAATTAATTAGCTACAGTAATTTTTTTCTCAAACCACTCTCCGAAAGACCAAACAAACATGCCACTTTTCTACTCTATTTCTATTTCTTTCTATATTAGAAAAGTCAACAATTGCGGCTACTTTCCCAAACAACTCTCCCAAAACTCAAACAAACAACATTACGCAAATCGAGATTATTTCTCAAACCTCTACCACTTTCCCAAACCACTCTCCGAAAGGCGAGACAAACAGGCCCAATAAATTTGTTTTGAGATTGGATATAAGTGTAACTTCAAGAAAGTGATCAATCATAAAAAAAAAAAGTACAATACACATTTATATTTGGATGGGTTTAGCCAATATATATGTCAGAATAAGAGTTTTTCTAATCATTAATGAGAAATTGAGCAATTTGAAATTTAACAAATACTAATTGATAATTAATGTAATTTTATGTTAATTATGACCATTGCACGAATTGAGACGATCCTAATATTAGAACTTTGTGATGAATATAATACTCCCTCTGTCCCATTATTTTTACTCCATTAGCTACAGTACCCGGTCAAACTTTTTAATCTTTTAAGTGACTTATCATCTTAAATTATTAATATTTTTTGCGTGTTAAACCTTTTAAATATTAATATACATATTATCATATGGTATTATCAAATTATTAGTTAAATATATTAATTAAATTATTTATTGAAATTTAGTCAAGTTGATTGGTCAACGATACCAAGGGATAAAGATTAATAGGATGGAGGGAGTAATATTTTTAAATTGAGTTTACATGAACACACAATATCATACAATTTTCACAACTTCAATTTCGATTGACAACGGACAATAGGCATGATATAATGAGAAACAACAATAACACTCTAATGATGCGAGGAATTGGGTTAATCTAATGTATAGGGAGAGATGCCCGGTATGTGAGAGAAATGGGGATAAAACCATCTCTAATTACTAGGGAGAGGGCAAAATATGCTACTTGATGCTTCTCACATTTCCTCACATCTGTCGACCACGCCGCATGAATTTCCCCTTTCAGATTCTTGTTTTCACCCAAATTCTCGCTACTACCGTTACGGCGTTACTTAACCCTCCTTTTCCCATCAATTAGATATCAAAATTTAAGCAACCTGAAAATTTTCAGTTAAATCAAACAATCGAAACATAAACTTTATCGTACGCATAGTGAATGGAGACGTCGGCCCACGGTGAAGAAGGAGGAGGATTGACGAATATGATATATGGATACTTCGAAAAAACATAAAGTACTATATCAAATATATGGGGAGATACGCGTGGGGTATGTATTCGACACGCCATGTGGTCGGTAACAAAAATAAATAGAAGTTAATAATATTAGACATTGTATCGGATACACTTGTTAGGCGTTCAAGACACGATGGGGCTTCTCATGTAATATTTCTAAAATAAGGGGACAAACTTAAATTATAGAAAAATGATAAAGTCTCTCTCCTAGATTAAATATAAATGACAACTACTCAATCTCCTATTCCCGTCTCACTCTTAGGTTAAACATGAACTCCCAAATATAAATGATAGAAATTATAGAATCAATATTTCTTCCATTGTTGTGCTATTGTATAATTTTGTGTATGTTAAGAATGGATTATATTTGCTTTTGGAGTTATACAACTTTTGTGTATATTAGAGTGAATTATTTTTGTTTTTGGGGCTTAAATTGAATGATTAGTTTCTTATGCACAAATATAAATTATACTTTTACATCCATATCCATGCCGTATCGTATTCAATAAATTTCAAAAATCATCACACTATCTCCGTTTCCCAGTATATCTATCCGTGCATAGGTTGACGGATGGGATGTGGGGTGGTGTGGGGTGCGGTGGGGATAACCTTTTCTTTCAAAAAAAAGTATTGAATTATAAAAATAAATATTTAATTTATATTTAATTTTTTTACTTAATTTAAAATATAAATAGATATATTTATTTAATGAGGCAAAAAAAAAAAGAATAAACTAATTAAATTTCAAATTGAATTATTTATTTTGTAACAAAAAGTACTCCAGTTTGTTATTAATTAATTTATTGTATACAATTTTTTCATGAAAAATTATTGATTAATGCCATTGTAAATTTTAAATTGAGTTTCTTTTATTTTCGTAAGACTTTATCATGCTATTAATTATTTTTTTGTTTATATAATTTTATATAGTTTCTTATGTAAATTTGATTGAATTATGTTGTTGTGAAAATAATAATTTATCTTTAATGTCATTTTGATATGCAATTTATTAAAAGATTTCAAATGTGTATTACAAAAACACCCCCAAAGTTATTAACATTGAACCCTAAATTGACCGAGTGTGAATTTGGAGAAACATTAATTTTTTATGACATCATCATAAATCGTCCGAAATTAACGCTGTAAGGGTGTTTTTGTAATATGGTTTCATTAGAGGGGGTGTCTTGGTAATTTCTGAAAAGGCGGGGTAAGTCTCGATAATTAGGGTAAAAGTTATGGTTGTCTATGTAAATTTCCCAAATAAATAAACAAGAGAGAAAATGAAGGATAATACTGAATAGTAGAATCAGGAGAAGGCAGCAGCAGCAATGGGACTTCAATCCTGTTCTTTGAAACTTTCTCCATTTTCAATTCTCTCCAAAATCCCAATTACCTGTATTCCTTTATCTCGCCATTTCAATTATCGCCGCCCTCCGCCGCTCATTGCCAGAGCACTTTCCTCCGCCGCCGCCCCCAGGCCAGATGAGAACAAAGGTGTAAACTTTATCTAGTTTATATTGACAATAACTATGTTTAGCAACTTCTAATTTCTGTTTTTTGTGTTTTTGACTGAATGTGGATTTATAGTTGTGAAGGGGCCTCAATGGAAAGCGGCCATAGATTTCAAGTGGATTAGAGATAACAAAGAGGCTGTTGCCGCCAACATAAAGAACCGAAAATCCAATGCTAATCTTGACCTTGTTATTCAGCTTTATGACAAACTTTTGAATGTTCAGAAGGTCAGGTTTCCAATTTTTTTTTTTTTTACCACGTTCTTAATTAGTTGCATTTTCTTCATTCAGTTTCTGTCAAAAATATTAATTGCGTTTATAAAACGAAGCAATCCTTTCCCTCTTACTTCTAGTTGTTTGCTCCTGAAGTGACAGTTTTGGGAAGAAGCTTAGGTTTTACGTGAATCACTGGATTTGGGTCAAATTCATAGCAAATTAACAATGTTTCTGGCAATTTCTTAGTATCAATTAATTTGATTCGGTATGGATCCTTATACAATCATTTTGAACTAATAAAATGCTTTGAAATCCACCAATTATAGAGTCATTGGATTCATTTGGATTGAGGAATTTGGAGGTTGCACTTTATAGGATCACTTTGATTTTGCACGAATTTCAAACCTTTGTTATTCATTTCTTTAACCCAAATGATGGATTTTAAATCTGCCAATACTGGAGCCATTTGAAATAATTTCTCCAAATCCTTCATCAAATCCAAACCCTTCAATTGAAATGAAGCCTAATCAATTTCGAAATCTCTCATTCCATATGAGCCTTAGTGTTATTGCTTTATTAACTTCATCTGAAAATCATGAATAATAAAATGTGAATGCAAGGTTTTCTTCATGTTCAATCGGTTAACAAAACTAACTGAAACAGTAAATCAACCGTTGATCTAACAAAGCTGATAACTTGTTAAATAACATTATCTTATACTAGTTTCTTTAGCTAATTGTTACTTACAGATAGCAGGAAGTCGAAAGGCTTCGCGCGGAGAGAAATATAGTTGCAAACAAAATGAAGGGAAAACTGGAACCATCTGAGCGCCAGAAATTCATAGAAGAAGGTTTCCTATAAAGCTTCTACATTTCTAAATTTGAATCTTAGGTTCGATGAATACATTGTTGATCCTATGTATGTCATGTCCAGGTAAGAATCTTAAGGAAGGTCTTGTTACCTTGGAAGAAGACTTACTCAAACTTACGGATGAGCTACAGCAGGAAGCACAATGTGTGCCAAATGTGACACATCCAGATGTTCCAGCAGGTGGAGAAGATTGTTCAGTTGTGAGAAAAGTGGTATTCCTTTTTCTTGATCTGTTAACTACCAGTCGTGAAATGCACCCAATTTGACCCCTACTTCCTCTCTTTCTCTCACCTTGTATTTTTCAACCATTTATAGGTTGGTAAACCGCGAGAGTTTAGTTTCTCTGTAAAGGATCATGTCCAGCTTGGAAAAGATTTGGACTTATTTGATTTTGATGCTGCTGCTGAGGTACTCTTTCTATCTGAAGGTATTCTTTCATCTATTATCTAATGGCTGGATATATTACTGTGTCTCCATCTATCAAGCCAAATTATCCTTGTGATTGTTATATGGTTTTCAATGTCAAGATCATGTATGTTTTAGTTGAAATACTTGGTAAACGAATATCTCTTGTGTACAAAGACTTGGACAATATAACAATTGACTATAGTCGAGCTTTTGTTGAGGCAATCAATAATTAGATGAGACGAATAGGAATTTCTTATGTTAATGCAATTATTACCCTGCTTCATATATACATTAAGAAGCAAGTCAATATAATAACATTGGTGGGAGATATCAGTGATGATATCAAACAACAAAATTATAAAAGAAGTTCAACCTACCCTTATGAACTTCATATATTCAGTAGGTTTATCTTGAAATCCAAATGTGTAAAGTTTTTAATTTTATCAAATTAGCTGTTCTTTTAAAAACAAAATATCTTCAGAAAAGAGGAGGGCAGAATTATTAGAATTGGCTATCCTTGTTCTTCCCTGTTGCCCATGTGATAGGTTTAGCATGCCCATCTTTTCATCTTCAATTTGCTTGTGACAGATATTTTCTGGTCAACATTAAATAGTAAGCTGAAAAGAGGCCTTCAGTGGTACAACCAATGATTCTTGATGTTCTTATATTATTGGAAATGTCTGTTCGTAGAAATGTCAGATTTAATGCACATTGTCTTGTTGATAAGGTGACTGCCTGCTAATGTCTCTCTGTGCTTATAAGGTGAGAAAATGACTGAATTCTATTGACATTATTGTACCTATTCAATCTATTTTACAGGTGAGTGGGTCGAAATTCTATTACCTGAAAAATGAAGCAGTAATGTTAGAGATGGGCCTTGTTAACTGGGCTGTTTCAGAAGTCATGAAAAAGGGGTTTACACCTCTTACAACGCCAGAAATTGTACGATCTTCTGTCGTAGAGAAGTGTGGCTTCCAACCCCGAGGCACAAACACTCAGGTTGGTGATCTTGAACATGATAACGTGTCTTTATAGTATTAGTCTTCTTCATTTTGACTAATATAAATGATAAACTCCGGCAGGTTTATTCCATCGAGGGCACAGATCAATGCCTCGTAGGTACTGCAGAGATTCCAGTAGGTGGAATCCATATGGATTCCATTCTTGCTGAGTCATCATTACCTCTCAAGTACGTGGCTTTTTCCCATTGCTTTCGCACAGAAGCTGGAGCTGCAGGCGCTGCAACTAGGTAAAGCTTTTTCACTTGTTTCAAAGTCCTTATGCTTCTTAGTTCTTCCTTTGCAACTACTAATTGATTGGTGACGATTTTGGAGCAGGGGTCTTTATCGAGTTCACCAATTCAGTAAGGTGGAGATGTTCATCTTATGCAGGCCAGAAGAAAGTGATTCCTTCCATAAAGAACTTATTGAAATCGAAGAAGATCTTTTCTTGTCACTGGGACTTCATTTCAAGTATGTACTCTAAGATCCATATCTTGATGCATGAATAGGAATGCCCAAATCCATGTATTCTAACTATGACGTTATTTTGTAGGACTATTGACATGGCAACAGAGGATTTGGGTGCACCAGCTTACCGTAAATTCGATATTGAAGCCTGGATGCCTGGATTGGGGCGGTATGGCGAGGTATGATGTTGCTTCCTTTTGTCCATCTTCAAATACTTATGTTCTTGTTTCTTTCTGATGCAAAAATGGTTTAATACTTTACAAGTATTCAAATTAGTCGGGACTATTGGCAGCGCCTCGTTTGTTCGTTTTTGTTTTTGAATTTGATAGTCTATTGACCACCAAAACCTGCTTATGGGACAGATATCAAGTGCATCTAATTGTACGGACTACCAGAGCCGGAGATTAGGCATACGATATCGTCCAGAATCCTCGTCTCCAACTAAAAAAGGTACAACACAGTTTGTTCACACGTTGAATGCTACAGCTTGTGCAGTTCCAAGAATGATAGTTTGCTTGCTTGAGAATTTCCAGCAAGAGGATGGCTCTGTCACCATACCAGAACCTTTAAGGCCATTCATGGGTGGCATTAAAGTGATTGCTCCTAAACATAAATCTGTTTATGTGTAGAAATGTTCAGTTTTTTTTTTTTTTTTGTCTTTTATTAATTATGATTGAAATTTTTGTACTATATATTTCCCGTTAATTGTCTTCACGTGGGGGTGATTTAATTGGCGGCAGAATCCCATCCTGTGTAGAGTAATAGATGAGTTTCAGTTCTACACCATAACATTTGTTGCACCAGCATGCACTAAACAATATCTCTAGAACGTTAAAATAATTATATATATTTGGGTTCAAGAACAAGTTAGACGAGATGGAAATGAGACTGAACGGAAGATGAATGAATTCAGATGCAATCCCAGTAGTACTGTTAATTTTCATGCTAGTAAAAGTAGGAATTGTATAGTTTGCAAAGTGCAACACAAGGTTAAAGTCAGGAGAAGAAAGTGCAACTGTTTAAGGTAACGAAATTATATAGAGCATTGAACCAAAATTTTTTTTTCTATTATTTTGGGCTAATTAAATTTCCGAAATAGTATTAAGTTTACATAAGTGAACAACAGTCACTTTAGAATTAAAATTCTATACCAGAACCCAGGCCGTGGTGACCTGGGATCTTTCGGGGTAGGGCTGGGCACGGGTCAGGTACTTAGGGTATTGGGTATTTCGGGTTGGGTAACCGAATTGACGGATATTGAATTTTCACACTCAAAATTTGACCCGTTTAGGGGGTACCCAAAATTCGAATACTCGAAATTTTCGGGTATTTCGGATACCTGAAATTTCATTTTTTTTTTTTAATCTCATCATCACAATTATTATTATTTCATCCACACAAAACACAAACATGTTATGTGCGTGTTTATCTATATGACTTATATGCTACAATTATTGATGGAAAAATTATAAATGCCACATTCTTTAATTTATTGATATTAAAATATTATTTAATTTATAAATATTTTATATAAAATTAATTAGTTATATAAATATGTAAATATAATAAGTAAAATTCCCAAATTGGTTCGCATTGGTTTTATTTGAGTCATTTTGGAAATTGGACAACAATGCGGACTAAAATCGTTAGTATATTTGAAGATGCAGGGTTATTTTGCTAGTCTGAAATGTTATTGGGTAGAATTATGGGTCAATATAAGTAATGATATCAATTTTGCAGTAAGACTTAATTGTCAAGTCACCCTTTAGTGGTGGTGTCAAATATGAGTGGATTTGTTAAATTACGGTACCAAATATGTTGGTCTGAATTTTTTTTGATCCCACAAGTGATAATCGATATAAAGTTTGGTACCAGATGTGCAATTCTCTCAATAAACAACTATTTTAAATCTAGAGAAATATCCACATTCGTGGGAGGTAAACCCACGACATCTTGGTCCTAGATCATTAGCTTTGTCGACTATTGTCATTAGGCTGCTGCCTCATTAACAATTAAATTTAAGTTGATTATCTTATTTTCATATTGTGTTTGTATTTTGTTTATGTTTAATGTATCGAGTCAAACACAAGTCTTAATTATTTTGATGATATTATAAATTGTCATCTTTGACTCAATTAAATGGATACTATAACTCTCCCTAGCTACAAAAATACAAGATATCCTCAACTGTCACAGATATTTGAATTTTACTATAACCTAAAGCAAACTTTTTACAGGTAAAAATAATTCAAATACATATACGAAGTATTTTAATTTTGTTTTAAGAAAATAATCTTAGAAAAACAATTCAAACATGACCTTAATTTATATGATCCATGAAAGTTCGCATAAATGGAGGAATCGTTGCTATAGTTTTAAACTTCTAAGTTCTAAACTAAAATAAAGATACCAAAATTTCAGAAGATCTAAAAGTAAAGGAGAAAATGGCCCAACACCAGAGGAGAGAAATAATTAAGTTATATATTTAATTTGTCGAGCTAATTAAAATCTTCATGGTGGTTATCAAACTTGACGTCCGGGTCTAATCTACAAATTAAAGCTATGGGCAATCCCAGATCACATAACTTCGGAAGAAATCTATTTACACTAGTCGATGTTTGATCCATTTGTTGATTCTACCATATTTACATCCACTTTTGAATGACATATTGGTTCCATAATTCAACACTGAGTTTGGGTTTAGTATAAGTGAAATAGATTATGATTTTATACTGAACCCAAGTGTGCCAAATTAACTTGGGACCTTGATTAAATTTGGAAAGAGATGATTATATCTATGATGATGCGATAAAAAAGGTAAATTCCTTTGAGGGGTTGGTTTATTAAAACCGTAATTTAATGCTCTTATGAATAATATACATTTGACTTTTGAGGGCAATTTAGGGAATAAATAAAATTTGCTTTGACACCAATAATTTTTGCTCTAGTAATATCCCTAGTCATTACTCAACTCTAGAATGCTAGTAGTATATTAATTTGATACAAACAATTGATTGGTATAATGGACTGTATTAGTAGATATTATAGTGTATCAAATTCAAATTCAAATTCAAATCTTTTTTGAAAAAAAATATGCACATTTAATATATTCGACACGTCTCAAAAAGAATTAAGATTTGAATAACTTTGAGAAACAAATAAAAGTATAGTCATTTGAATTTGAAAATTTTGAAGCATAATGATGATTAAAAAAAAAAAAAAAACTATTTGATGAATGAAATGTACTAAACACATTTTTATAAAGAGAGTCTTGATATGTGGAACATCTTATTTTTCGACAATACTCACCTCTTAAGTCTTAAGAGATGAATTTAGACCAATATAATATATAAACATGTGGGACTAATTGACCAATGTTTTCTGTGATTAAAAATGTGAAAATGCATATCGATCTGTTTTTCTTAAGTAAGTTTTTAGTTTTAAGGAATATATGGGCTCGTTAGTTTTTTTTTTTTTAAATAAAAATAATAATGTATTACATGTGGGGTCATGACTTTATTATGAAAATGATATTGGGCCTGTTTGTTTGTCGTTTCCCAAATATTTTTCGTGTTTGGGAAATGTCAAACAAACATGATTTTTATTTTCTGAAATAAATTTTTTATCTCTCAATTTTCTCAAATCACTCAAAAGCCAAACAAATAACAATTTATTAATTCTAAACAAAACCTATACAAAATCTACTCTTCTACTCTGATTTGACATAAAATAACCTATTTCTTACACAATTTATCTCACATAACAACAATGTTTTCAGAACCGGACCGGACAGTGAACCGATGAGCCGACTGGTTACTGGTCTTACTGATTGAACCGGTCGGACCACTGGTCGGACCGGATGACATCATAATAATATAATAAATATATTTAATTTTAAAGTATATGTAATGTGCGTAATTTAAACATTATCCTACAATTGATTAAAAATATAAAATTTGTTATATTATACTAAAATTAAATCATATAATATTTATCTAACTTATATCATAACGGTAATATGGTACTAATTTGTATGCTCATATAAATGATTATATTTCTTTATAAAAATTTAAAAGTGTAAGTTAAAAATACAACAAACTAAGAAATTCATAAATTTTAAAATATGGTTATGTATAAAAGTCTAATATTCAAAGTCAAACTTGCATATTATATCGATTTGACTCTTTATCCTAAAAATAATATTGAAAATAAATATTTTATAGAATAAATTATTAAAATTTATTATTTGAGTATTAATTTTCATTCATAATGTGTAAAATATTTATTTGAGTTAATTATCTAATTTATAAATAAATTTTGCTACAAGTTTCTATAATTTATAAATTTTAATTTGTACTAAAAGTTCAACAAAAGTGATGTAGTTCAAATGGTAAGGAAGTCATGTTTCACTCTAAATGTTAGATGTTCAAATCCCAACTTTTACAAGAATTTTTAGTTATTTTTAACATTAAAAGAATTTAAAAAAAAAAAAAAGGAAATTCAAACCGGGCTGAACCGGTCCATACCGGTTCACCGGTTCGGCGGTTTCGGACCGGTTCAAACTGGGTTTTGGATTAAGTGGTTTTAGATGGTAAACCGGACCGACCAATCTCCGGTTCACGGTCCAATCGATCGGACCGGCCGGTCCGGTCCGATTTTAATAACATTGCATAACAAATATAATTTGACATAAAGTCTTACACATCTTACACCTACAATCTAACTCTTCAAAAAATAACTTACATCCACTTTATTTCTCAAACTACTCTCTCAAAACCCAAACAAACAACATTTCACAAATCGATATTATTTCATAAATCTTCACTGCTATGTCAAGTTACTTTTCCAAACACCAAACAAACAGACCCATTGTGTTTTGAATTTTGGAAACTCGAAAATTCAAACCCGTCAGCCAAAATACATCAAAAAGGCCCTATAAGACTCATTCGGGTTAACTTTTTCTTTTCTTTTCATTTTGGCCTAGCTCGATATCTGAAAAATTAATTTCGATGTTTTCAATAATATATTTGAAATATGATTTGAATAATAAAATATTAGTACAATAATAGTAATTTTTAAGTATCGAAAATTTGAAAATTGATATATTCCTTCGTCCAATTTATTTTGCTTCATTTGCTATAATATTCGATTAAACTTTTCAAATTTTTAAGTGACTTATCATATTAAATTATTCACATTTGTGGAGCATTGATCTTTTAAATATAAATATACATGGTGTTATGTGATATTATTAACTTATTAATAAAATATATTAATAAAATTATTTATTTTAATTTTTATATAAATTTAATTAAGTTGACTGGTTAACTTTAGCAACGGATACAAATAATTGGATCGAAGGATGTAATTCGTAGTGAATGAATTGATTATTACGGTAATAATGATGTGATTGTAATTGAAAAATTTAGATTATTAAAAATAAATGAATATATAGAAAACTAATTGTTACCTCCCATATTTGCAAATTGCAATATGGGCCGAAACAAATAATTGGATCGTTTGGCTGAGCCAAAATTTTGGGTCAAAAGGTATCATCATCATTCACTATAAATTTTCATAATAGGATCATGCAAAATCCTCCTAAAACTCCAAGGGCAATCATGTCATTCAACATCCCACAATTTCAAATTTCTCTCGCTCAGCATTGCATTACAGACCCCAAATTTGTTGAGAAAAAGCCAATAGTCAGCAGCAACTCAGCAAGGGTTTGAAACAAGGAAAACACCATTAATCTCAATTATCCTTTTTCCTAAATTAACAAAATCCAGCCAATATGCCAAAAAGTGAAAAAATTCAATTCTGTAAATCCACGGATTTGAAAACAAAATTTATCCGAAGTTTATCGAGTAAGGCAAAATCCGGGAGTAGAGGTTTTAGAAGGGCTGTGCATGCAGGACATTTTGCAAAAGACCCCTCTTTTATTCAACTGCATTTGGCTTTTTCTGAGGCTTTATTACATATAATTCATCTGCATTCTCTATTCTTCCATCACAACAATCGTGTTGCTTCTTGTGGGCGGTGAAAAAAATTGTTCTTTTTTTAATTCTTAATTGAAGAAATCTGTTCTTCGAATTCTCTCTGTGCATTTTTTAATTTTTTTTTGTTGGTAAATTGGAGAATGGGTTCTGTTAATTTTGTTAATGCTTCACTGGAAGAGCTTGAAATTGAATTGGTTGCCATTGAGAATAGCCTTTTAGCATCACTTTCTTCACCCAGTGAAGAGTTACTCGTTCTCCTCGAGGTAGAACCCAAATCCTTTTCTAGGTTTTATTTTGTGATTTTGCTGTAAAGATTCCATTTTTATGCAAACATAAATTTCATTTTGTGATTAATGTGTTTATGCATGTGGTGTTGAATTGGTTAAAATTTTAAATCATGGTAGTTGACTGTCAGATACAACCAAATCTGCACAATTTGAAAACTCTTGTGGGATTACTAATGTGTGAAATGAGTTGTTATTTTATGTCTTTTACATAAGTTTTCCATCATTGTTTATAAAATCAGGTAAATATGCTATTTCTTTTGGTTATACTTGATGGAAATGATGCATTTAAGGGTTGAGTTAATTATTTGTAAATGAATAAATGGGTAAGTATGCTACATTACTTATTGGACGAACAAGATGTACATTAATGGACCAGTGAAATACCCTGGCATCTTTTCCCCCCCTACTAATCATCTAGATATTAAGTGGGCAGCAGTCATTTTATCCCAAAAAATGGTTGTACATTTTAAAACTAGAACTTGTGTCTGCATTTACACTGACCCCACTTGCATCAATCTGCGAATCCTTTGATGTTTTCTTTGTTGATTTCCAACTTCTTTGCTGCTTTATCATATCGAAGACTGCAAACTCCTTGTAGGTGTTGCTTGTATTATTACTATTATTATCAAATAGTAATTCATCTTAGTTTGCTTATTGTTGTTTGCTACTGGCTCTGTTCCATCTTGATTTCTAGCACACATTGTCACTAACTTTATTTTATTATCCATCTTGACCACAACAGTTTTCCCCATTCCTCCCATTTATCCCCAACACTGCTAAGTATTAAATTTTTTCTTTCAGAAAGCCGAGAACATTTTGATCAAGTTTCCTCAGGTCTCTCCTACAAGATCTATCGCGAGATCAGTTGGTGGATTAATGAAGGCTCTAAAGATTGATGAGATCCTAAAGCATCCTGAAAAAAATATCCAGATTGTAGTTGCTTCTTGTATGAATGAAATTACAAGAATTACTGCTCCACTAGCCCCTTATAAGGACAAAATAATGAAGGTATGCAGATACTGTTCGGTATTTTCTTTATGATGGATCAATCAAGCAATAAGTTTGTGGTTGCTGGTGACAGGTAGCTTTCCAATTATTTTTGGTTTTACTCAAGCAGTTCTCCTGTGAGTCTACCACCAGGTGGGATAGACAACGGAGGATGATCGAAACTATGGCAAAAGTGAAATCGTGCGATTTAATGATGGATGTAGATTCTAAATTGGTTGCTGAAATGTTCCAAATTTTTCTCAATACCATTAGGTAAATAAATATTCAAGAATTTGTCTATTGTTACCTGAAAAAGGTTATGCCTCAACTAACCCGTTTATTTGAGTTTCTCATTGAATTTGTTTTGATTATTCTTTGAAGCTGCGATCACCCCACAAACACCTTTTATTACATGAAAATGGTCATGTGTAATGTGATACAAGAGACTGATGGCAATGATCTCACATTTGAACACGTGAAGCCTCTCATAGATAGTGTCAGAATGGAAAATAAGGTAATACTCCCTCTTATGTTTCTTTGATCTTGTCTGCAATTATAGTAATCTGTGATTATTATCAATTTTTTATAACTTTCATTTACATTTGGTTTCCAGGACATCTCACCTATTTCATGGGAGTTGGGGAGACATGTTATCGAAAGCTGTGCAACCATACTCCAGCCTCATATTAGAGAAGCTGTGAAGAAAATGGAGGTCAACATTGATGATTATGCTGAGATTTTAGGTTCTCTTTGTCGGGATAAATCATCCAATGGCGATAACATGGTTAGTTCTTCTCTTCCTCCTTGTGTATACTGTGGAAAAGTCCATTGTGATTTGAATAAGTTTATTCTGTGAACAATTCCTTCTCAATTTGTTAAAGATTACAAAATGGTGATTTATTTCATTACTTTGTGTGGATCTTTTAGAAAGTGTTTTATCTGAACCATCTATTTCTCAATAATTCAATGTTTGACTGACCTTGAGTATGTGGAAGTCAGTTTGCATGCTTGATTATCTCATGTTGATGGAAGATGCTTACTTCTTGATGCCTAATGTTATGTTGTTTTGTTCTAAACACTTTTTGAACGTTCATTACTCTACACTAAATTGAAATTCTGAACGAGTCAAAGCATTGACTATTAATTCTTTCTTTGGGATGTTTAAAGTAACTTCATAATCGAAATATTATGTTATCAGTCTTATATGGTATGAAGCAATTTGCTTATGTACTATTTCTGTGTGGGATTTTTACATTAAATACCTAGCACTTTAAGTTATTTGTAGCTGAGCTCTCATTTTCAATCCAATCAATAATGGAACCTCTGTCGAGTCCTGTCTTTTTGATACTCTATACAATTCTTTTAAAGGAAAAGAATCAAGAAGCAACTAAAGTATGCTTGGTAGTAGCAAAAGGAATTGTGAATCAAGTTCCTGATTCCTTTCTCTCATATACCAAATCTTAAGGATTCTTGGTGTACCTCTTCCTTTGGTCATTCCACCATATTATATTTCCTCTATGAGATCCACTGGGTTAAATAATGTATGTCGAAACTCAATCAAAAGAAGGACCTAAGTCCTGACTTATATTCCGAGAATTATCATTTGATTCTCTAATTTTGACACTTCCCTCTCAAGTCTGAATGTGATGCAAATATTTAGCCAAAGTGCTCGTGTTTGCGTTATTCATTCTTTTTCTTGTCACTGTTGATATAAACTATAATGCGTGTGTCTGGGAGGGAGGGGTGCGCCATGGAACATGTAAAACCTAACAAGCCAATATATTTAGAAGTTGGACAATCAATTAAATGTAATTAACTCTGAAGATGAGAAGGAGGCTGATAAGTATTTCATGGCTGTTGTCTGTGTGGGCTCTAAGTTGGTGGGTTAAGTCCAAAGAGCGCAAGCCTAGCTTTGGTTGTCTTCGTGGAGTTTGGAAGTAAAGAAACTCAACCCTTAACATACTACCGACAATAGTCACCCAATAGAAGTGAGATATTAATGAACTCATGATTATGTCCTAGTAGATGATGGAGTATATAATTTTAAACATTAAATTGCGAGCATTAGCTCCAAACGCAAGCCAGGCTCCCAGGATTGGTCATGAAGTTTGAACTACTAGAGATTTTGAGGTGCAATCTTCTACAGTGTTGCTTATGTTAGAATGCAAGCGACTTGTTATTAGGTCTGAAAACGAGCCTATATGAACCAAACAAACAGGTGTTCTGGCTTGTCTTGAAAAATGAGCCAAGTTGCCTGGGCTCAGCCTGAGCTCGAGTGTGTCATGTGTTCTGCTGTTTGAGCTTGGTCGAACTTTAAGAATTGTGTTCACAGAGTACTTGGCTCGGTTTGATAATTAAAGTTGTGCAGTTACTACTGCAGCCTTACAGGGCCTCACTTTGAAATTGCAAGTTGCGAAATAATAGTAAAATAGTACTAGTTTACTGACAAAGTTACTTTACATCAACTCAACTAATATTTTATCTTTGGACACCTCATGAATGTTGAACAAAGAAATATTGAACCACAAAATTAATCTAAAAATTAAAAAAGATAAGATAACATTACTTTTTAGTTTTCCCTATTTGTATCGTGGATCTTCCACCATTTGAACGATGCTTCCACCATTGTATATTTCAAGAACAAGCCCAATTTTTCTTTTTCCTCTCAAGGTCTTTTACTTTGAATTAGGATATATTTTCTATGTATAACATAACATTTTGGCTAAATTTCATTCGAGACAAGATTTACATTAGAAAAAAGGAAGATATAAGATTTGCCATAATCAAGGGATTGATTTCCAAAACAACAAGATTAGAGACCAGCAGAGAAGGAAAGTATTGTGCTTATTTCCTCCTGTTCGCGAGCTTCACGAGCCGAACCAGCCTATGTTCAGGCTCGACTCGAGATTTTAGTCGAGCCCAACTTCATATTCAAGCTCGGTTCGGCAAGGAACTAAACGAGTTCGGTCGAGCCTGTGCCTAGCCGAGTCCGAATCGAGTACCGAGTTACTCGATTCGACTTTCACCCCTATTTGTTATGGTATAAAACAATATTTTATACTTTAGCCAAAGTAGGCAAATATTAAGTACTCTATTTACTCAGTTAGTTTGAATTATTATTAGAAAGTAAAGCTAGAGAGCTCTGGATCAAGGATGTACTTTGGACATGCATGCAAATAGAAAATATCTATTTGGAAAGCCTGCATGCAAATAGAAAATATCTATTTGGAAAGCCTACCGACTTGGTGGTCGGTGTAACAATAATGACATTTGCAAATCTGCCATGGTCTCTCTACTAAAGATCATCATAATATATTAATGCAAGCATGCCATTATTGTGGAAATATTCCCCATGACATAATATGATGCCAAAAAACTGCAGAGGACTAAAGTGATGGTTACTACAAGAATGGAATATTCTAAAGCATTTGCTTCTAAAAGAATTTGAACTAATCCAATCACTATAGACACTGTAGCAAATAAAATTTCTAGTTTAAAAATATATTAAACACAAAATAATTGTACAAATTTGAGACTTAATGTAAATGAGTACAATCTATAATATCCCTCTGATTCTAATCTCTAAATAATATCTTTGTTAAAGCTTGATCTTGGAAGATATGATTTGGTCTTCTTTGGATCAACTTCGGTTTTTGATAAACGTTTGTCCAAGATCGAAATTGGTTGATCTCATACTACTTAAATTTGAGTTTGTGAAGAACGGTTTGAACTTCGTCTTGAAACACCTTGATTTAGTTGAACTTTGATTTTCTTTGGAGCGTCGTAGATATCCAGTAAAGTTTATTTGAGAGCCTCGTGGCTTAATCTCGAATCAAATGCCAAATTGTTTTCTATCTTTTGAAGAACGTCTTGAATATGATGAAGGTCTTGATTTGATGATTCAATGAAAAACTCATTGAGAGAATTTGCTCCTTTCTTCTTGAACTCCTTTGTGATTTTTGAATTGTGTTTTGAGTTTTCATTTCTCTTGGAGATGACCCCTATTTATAGGTGGAATATGAAGATCTTGTAAAATTCTCTCCATGACGTGGCACGATTTTATTGGCTATCAATATCTTTTATGACAAGAAATATATTTAATTTTATATTCTTGCCCAATGAAAGATATTATATGATAGTATTGCATTGTGACAAGATTTCAAGAAAATCTTGCCTTGTATATAATTTTTCTACACGCAATTGCCTTCTTTGTGGAGATTTAATGTAATTTGCAATATCTCTCAAATTTGACAATATCAATTTCGGCAATAAAATTTACTCTTCTACAGACACATTCCAATGTCTTCGGTCAAAAGCATCAAAACGCTCTTGTTCATATAAACAGAAACAAATCAAAATGGTACAAGTCGTAACTAATAATAGAAGGATTTGACATAAATATGTAATATAGTCCCTCCTAGAAAGAATATCCTAGAATAATTAGGCAATAGTTAGGAGATATGTGCCAAAGGCGAGTAGAACCAAGGTTATTTAAATACCACCGGAAAGCTCGACTAGAATCACATGTGCAAGTGTCCATGTAACATCTTCAGATTCGTGTGAACTAGCGAACAAATCACTAAGTGGGGATGCTCAGTTCTGCATGAGCGAACTCTGCTAAAGCTAGTATCTTAATGTGGTAAAGACAAGCACACTTTTTCCTTACTTTTGAGGAAGTACACTACATGAGCTTCACATAAAAAGAATAAGTTATCAATTGTCCTCCAAAATCCTGGCTTACATTGATCAAGATCAATTTGTGCGTTCCCTTCCCTATTCAAAGATCAACTCCCTAGCTCAGTCCATTGCCAAATCCCCTCCCGACTATTCTATTACATAATAAATGAACAAAAAAGATTTTTATCCAAACATTAATTGATTGTGTATTAGCTGTTACCATATCAAATTATCAATCCACCGCCAAAATGGTATTTTAAGGAAGTTTTCTTCTTAGTTTGTTCTGTTAATGGACTGCCAAGTGGAAAGAGTTTCTTGGAAGGTAACAAATTGAAGAACGTCTTCTTCGGTCATAACTCAATAGCTACCGAAGAGCTTGTATATAGCTAACCACTCCGCAATTGGCTATTCAGCATTTACCATGTGCACCCTTCTTGCAACTAGAACCATGGCTACTCAAAAGCAAGGTTATGAAGTACCTCTGGAAAGCCCAACTAGAACCATGCTTGCAAGTATCTTTGCATGTGGCTCATCCATGATAATTATTTTGAATTTGAATGAACTAGTGAAAAAATCACCAACTGGGTTTGCTCAATCCTGCTCGAGCTACATGAGCGGACTCTGAAAAACACCAATATCTTAATTTGGATAAGACGAGCACACTTTTTCCTTTCTTACTTTTGATGAAGTATTATGCATGAGCTTCACGTTAAACAAATAATTTACCTATTTTACTCCAAATTCTCTGCTTACATAGATCAAGATCATTTTGAAACAAATGTATAGTTTTAACTATACTTTGTGAGCTCTTTTTCTTATTCAAAGAGCAACTCCCTAGCTCAGTCTATAGTCCATTCCCCTCTGCGACCTTTCTATTAAATAATGGATGATGCAAGAAAAGATTTTTATCGAAGAATTACTTGGTTTCATATTAGCCCTTCCTATTTCAATCCACCACCGGGATGGGCTTTTTAATGATGTTTTCTTATTAGTTCGATCAGTTAATGGATCCGCAAAGTGGAAGAAACTTCTTGGACGATAATAAAAAAAGAAGTCTCCTTTCGACATAACTTAATAATTGCCAAAGAGTTTCTGTCTGGCTAACCGCCACAATGGTATATCAAACATTTACCATGACCACAATAGTGCATCTTTCTCGATCCTCTCGTTCTCGAAAAAGGTCCTCTCAACTTCTCAAAGAGATCATACGTGACACTCTAGCGTCATACAACTTTGATCTAATATTCCTTCAATTCATTTGAGAAAATTCTTGCGAAGGAATCTCCGTTTAAAATCAATCTCCTGGAAGGGGAAAGCACTTCACATTGCTTTAGTGGTGAGGAAAAAGCCAAAATAGTGGGAATTCTAGATACTCTGCTGAAAGTGAGGATAATCTAAATGGGAAAACTAGGGACAAGACTCAGAGAAGAAAGACAAGATAATCCATTTGATCAATTATACATAAGATTGCAGTTGGAACAGTGTCCGCAACCCTCTAAGACAGATAGAAAATGAGGGATAGTGGGACCAAAAGTTATGGAACCTGGGTGTGGGTCCTTCATTACCGGTAATAGAAAGGAACTCTAGATTTCAGTGGATCCAATTTGAAGAAAGTCACTTTGATTCAACCATAGTACATCATAGAACGCTGGAGACTTAGAGAAAAACCTCGCAGTAGGAAGAAACGTAAGAAACTAAGAGAAGACTCTCAATGCTTATTTTCAGTGCAACTTTAATCATTTCATTCTTTTTGGAAAAGAGAAAAAAACCATTACTTGTGATGCTAGGGTGCTTCAGAGTTCGTTTCGCTTGGGGAAATAAAAAAAGCGAAGGCAAAAAGAACACGTACAGTGTATACCATCAAAATACGTTGTCAGAGAGTTAGTCAAGTTCCATGTTTACTCAACTTCTCCCCTTTACCACATAATCCCATAAAAATCTTTCTATCTGAGTTATTTGAGCTCCATGCTTACTTAATATATGCGCCAATGAAATATTTATTACTCCCTCTGTCCCTAAATTCTTACTCCTATTTTTCTTTTCGGGGTGTCCCAAAACAGACTGTCTTTCTAAATGAAATGATTTTCCCCAAAAAATCCTTCCCATATAAAAAAATGATTTGACACCACTAACTAGTTTTAAAGACATAAATGTAAAAATACCTCAGAGTTCCACATTTTCAACTTTTATCTAAAACTCCATGCCAAAAGTTAAGGGGGCAAAAAAATAGGGGACGGAGGGAGTATATTTTATGAATTTGTTTTCTGTTTTCCAATTAGATAGATTGACTATTATAATTCAATTTATAAAGAAAAAGTAATCTTTGTAGACCTAGCTATCGTAATTGTTTTGTCATGTCCAGATGATATCTCTCTTAATTTAGAATAGAGAGCTATCAACACATGTTGGAAAATTATATTTCTTCGTAATTGTTTGTCATGTCAAGATGATTTCTTTCTTAAATTATAATTGAGAGCTATCACTACATGTTGAAAATTATATGACTTGTTATCATGCCGAGATGATATTTTTCTTAATTTTGAATAGAGAGATATTTACACAAGATTGAGGTTGTGCAAATCATATATCTGTATTCCGCGGTTTGAAATTGGACTTGTTGGGATAACTCTAGTTTCTTATGTTTCTACAAGATTTAAAATAAAAGGAAAGTTTAGAGCCTAAAGTACTAGTACATAAATGATAAACATAAAAAAAAAACAAGCTCTATGATCTTCAAATATTTGGAATAGAATGCTTCACTCATAAACTTGCTATTTCACAAATCCAAAACTGTATGCTTCCATCAACCTAGCTTGAAGTCATTTTAACATGTTTGGAAACATTAATTAATATTAAACACATATGATGTATTGTTTTTCTTTCTATAAGTGACTTTTCACCATTTACAAAATCTAGTTCTGTTGCAATAGATTTTACTAAAAAATATGTTTTGAACACGTGTCCAAGTGCACGTTGCCAGCATCATTAAAGAGGCCATGCTTACCATGTTTAGAATATGTTTTGCTGTATGTTTCTGTTATGTTTATCTAGATAGTAAACAAAGTCAAATAACTTCCATTTTTCCATTATCTTTTCTGAATCAGATGGAAAAAGAAGTTTCGCCAACTGTTGAGTCTGGTAATAATGTGGTATCCAACTCAGATGTAGTTTCTGAGGCTGAACAAGAAGCTTGCGTTCCTGACGGCAACAAAAATGTACCTGACGATGAAAATTTAAATGAAGCGATACAATGCTGTGAGAAAATTTTGCAGCTTAAAACTAGCAATGCAACGACTCATTCGAAAGCTGCAGAAATTGTTCAGTCAGGGACGAATACAGGATATATACGAAGTAAAAAGGGCATAAGAACCAGTTCTTTTATAAAGCCAGAGGAGGGGTATGAATATAGATGGCAAAGTTATTCTTCACAAAAAGACAAAGACGACTTCGGAGAAACAAGTCGGTCAAAGAAGAAAGAGAGCATGGAAAATCAGCAAAATGAAGTGGAATGGTCGTTGACTGTAAGAAGGACAATCTTGCAAAGTAAGGGGAAGAAAAGAGGCTCAAGTGCTCTCAAGGGAACTGGTAGAAAGATTATTGCTGAACCGGGTTCAGTTAGTGGAAAGAAGAAAGATGAGATTCTTAGTGACACCAGTGAAGAAGTGGAAGATGAGCCGGAAAAAGAAACAATGGATGAAGAAACACCCCAGGAACAAAAGTTAGAAAGTAACGTGGATAAGGTACTGCAACTATATCTGTCATTGTTTCTTTTTGGGTTATGCTTTTATTAGTTATTTCTTGATTCAAACTTTGACAATTCATGTAGGTGGTGGAGTATCGTTCTGCGTCTAAACCTACCAAAACCAAGAAAAGGAAGAATTTATCTCAAGAAAAAGGAAAGGTATGGTTTTGCTTTTTATATATTGTAAATTTAAAATATTCTTTGAGTTCTTACTCTGGTAATTATTTTGAAACATGCTTAATTCAGAAGCCTGAAAATCCCGTTGAACATGGTGAGGAATTAGTTAATTCAAGGATACAGGTTTGGTGGCCAATGGACAAAGTGTAAGTACTAAATGCTCAAATCATCATCTCTTTACCGTACATTGTTTTATTGTAATGTTTGGGCTTCAAATAAAACTAACTCGAACCTCATCTGTTGATTCTTGCCTCAAGGGGAAAAAGATTATATTTTTAAACTTTTATTATTCATAATATTCTTTTTATGCAGGTTCTACGCAGGTACCGTTAAGGGTTACTATTCCGCAACAGAAAAACACATGGTGATGATTTGTTTCCTGTTCTTCTTCATGATTGCCTTTTTTAGATAACAGTAATTGACTAGTAAATCTCTTTTCTTTTGAGTTGGATTTAAAGTGACTTACCTATTTCTTGAACCTTGTAAGAAAACAATTAAGACCCTCCGCTGCACACCATGCATTTAAGTGATTTTTCCAGATTAGATTACTGGATTTACCTTCATTCCCCTGATGGTATAGTTTTCTGCTTTATTGCAGATTCTTTATGATGATGGTGAAACAGAAATCTTGAACCTTAAAAAAGAAAAATGGGAACTGCTTAGTGCCGACCAGCCTCAAGAAGTAAGATTATTTTTTTTTTCTTTTTTTAAATTTTTTATCCCGTAGTAAACCTTATCTTGCGATTTTATTGTCTTTCCTGTTTGTGAAAAAAAATTGATCAACTTAGACACAATCCTCTCAGAAAGAAGAAGAAGAAGAAGAAACTGGTCAGCAGTCTCCTGCTAAAGAGCCTATTAAGTAAGTCTATACATATTTTCTCTGCGTATCACTCAAATGTCTCTTTCGCCCGCATTGTCATATACTTTTGTCCTCCACACCTGGAAAAATAATAGTAGAAAGTCCAATCTATTGAAATATATATGTTCCCCTGGGTTAACAACTCCAATTTGCTTAAATCGAATTATTTTACAAACACGAGCAGGAGTCAGAAATGGACAGCAAAAAGGAAGGCAGGTTCATCGACAAAACGAGCTGGCTCATCATCTAAAAGGTTGGTTTCCCTTTCTCAAGTTTAAATCTCTAAAACATTGTTTTGAATAAAGATATTGAAAATGCAGTAAATTCTTAATGGCCTTTCTGATGATGTTTAACATTTATGTTGCTGTTAGATCAAAAAGTGAAAGCCGTGGCATTGTTATTCATGTGATCGATGATGATGATGATGAACCAGAAAATTTCTCACCGAAGAAAGAGTTGGAAAGTGATTAATCATTTTATAGGCTTCTAGTTAGTCCTCTTGTGCTCAAAATGGTATTCAGATCTTTAAATATTGTCGCACACAATGCATGGTTATCAGGATTCAGGAGAATTTTGAACTAAATTTGTCAGGTACACTAGTGTCAGAAATATCTTTTGATTTCCCTTCACCTTCTCTCAAATAACAAAGTAGTTGTTTGACCTTTGGCCCCATAATGAATAATTAGTTTGATGATAAGGCTCGTTTATTGTACTTTTAATGTCTTGCTATTGATAATATTTAACAGACAAGAATACAAGATCATAAGAATCATAAAGTGTCATCAAAGTTTTATAATATGTAAGAATATCCAGATGTATTGGGATGTGATCTGATTGATAGTTAGTGATGGGAGTTTTTATGTTTTGGGGTTTGAAATTTGAAATAACAAAAGCATGATTTAAATTCAAATTGGATTTAAACTTGAAATTCCAATTTGAATTTGATAAATTTGCATGCTGAGTCTAAATTTTGAGTCCGATTCGATCTTTATTGAAGTCGAATATGATAAATGTCCAAGAATCTCCAAAAGAATTAATTTTAATTGTTATTTTGTATAAATAATTCATAAAACTCAAAATACTGCTTAGTAACAGTTTGGAATATTCAAATTATAAACAATGACAAATTGCATGGAAGATTTTTACTATGGGTAAATTACGGATATCTTCTAAGGCCTAATTTTAAAAAAAAAAATTTACGTATTGGGAATTACAAAAATCTCCCTCAAGTTTGTTGACTTTTTATAATTAATTCCTTGCCTCTAAAATATTTCAATTTTGCCCTTGAGTGTTATTTGTAATGTCTAAAATCATATAAATGTTCGAACTTGGATGCTAATTGTAATATCTTATAAATTATAATGTCATAATTATATATTTACTACCAAAGTAATTGATAAAATTTATAATTTTGCATGAGTATCAACATATGTTGCAATTTTTTTTCACATATTTATTAACAATTTAAATTGTAAATAATAAATTAAATAAAATTTTAATATTTTATAAATTTAAAAATCATTTACATATTTAGTTATATAATTTATTTTCTATATTAGTAAATTTAATAAATTTTTTATTGTATTATAAATAAAATATTTCAAATTGTATTATAAATTCAATCTTAATGCAATAAAGATATTATTTATTTATTTAAATAATTAGCTAGTGTAAATATAATTTTATATTTACAAATTTTATTATTAAAATTTAATTTGATTTCATTATATAAAAATTAAATTGTTAAAATATGTAAAACAAAGTTGCAATATCTATTGAAATTTATTGGCAATTATAAATTATATCAAATATTTTGATAGTAAATACATGATTATCATTTTTATAATTTATAAGATATAACAATCAACACCTATATTATAAAATTTATAAGATATTATAGACATTATAAATAACCCCAAAAGCAAAATTGAAACATTTTAGAGGTAAGGGGTGAATTGCAAGAAAGTGAGATACCCAAGACGTGAGGGAAATTTTCGTATTTAGACCTTATTTCAGGGGCATACGTAATTTACCCTATTAGTGAGAAATTTTCTTTTTTGTTGAACGTGCATTCATCAATACAAAATTTTAATTTTCGGTATTAAACAAAAAATGGCCCCAATGATTCTCTCTAACGATCATATCAACGTAACATCTCTTTGATATGGAAGGAACATTTGCTTCAGTCTTCTACAATCATTTGTTATGGTTCTTTCACTTCTACAGATTTCTTCATCTATAAGAAGATAACAATACAACACAACAAAATTAGAGATAAAACACAAATTTTTACATCATTTTTTAATGGCTGTCGTTTCACCTACATACAGCAAAACGATGATCCAAACGATCAAAATGTAGAACCTTTGTTAAATTTGACGATGATCAAATGGTGTTGGAATGGCTGATAAATCGAAGATGTGTGTGGCCGAAAATCTGCCATTCTATAGTGCCTCTATCTTTTCTCTCTTGTTTGTGTGGTAAAATGTATTGAAAGTTACTTGCAACATAGCTCTAACATAACCTTATATTTGTGGATCAAATAATAGGTTAAATGAATATAAATGGGCTACCAAATGGTTAGTGAAAAAATGGACAAGTCCTATTCTCGAACAAATTCGACAAATCAAATTCTGACACATAGATGAAATGAACTCAAATGCATTGTTGAAAGGGGAAGATGATTTTGACCTACCAATTCCATTTCTTTACTATTTTCATCAATTGGGATTTCATCTTTGTGCCCCAAAAGTTTTCTTGAAATTGAAAATGACACAATTGGCCTGAATCCCCCTAAAAATCAAGGGACTCTCTCGATTCTTGAAATTGTAATCCTTTTCTCTGTATTAGAATCCAAAAGCCTTGAAATTAACCTCTTAGCTTCACAAGAAATCCAAGGAGGAAACTCAAGCCAAACTTTAAATCAACCTCTTAGCTTCACAAGCAATCCAAGGAGGAAACTCAAGCTCAACTTTGAATACTTTCACTAAAGAAAAAAGGTCTTCAGCAACGGTACGATTCTAACGGAAATAAAAACTGTCATTATTTGTAACAAATTTATAACTGAATACCAACAAAAACAATGTTCCATCAATAATAGCGACAAATTACCTACAAAATATTTTTCGTCGATATTCCGTCATTAAATTATAGGAAATATTGATCCATGGCGACGAAATCATTTCAATGGAAAATAATCCGTCATTATATCTTAGTCAGCTACAAATTTGCAATTGAACAACGACGGAAACGATGTCATCAATAATAGCAACAAATTACCAACATATCTAGAACAAAATATTTTTGGTAGGTATTCCGTTGTTGAGTTGTAGGAAAAATTGACTCATAGTGACGGAATCATTCCAATGGAAACTAATTTGTCACTGTTTTTTGGTCAGTTTTAGATTTGCAACTGAACAACGACCGAAATAGAAGAAAAATTATGTTATTATGAAAATAACGACTGATTACCAACGAAATATAAAACGAAAATAATATATATAGCAATTATGTAGTTAAAACTGTCACAACTATGAATAAACAATGACGACGTAACTCCAACAGGAAAACAAATTGTCATTGTAGTAACAAATTTATAACTGAATACGAACAAAATTAAATATAAAAAGTCTTCATTTGGTAGAATTGACAAATTACGTACCAACGGAACATTAGAAAAATAATTGTAGGAATTTAGTTATTAAGTTGTGAGAAAAAATATTACATACGGCAAAATCATCACAACGAATAATAATCCCTTACTGTC
This sequence comes from Penstemon barbatus, assembly GCA_003313485.2. Classification (NCBI taxonomy): domain Eukaryota; kingdom Viridiplantae; phylum Streptophyta; class Magnoliopsida; order Lamiales; family Plantaginaceae; genus Penstemon; species Penstemon barbatus. Next base: position 11,091,810 of record CM064883.1, on the reverse strand, counting down.
GGTAACAAATATGCAATTGAACAACATCAAAAATAAAAAAATTTAAGTTCTTAAAAAATAACTACAAATTACCAATAAATTTTAAAATAAAAAAAATCATAATTAAAGATTTTGTTGTTAAACTGTTACAAATATAAACAGACAACAACCTCACAGCTGAATAATAATGAAATTACACATACAAAGTGTTTATAATAGCGACAAATCTACGATGAAATATCATAAATTACCTACATATATAAAATAAAAAAATTGTGCATAGAAACTCTATTGTTGACCTTTGATAAAAACAGAAAGATCGAACGACAACATAATTCATACAGAACTGATGTGGTTTGATTAAAATTCACATTCGTCTGCAAACTAAACTAATTAATTTTCAGATTTGTGAAAATAAATTAATTTTAAAACTCTTTTGAGTAAAAATTACAAGTACTTAATAATATTCAATTTAATATTTTTTTATCCATATAATTAAAATTTAAAACTAAAAAATGATTTTTTTTAAAATATACCCGACCCCCTAACCTCCCCGTGTTACATTAATTATTTTTGAGATTCCAATTGTACAATAAATTTTATGGTTACACCACTATGAAGCTCACAATTTGCTCAACCATAACAATTTATGGTCGGATACAATTGTTGAGTTATTTATTATATTAAAATAAGAATAGATTTTAATTTAGTTTTATGCAAAAGTTATGATAAGTTCATCTATTTAACCCATTAAATTTGAGTTTGTCTACTCTTAGGGTATTACAGTCTTTTAATATTTTATTTTTATAAAATTTAATTTTTAAGAAGAAGAAAGGATCTTGTTTTATGTATGAATTTTTTAAACACCAATTAATTAACATATATGATGTTTTGGTAATTATTGAAGCCTCAAGGTCATTTTTATAATTTCATTGAACATAAGGGACATACATTTAAGTAGCCACCAATTTATATATATTCAAAGATAAATCAATAAAGTTGTCCGGCTCAGCTAGTTGCAAGTTGCAACATCTTATTAATATACATGAGGTCAATGGTTCAAATCTCACCTCCTACAATTTAGTTAAAACATACCACCTAGCGCCAAGTCATGCCTACCGTCTCATCGCCTAGGTCTAGCCCCGGTGCCTAGGCGATGGTCAACTTCTCGCCCGTCCGAGCGATGGTCAACCGCCTAAGCATAGCCCAGGCGCTCCAGCGCAGTCAATCGTTCGCCTATGCGTTGCCTAGGCGGTCGGGCAATGGTCTACCACCTAGGCGTAGCCCAGGCGCTCGAGCGGGGTCAAGTGCTCGCCTAGGTGTTGACAGTGTTGTGGCGCCCATAATTACCAAACGCTCATAATGCATTTTCCAACGGAATTACCAACAAAAAATTATGTTGTCGTTATATTCATCAAAGAAAATTGATTCCGTCACTGCATTTACCTATGGAGCTTTCACACACGGAATATCTAACGAGAAATATCCGTCACTATATTAACCAACGAAAAATGTGTTGTCACTATATTCACCCACGAACGAAAAATGTGAGGCTTTAGCAACGAAAATTACCGTTTCTAAATACCCATTTTTTTTGTAGTGTTTAGTGTACATTTTCATCTTGGAATTCTTGAAAAACCAGCTAAAAGCACATAAAGAATAATGCCACAAGACCAAATATCAACTTTTGCACCATAATACCCTTTTCATCTAAGCACTTCCCACATCATGTGAGCAAAAACCCATCATTCCTACTTTCCTTCTGTAAAGCTGATAATCTAAAACCAGAAACTTTTAGATTCTCATTTTCACCAAGAAGCAGATACTCTGGCTTTAAATCTCTGTGTGAAACACCACTGCCGTGACAAAAGTCTACAACGCTTATAAGTTGTTGAAAGTACTTTCTCGTGATTTTTTCTTTCACTTTTCCTTTAGCGACTTTTGCGAAAAGCTCGCCGCCCTTTACGTGTTCCATGACAAAGAAGATTTTTTGCTTTGTGGCCATTACTTATTTCATTTTCGATGACGATTGGGTGGTGGACTAATCGAGTGATTGAGATTTTATATTTGATTTAGTCGATAAAGCCTTCTTTTTGACATGGTCTTTGTTGATTACTTTTATGGCGATGCTTTCGGAAGTGTTGATGTTTCTGGCGTGGTACACTTTTATGATTAACAATGGTGTAGGGAATTTTTTTTTCATTTTGGCCTTGTTTCGATTTTTGAATATTAATTTGGATGTGTTCAATAATATATTTGAAACACTATTTGAATTAGTCATGATTGAATTATTTAGTAATAAAATAATAATAAATTCTAAAATTCAAAAATTTTGAAATTTTGAAATTTTGAAATATGATTTATAGTGATATAATACTTAATTGGTTGATTTTTTATATTGGGTCTAAGGATAAATATGTTAACGACTTTATAAAGTTGATGTATAATATATATTATGTAGTGGGTGAATTGACTGTAATAATGTTATGATTAAACAGAAAATTTAGATTATAAAAAATAAATTAATTTATAGAAAACTAATTGTTAGAATCATAATTTTCAATTAGATACTCAGAACTACAATACATAAATTCAACTTGAAATTTAAAATAATTTGTTACAATAGTGATAATTATATTTGGAAAAAGGTGACAAGGGAAGTCGGAAGTGAGCCTCCCATATATGCTATATATATGGTCCGAAACAATTAATAAGAGTTGGCTTTGGCTAGTTTGGCTGAGCAAAAATTTAGGGTCAAAACTTAAAATATAGGAAACTCCAAGGGCAATTATGTCATTCTACCTCCCACAATTCCAAATGTCCTCAATCAGCATTGCATTACAAACCCAAATTTATGGAGAAAAAGCCAATAGTCAGCAACAACTCAAGAAGGATTTGAAACAGGGAAAACACCATTAATTACAATTATCCTTTTTCCTAAATTAACATAATCCAGCCAATATTGAAAAAATTCAATTCTGTAAATCCACGGATTTGAAAACAAAATTTAGCAAAATTTTATCGAGTAAAGCAAAATCCGGGAGTAGAGGTTATAGAGGGGCTATGCAATCTGCATGCATGACATTTTGCAAAAGATCCCTCTTTTATTCAACTGCATTTGGCTTTTTATGAAGCTTTATTACATACAATTCATCTGCATTCTCGATTCTTCCATCACAACAACCGTGTTGCTTCTTGTGGGTGGTGAAAAAAATTGTTCCTTTTTCAATTCTTAATTGAAGGAATCTGTTCATTGAATTTTCTCTGTGCAATTTTAATTTGTTTTTGTTTGGGCAGGTAAATTGGAGAATGAGTTCTGTTAATTTTGTTAAAGCTTCACAGGAAGAGCTTGAAGATGAATTGGTTGCCATTAAGAATAGCCTTTTAGCGTCACTTTCTTCACCCAATGAGGAGTTACTCGTTCTCCTCGAGGTAGAACCCAAATCCTTTTCTGGGTTTTATTTTGTGATTTTTCTGAAAAGATTCCATTTTTATGCAAACATAAGTTTCATTTTATGATTAATGTGTTTATGCATGTGCTGTTGAATTGGTTAAAATTTTAAATCATGGTAGTTGACTGTCAGATACAACCAAATCTGTACTAATTTAAAATCTTTTGTGGGATAACTAATGTGTGAAAGGAGTTGTTATTTTATGTCTTTTACATAAGTTTTCCATCTATGTTTATAAAATCCGGTAGATATGCTACTTCTTTTGGTTATACTTGATGGAAATGATGCATTTAGGGGGTGGGTTAATTATTTGTAAATGAATAAATGGGGGTAAACTTAATCCTAACACGTCCAAGTGATTATGTACGTGTGCTACATTACTTTTTGTATGAATGAAATTACAAGAATTACCACTCCACTAGCCCCTTATAAGGACAAAATATTGAAGGTATATATGCAGATACTGTTCAGTATATTCTTCATTATAGCTCAATCAAGCAATAAGTTTGTGGTTGCTGGTGACAGGTAGCTTTCCAATTATTTTTGGTTTTACTCAAGCAGTTCTCCAGTGAGTCTACCACCAGGTGGTATAGACAGCGGAGGATGATCGTAACTATGGCAAAAGTGAAATTGTGCTATTTAATGTTGGACGTAGATTCTAAAGTGGTTGCTGAAATGTTCCAAATTTTTCTCACTACGATTAGGTAAATAAATATTCAAAATTTTGCTATTTTTACCTGGAAAAGGTTATGACTCAATTAACCCGCTCATTTAAGTGTCTCGTTGAATGTGTTTTGATTATTCTTTGAAGCTGCGATCACCCCACAAACACCTTTTATTACATGAAAATGGTCATGTGTAATGTGGTACAAGAGAGTAGAGACTGATGGCAATGATCTCACATTTGAACATGTGAAGCCTCTTATAGATAGTGTCAGAATGGAAAATCAGGTAAATACTCCCTCTTATGTTTCTTTGATCATGTCTCCAATTATAGTATTCTGTGATTATTCTCAATTTTTTATAACTTTCATTTACATTTGGTTTCAGGACATCTTACCTATTTCATGGGAGTTGGGGAGACATGTTATCGAGAGCTGTGCAACCATACTGCAGGCTCATATTAGAGAAGCTGTGAAGAAAATGGAGGTCAATATTGATGATTATGCTGAGATTTTAGGTTCTCTCTGTCGGGATAAATCATCCAATGCCGATAACATGGTTGGTTCTTCTTCTTCTCCTTGTGTTAAATGTGGCAAAGTCCATTGCGATTTGAATAAGTTTATTCTGTGAACCATGCCTTCTCTATTTGTTAGAGATTACAAAACGGTGATTTATTTCATTACTTTGTGTGGATCTTTTAGAAAGTGTTTTATCTGAACCATCTATTGCTCAATAATGCAATATTTGATTGACCTTGAGTATGTGGAAGTCAGTTTGCATGATTATTATTACATGTTGATGGACAATGCTTACTACTTGATGCCTAATGTTATGTTGTTTAGTTCTAAACAGTTTTTGAACGGTTATAATTCTACACTACATTGAAATTCTGAACAAGTCAAAGCATTTACTCTTTAACTGTCATTTCCAAACCTTTTACCGTAATATACACTTTGACTGATGTTTCCTTTTTTTTTTGCGATATCACTCATTGACTATTATGTCTTTCTTTGGGATGTTTAAAGTAACTTCATAAGAGAAATATTATGTCATCAGTCTCATATGGTATGAAGCAATTTGCTTATGTAACTATCTCTGTATGGGATTTTACATTAGAAACCTAGCACCTTAAGTTATTTGTAACTGAGCTCTCATTTTCAATCCAATCAATAATGGAACCTTTGTAAAGTCCTATCCTTTTGATACTTTATACAATTCTTCAAACGAAAGGAATCAAGAAGCAACTAAAATATGCTTGGTAGTAGCAAAAGGACTTGTGTATCAAGTTCCTGATTCCTTTATCTCATATAATCCAAATCTTAAGGATTCTTGGTGTATCTCTTCCTTTGGTCATCCACCATATTAATTTCCTCGATGAGATCCACTGGGTTAAAATGTTTGTCAAAACTCAATCCAAAGAGGGACCTAAGTCCTGACTTATGTTCCTAGAATTATCATTTTATTCTCTAATTTTAACACTTCCCTCTCAAGTCTGAATGAGATGCAAGTATTTAGCCAAAGTGCTTGTGTTTGCATTATTCATCCTTTTCTTGTCACTGTTGATATAAACCATAGTGTGTGTGTGTTGGGGGTGTTAGCAAATAAAGTAAGTCGGCAAACTTAATTATTTGTGGGGCCACCTCTCAATTTTTTTGAACAAATTGCAGCTCCAAGTTGCCTATTCAGTTAAAGTTCTCTGCCATTCTATAACCAATTTCACATGCAAAAGTGATAATTAATTCTTGCAACTTGCAAAACGGAATTGGCAGAACTTGCTCCCTTGAAGGCCTATAAATAGGTTGCTCCACTCAGTTCAAATTACACCATTCAAGAACAATCGATCAGAGCACCACTAAATTCTCTCCTCAGCAATTCTTTCAAGCTTAGTTTAGGCAGAAATTTTGAGCTCAAAATTTCAGAGAGTTTTCTTAAACTGTGAGAGATATTGTGTGAAAATTAAGTAAGTAATTTTCTTTGGTGAGTTGAGAGAGTTGTGAGTGTTTGTAAACACGGTGTAATTATCTCCCTTTATTGAAAGATCTGCAGCAGCCCGTGGACGTAGCCTATTTTGGGTGAACCACGTAAATTTTGTGTTCATTATTTTTGCTATTTCATTAAATCTGGTTGTGGTTTTTCCTAACAACTGGTATCAAGAGCTCAGGAATTTTTTTTTCCGGGCCAACCAGATTTAAGTGGGAGCAATGGCGGCAGACGAAGGGAAAATGAAACTCGAAAAGTTCGATGGTGCGGACTTCGAATTCTGGAAAATGCAAATAGAGGACTATTTGTATCAGAAAAATTTATTCTTGCCTCTGCAAGAAGATAAGCCAGAATCCATGAAGGAGGATGAGTGGAAACTCCTTGACAGACAAGCTCTCGGAGTTATCCGGTTGACGTTATCTCGCAATGTTGCTTTTAACATAGCGAAGGAAAAGACCACGGCAGGTCTTATGAAGGCACTCTCAAATATGTACGAGAAACCTTCGGCCTCAAATAAAGTTCATTTAATGAGGCGGTTATTTAATTTGCGGATGACCGAAGGGGCATCGGTGGCCCAACATCTCAATGAACTCAGTACAATCACGACCCAGTTGAGTTCGGTCGAGATTGAGTTTGACGATGAAGTACAGGCGTTGTTACTTTTGTCCTCCCTTCCAGAAAGTTGGAATGCTACGGTCACGGCTGTGAGTAGCTCGTCGGGAAGCAATAAGTTAAAATTCAACGATGTACGTGATCTCGTTCTAAACGAAGAGATCCGGCGGAGAGAGTCAGTCGAAACTTCGACCCCCTCTACTTTGTCGACGGAGTCGAGAGACCGATCGATAAACAACAATCGTGAAAGATCGAACCACCGAGGAAGATGGGAGATCCAGATTGAGAAATCCCAACAATTTCGAAAACTCAAAGACTGTTGAGTGTTGGAATTGCGGAAAGGTCGGACACTACAAAAATCAGTGCAAGAGTGCACCGAAGAATCAAACGGCGAAGATCGAAGCTAATGTTGCATCAACATCAACACAAGATGATGCGTTGATATGCTCTTTGGAGAGCAAGGAAGAGTCTTGGGTGTTAGACTATGGAGCATCATTTCACGCTACTTCGCAGAAAAGACTCTTTGGGGAGTACGTGTCTGGAAACCTCGGTAAGGTATATCTTGGCGATGACCAACCTTGTGATATTTTTGGTAAAGGAACAGTGAAAATTAAGTTGAACGGGTCTGAGTGGAAGCTGAAGGATGTCAGGCATATTCCCTACCTGAGAAAAAACTTAATTTCTGTGGGCCAGTTAGCCAGTGAAGGCTATACTACAATCTTCCATGGAGATGACTGGAAGATTTCAAAGGGTGCAATGGCAGTTGCACGAGGAAAGAAAAGCGGCACTCTTTACATGGCGGCAAAAGGGTGTTGTTCGATTGCAGTTGCAGCAAGCAACCAAAATCCAAGACAGTGGTACAAAAAGTTTGACAACTTTATGCACAAGGAAGGATTCCAGAAGTGCAATGCCGACCACTGTTGCTACTTCAAGAGGTATAACTCAAGTTATATAATTTTGCTACTTTATGTCGACGATATGTTAGTAGCTGGTTCAGATATGAACGAGATCAAAAGCTTGAAGCAGCAATTGTCAAAAGAGTTTGACATGAAATATTTGGGTCCAGCAAAGAAGATTCTTGGGATGCAAATCACTTGAGATAAGCAAAAAGAAGTTTTGCAGCTATCTCAGGCAGAATACATCAGCCGTATTTTGCAAAGGTTCAATATGGGAAGCAGTAAGCCAGTCAACACACCATTGGCTAGTCACTTTCGGCTATCCAAAAGTCAGTCTCCTCAGACAGACGAAGAGAGAGACTTAATGGCCAAGGTTCCTTACGCCTCAGCCATTGGGAGTTTGATGTACGCAATGGTCTGTACTAGACCAGACATTGGCTATGCAGTGGGAGCTGTTAGCAGGTTTATGTCAAACCCAGGTAAGGTCCATTGGGAAGCAGTCAAATGGATCTTGAGGTATCTACGAAGCACTTTAGATAAGTGCTTGTACTTTGGCAGAGGACAAGTTAAAGTGCAGGGGGTACGTAGATGCAGATTTTGCCGGAGAAGTTGATCATAGAAGAAGCACCACGGGTTATGTGTTCACTATGGGATCAACGGCAGTCAGTTGGATGTCACGGTTACAAAAGATTGTTGCATTGTCCACTACGGAGGCAGAGTATGTAGCAGTGACAAAAGTCAGTAAAGAAATTATATGGCTTCAAGGTTTGTTAGATGAGTTGGGATTCAAAGACGAGAAGAATGTTCTATACAGTGATAGTCAGAGTGCAATACACTTGGCGAAGAACTCTGCATTTCACTCCAGAACAAAACACATTGGACTTCGTTATCACTTCATCAGGTCTCTGTTAGAGGATGGCGTGTTAACACTTGAGAAGATCCAAGGGAGTAAGAATCCAGCAGACATGCTAACAAAGGTTGACAGTAACTGTTGATAAACTGAAGTTATGTTCAACTTCAGTTGGACTTCGAAACTGACAAGACCGGAAACGGCTGTTGCATTGATCAGGTGTGAAGACAGATTGAAATCAGTCTTCAAGTGGGAGATTGTTAGCAAATAAAGTAAGTCGGCAAACTTAATTATTTGTGGGGCCACCTCTCAATTTGTTTGAACAAATTGCAGCTCCAAGTTGCCTATTCAGTTAAAGTTCTCGGCCATTCTATAACCAATTTCACATGCAAAAGTGATAATTAATTCTTGCAACTTGCAAAACGGAATTGGCAGAACTTGCTCCCTTGAAGGCCTATAAATAGGTTGCTCCACTCAGTTCAAATTACACCATTCAAGAACAATCGATCAGAGCACCACTAAATTCTCTCCTCAGCAATTCTTTCAAGCTTAGTTTAGGTAGAAATTTTGAGCTCAAAATTTCAGAGAGTTTTCTTAAACTGTGAGAGATATTGTGTGAAAATTAAGTAAGTAATTTTCTTTGATGAGTCGAGAGAGTTGTGAGTGTTTGTAAACACGGTGTAATTATCTCCCTTTATTGAAAGATTTACAGCAGCCCGTGGACGTAGCCTATTTTGGGTGAACCACGTAAATTTTGTGTTCATTATTTTTGCTATTTCATTAAATCTGGTTGTGGTTTTTCCTAACAGGGGGGGGGGTATGGAACTTGTAAAACCTAAAATCTAACAAGCAAATATATTTAGAAGTTGGACAATGAATTAAATTTAATTAAATCTGAAGATGAGAAGGAGGCTGATACATATTTCATGGCTGTCGTCCGTGTGTGCTCTAAGGTGTTGGGTTAAGTCCAAAGAGCGCATGCCAAGTTTTGGATGTCTTCGTGGAGCTTGGAACTTCGGAAACTCAATCCTTAACAAACTACCAACAATAGTAACCAGATCCTATTAGCTAGAAACGCAAGCAAGGCTCCTAGGGTTAGTCATGGAGTTTGGATTTCTAGAGGTTTTTTAGGTGCAATCTTCTACAGTGTTGCTTATGGTAGAATACGAATTACTTGTTATGGTATAAAACATTATTTTATACTTTGGCCAAAATAGGCAAATAATAAGTACCATATTTAATTAGTTGGTTTGAATTATTCATTGGAAAGTAAAGTTAGAGAGCTCCGGACCAAGGATGTACTTTGGATACGAATGCAAATAGAAAATATCTATTTGGAAAGCCTAACGACTTGGTGGTCGGCGTAACAATAATGACATTTGCAAATATGTCATGGCCTCTCTACTAATAACCATCAAGCATTCCACTATTGTGGAAATATTACCCCATGATATAATATGAGGCCAAAAAACTGCAGAGGACTAATGTGGTGGCTACTACTAGAATGGAATATTCTAAAGCATTTGCTTCTGAAAGAATTTGATCTAATCAAAACGGTACAAGTCGTAACTAATAATAGAAGGATTTGACATAAGTATGTAACATAGTCCCTCCTAGAAAGAATATCCTAGAATAATAAGGCAATAGTTAGGAGAGGTGTGCCAAAGGCGTGGAGAAGCAAGGTTATTAAATACAATCAGAAAGCTCGACTAGAAACACGTGCAAGTGTCCATTTATGTGGCTCGTCTATGTAACTTAGTTAAATTCGCATGAACTAGCGAACAAATCACTAGGTGGGGATGCTCCCTTCTGCGAGAGCGAACTCTGAAATCGTTATTGTGGTAAAGACAAACACACTTTTTCCTTACTTTTGAGGAAGTACACTACATGAGCTTCACATAAAGAGAATAAGTTACATATTGTCCTCAAAATCTCGGTTTACATTGATCAAATCATTTTATGCGCTTCATTTCCTATTCAAAGATCAACTCCCTAGCTCAGTCCCTTGCCCAATCCTCTCTCGACTCTTCTATTACATAATGAATGAACAAAAGAGATTTTATCCAAACATTAATTGGTTGTGTATTAGCCGTTAACATTTCAATCCACCACCACAATCATTTTTTAAGGAAGATTCCTTATTAGTTTGATCCGTGGACCACAAAGTGGAAGGAACTTCTTGGAAGGTAAAAAACTGAAGAATGTCTTCTTTTGACATAACTCAATAGCTGCGGAAGAGCTTGTATCTAGCTAACCACTCCACAATTGGCTATTTTGCATTACCATGTGCATGCTTCTTGATCCTCTCATATACTAGAAAAATTGTTAAGGATATTTCCATCACAAAGCAAAATCACCTCATCAAATAGTACCTCTGCAGTGACCTGAACAAATTACAAAAGGAATATTTTTGTTGTCCACAAATTAATATCTTACTTGTATTCAATAGAATAGGACAACTGATAATATGCTTATTTCCCTTTAAATAAGGGACACTTTGTACAGCTTAATAGTTGAGAAAAAATACAATTACCTTTTCTACAAGTAAGATATTAACACGTGGACAGCAAAAATATTCCTTTTGTAATTTGTTCAGGTCACTGCAGAGGTACTATTTGATGAGGTGATTTTGCTTTGTGATGAAATATCCTTAACAAAAATGTCCTCTCAACTTCTCAAAGAAACCGTACTGGACTCTCTAGCATCATACAACTTCGCTCTGGAGTCTGCATCAATTCCTTTGAGTTTCATTCTTGCCTAGGAATCTCTTCCAAAAACAATCCCAGGGAAGGGGAAAGAACTTGCCATTTCATTTAGTGGTCAAAGGCGAATTTAAAGCTAAGCAGAGCGATTTCTAGCTATTCGTTGAAAGTGAGGATAATCTAAATTGGAAAACACAGACAAATGTTTGGCTCAAAGGAGAAAGACGAGATAATCCATATATTTCATTTTTCATAAGATTGCAGTTCGAAGTGGCATCCGCAACCCACATGCCAACCCTATACGACAATTACAAAATGAAGGATAGATGACCAAAAGCTATTCAACCCGAGTGCGGTTCCTTTGTTCTCTTTATTCTAGTTTGTTAGCTAAAACTTGCTTCTCCTACAAAAGAAACTTTGGGATTACTTAATGGAAGACAAAAAAGAATGGTAAATTATAAGAGACTTTGGATTTCAAACTATCCAATATGAGTACTTGTAAAGGATAAACCTCAAGAAATTGAAGAAAGTCATTTTGATTCTACCAGAGCATGTCATAGAACGCTGGAGACTAAGAGAAAGACTATGCGGGAGGAAGAAATGGAAGAGACTAATAGAAGACACTAAAAACGGAAAAAAAAAAAGATATAGAACGCTAAAGAGTAATAGAACTCTAGGTCCTTATTTTTGGAAATGAGAAAAAAAAACATTACTAGCATCATGTGATGCTAGGGTGCTTCAGAGTGTGCTTCGCTTGGGGCAATCCAAAAAGAGAACGCAAAAAAGAACAAATGTACCACGTCATCCTTTAAAATGCGTTTAGTGAGTTATTGAAGCTCCATGCGTACTCAATGTCTTCGAGCAAGCTCCATGCTTAATATGGGGCCCAAATTGCAGAGGAGCAAGGATCTGGCGTTTTGGCTACTACAAGAATGGTATATTCTAAAGCATCCGCAAAAGAATTGAACTAATTTGCCGCATTCGATCGTTTCTTTCCAATGTCTACATAAACACAATTCAATATCTTACTCAGGTGTGGCCGTTGAGTTCGATTGTTTACGGTCATAAGCATCAACTCTCTTGTTCAGAGAAATCAAAGCACATCAAAATGATTCAAGTCGCACCTAATAATAAAAAGAGTTGACATTACTAGGTAAATTGTCTGTCCTCGAAGAATATTCTAGAGTAATAAGACAATAGTAGGAGAGGTGTGCAAATTGCAAAAGGTGAGCAAAATCAAGGTTATGAAGTACCTCTGGAAAGCCCAGATAGAACTATGCTTGCAAGTAGCTTTGCATGTGGCTCGTCCATGATAATTATTTTGAATTTGCATGAACTCGCGAAAAAATCACCAAGTGGGTTTGCTCAATCCTCCTCGAGCTACATGAGCGGACTCTGAAAAACACCAATATCTTAATTTGGTTAAGACAAGCACGCTTTTTCCTTTCTTGTATTTAAACTTACTTTTGATGAAGTATTATGCATGAGCTTCACGGGAAACAAATAATTTACCTATTTTACTCCAAATTCTTGGCTTACATAGATCAAGATCATTTTGAAAATGGTCTATCAAATATTTACCCTGATCAGAATAGTGCATCCTTCTCGTTCCTCTTGTTCTCGAAAAAGGTCCTCTCAACTTCTCAAAGAGATCAAGTGTGACACTCTTGCGTCATACAACTTCGTTCTAATACTCCGTCAATTCCTTTGAGAAAACTCTTGCGAAGGAATCTCCGTTTAAAATCAATCTCCTGAAAGGGGAAAGCACTTCACATTGCTTTAATGGTCTGAGGCAAAAGCTAAATAGTGGGAATTCTAGATATTCTGCTGAAAGTGAGGATAATCTAAATAGGAAAACTAGAAACAAGACTCTGAGAAGAAGGACAAGATAATCCATTTGATCAATTTTCATAAGATTGAAACAGTGTCAGCAACCTTTAAGACAGATAGAAAATGAGGGATAGTTGGACCAAAAGTTATGGAACCTGGGTTTGGGTCTTTCATTACTGGTATTAAAAAAGAACTCTAGATTTCAGCGGATCCAATTAGAGTATCTCTAAAGGATAAACCAGAAGAAAATCACTTAGATTCAACCAGAGTAGGTCATAGAATGCTGAGAGACTAAGAGAAAAACCACACGGTATGAAGAAACGTAAGTAACTACGAAAAGACACTCAATTCTTAGGTCCTTATTTTCAGTGCAACTTTAATCATTTCATTCTTTTGGAAAAAGGAAAAAAACCATTACTTGTGATGCTAGGGTGCCTCAGAGTTCGTTTCGCTCGGGGAAATAAAATAAAGCAAAGGCAAAAAGAGCACGTACAGTGTATACCATCAAAATGCGTTCTGAGAGAGTTATTCAAGCTCCACACTTACTCAACTTCTCCCCTTTACCACATAATCCAATAAAAATTGTTCAATGTGAGTTATTTAAGCTCCATGCATACTTAATATCTGCGAGCATGCCAATGAAATACTTATTACACCCTCTGTCCCTAAATTCTTACTCCTATTTTTCTTTTCGGGATGTCACAAAACATACTGTCTTTCTAAATGAAATGATTTTTCCCAAAAATTCTTTCCCACATAAAGTAATGATTTGACACTACAAACTACTTTTGAGGACATAAATGTAAAAATACCGCAAAGTACCACATTTTCAACTTTAACCTAAAACTGTACGCAAAAAGTTAAGGGAGCAAAAAAATAAGGGACGAAGGGAGTATGTTTTCTGTTTTCCAATCAGATAGCTTGACTATCATAATTCAATTTATTAAGAAAAAGTAATCTTTGTAGACCTAGCTATCGTAATTGTTTGTCATGTCAAGATGATATATCTATTAATTTAGAATAGAGATCTATCAACACATGATGAAAATTATATTTCTTCGTAATTGTTTGTCATGTCAAGATGATATATTTTTTAATTTAGAATAGAGAGTTATCACTACATGTTGAACATTATATGACTTCGTTATAGTTTGTCAAGCTGAGATGATATTTTTCTTAATTTAGAATAGAGAGATATCAAAACAAGATTGAGGCTTTGCAAATCATATATCTGTATTCCGTGGTTTGAAATTTGACTTGTTGGGATAACTCAGTTCTAAATGGACAAAGTGTAAGTAATCATCATCTCCTTACCATACTTTGTTTTCTTGTAATGTTGGGCTTCAAATAAAACTAACTCGAACCTCATCTGTTGATTCTTGCCTCAAGGGAAAATAGATCATATTTTTAAACTTTAATATTCATATTCAAGATTCTTTTTATGCAGGTTCTATGCAGGCACCGTTAAGGGTTCCTGTTCTGCAACAAAAAAGCACATGGTGATGATATGCTTTCTATTCTTCTTCATGTTTGCTTCTGTCTGTTCCTTTTTTAGATAACAGTAATTGACTAGTAAAGCTCTTTTCTTTTGAGTTGGATTTATAATGACTTACCTTTTTCTTGAACCTTTTAAGAAAACAATTAAGACCCTCTGTTGCAGATCATGCATTTAAGTGATTTTTCCTGATTAAATTACTGGATTTACCTTCATCCCTCTGATGGTATAGTTTTCTGCTTTCTTGCAGATTCTTTATGACGATGTTGAAACAGTAATTTTGAACCTAAAAAAGAATAATGGGAACTGCTTAGTACCGACCAGCCTCAAGAAGTAAGATTATATTTTTTTCTAAATCTTTTTATCCCTTAACTAACCTTATCTTGTGATTTTATTGTGTCTTTCCTTTTTGTGGAAAAATTGATCAACTTAGACACAATCTTCTCTGGAAGAAGAAGAAAAAGAAGAAGCAGCTGGTCAACAGTCTCTCGCTAAAGAGCATATTAAGTAAGTCTGCATATCACTCAAATATCTCTTGTACCCTGCTGGATTATCGTACACTTTTGTCCTTGACATTGGCAAAAAGAAATGGTAGAAGTCTTATCTATTGAAGTTTATATATATTCATCTTGGTTTTAAATTGGATTAATTTACAAACACGATCAGGAGTCAGAAAAGGACAGCAAAAAGGAAGGCAAGTTCATCAACAAAATGAGCTGCCTCATCATCTAAAAGGTTTGTTTTCCTTCCTCGAGTTAAAACTTCATAGGTTTTTTGAGTAGAAATTTCAGTAAATTCTTCATGGCCTTGTGATGGTTAACGTTTATGTTTCTGCCAGATCAAAAAATGAAAGCTGTGGAGTTGTTATTCTTGTGAGCGATGATGATGATGAACCAGAAATGAAAGTCTTTCTGGGCATATGAGTCGGACCAATGTTGTAAGCATTAATATCTGTTACTACTGTCGAATTGAGTTTTGAAGAATTATCACCTATTCCATCAGATTTCGTGCACATAAGGGTTGCTTGCTTAGTACTTGTATATACTCTGCACCTGTGATTGATTTTATAGATAACTTATTTGTAATAATAGATCCATCATTATTACCTCTACTGGTCAAAGCTAAGTCTTAAAAGTGTGAGTATTTCTCTAGTTTGATATATTAATCTGAGAGTTGATTTGTTAGTATACTTTTATTGAAAAAGATAAAATTGAGATGAGTTTTTGTTTTGATGATAGTAGAGTGTTTTATTCTCTCTTTAGTTGGGTATTCTTATTGCCATTTATCTTTGATTTCAGGTGTTAGTTCTACGACGCAATCTGTGGAGAATGTAGATGTACTGAAGAATGAAGTTAAGAAAGGCAAATCAAACTCAAAGGCAAGAAAATTCAAAACTATGGATAAATTACTTGGTGTTCGCACCAAACGTAGTCCAAAAAAACAAAAGAGCAACTCATTTGTTCGCACCAACTCATTTATTGAGTTGCTCTTTTGTTTTTTTGGACTACGTTTGGTGGGAACACCAAGTAAATTATCCATAGTTTTGAATTTTCTTGCCTTTGAGTTTGATTTGCCTTTCTTAACTTCATTCTTCAGTACATCTACATTCTCCACAGATTGCGTCGTAGAACTAACACCTGCAATCAAAGACATGTGTCAATAAAAATACCCAACTAGAGAGAGAGAAAGCATTCTACTATCATAAAATAAAAAACTCATCTCAATTTTATCTTTTTCAATAAAAGTATACTAACAAATCAACTCTCAGATTAATATATTAAACTAGAGAAATACTCACACTTTTAAGACTTAGCTTTGACCAGTGGAGGTAATAATGATGGATCTATTATTACAAATAAGTTATCTATAAAATCAATCACAGGTGCAGAGTATATACAAGTAGTAAGTAAGCAAGCAACCCTTATGTGCACGAAATCTGATGGAATAGGCGTTAATTCTTCAAATCTCAATTCGACGGTAGTAACATATATTAATGCATACAACATTGGTCCGACTCATATGCCCAGAAAGGCTTCCATTTCTGGTTCAACATCAGCATCATCACTCACAAGAATATTTCAGTTTTTGAAAACGTAGTCCAAAAAAAACAAAAGAGCAGCTCAACTGCGGAATCATTGCAAACTCGAAAAAGAATCTGCAGCAATGAGAAAGGTCTGATAGCTTAATATGAACTTAATTGATGTGTAAATATAGAGTACGATATTAAAAAAAAATGAGAAATTAGGTATGCATTGCGTGATAGCATACCTAATTTCTTTTCGGGATGTCACAAAACAAACTGTCTTTCTTAATGAAATGATTTTTCCCAAAAATTCCTTCCCACATAAAGTAATGCTTTGACACCACTAACTACTTTTGAGGGCATAAACTTAAAAATACCACATTTTCAACTTTTACCTAAAACTCTGCACAAAAAGTTAAGGGAGCAAAAAAATAAGGGACGACGGG
This sequence comes from Penstemon barbatus, assembly GCA_003313485.2. NCBI lineage: Eukaryota > Viridiplantae > Streptophyta > Magnoliopsida > Lamiales > Plantaginaceae > Penstemon > Penstemon barbatus. The sequence goes on along the minus strand of CM064883.1, from coordinate 11,074,882 downwards.
AGTATGTTTTCTGTTTTCCAATCAGATAGCTTGACTATCATAATTCAATTTATTAAGAAAAAGTAATCTTTGTAGACCTAGCTATCGTAATTGTTTGCCATGTCAAGATGATATCTCTATTAATTTAGAATAGAGATCTATCAACACACGTTGAAAACTATAGTTCTTTGTAATTGTTTGTCACGTCAAGATGATATATTTTTTAATTTAGTATAGAGAGTTTTCACTACATGTTGAATATTATATGACTTCATAATAGTTTGTCAAGCCGAGATGATATTTTTCTTAATTTAGAATAGAGAGATATCAAAACAAGATTGAGGTTGCGCAAATCATATATCTGTATTCCGCGGTTTGAAATTGGACTTGTTGGGATAATTTAGTTCTAGTTTCTTATGCTTCCAGAAAGTTTAGTGCCTAAAGTACTAGTACATAAATGATAAACATAAAATCAAACAAGCTCTATGATCTTCAAATTTTTGGAATAGAATGCTTCACTCATAAACTTGCTATTTCACATATCCAAAACTGCATGCTTCCATCAACCTAACTTGAAGTCATTTTAACATGTTTGGAAACATTAATTAATATGAAACACGGATGAAGTGTTGTTTTTCTTTCTATAAGTGACTTTTCATCATTCACAAAATCTAGTTCTGTTGCAATAAATTTTACTAAGATTTATGTTTTGAACATGTGTCCACATGTACGTCGCCAGCGTCATTAAAGAGGCCATGCTTACCATGTTTAGAATATGTTTTGCTGTACGTTTCTGCTATGCTTATCTAGATAGTAAACAAAGTCAAATAACTTCTATTTTTTCCAGTATCTTTTCTGAATCAGATGGAAAAAGAAGTTTCGCCAACTGTTGAGTGTGGTAATAATGGGGTATCCAACTCAGATGTAGTTTTTGAGGCTGAGCAAGAAGCTTGCGTTCTTGACTTCAACATAAATGTACCTGATCATGAAGTGCTGTTAAGGGAACTGGTAGAAAGAATATTGCTGGACCGGGTTCAGTTAGTGGAAAGACGAAAGATGAGATTCTTAGTGACACCAGTGAAGAAGTGGAAGATGAGCCGGAAAAAGAAACAATGGATGAAGAAACACCCCAGGAACAAATGTTAGATAGTAACGTGGATAAGGTACTGCAACTATATCTGTCATTGTTTCATTTTAGGTTATGCTTTTATTAGTTATTTCTTGATTCAAACTTTGACCATTCATGTAGGTGGTGGTGTATCGTTCTGCGTCTAAACCTACCAAAACCAAGAAAAGGAAGAATTTATCTCTAGAAAAAGGAAAGGTATGGTTTTGCTTTTTATATATAGTAAATTTAAAATATTCTTTGAGTTCTTACTCTGGTAATTATTTTGAAACATGCTTAATTCAGAAGCCTGAAAATCCCGTTGAACATGGTGAGGAATTAGTTAATTCAAGGATACAGGTTTGGTGGCCAATGGACAAAGTGTAAGTACTAAATGCTCAAATCATCATCTCTTTACCGTACATTGTTTTATTGTAATGTTTGGGCTTCAAATAAAACTAACTCGAACCTCATCTGTTGATTCTTGCCTCAAGGGGAAAAATATTATATTTTTAAACTTTTATTATTCATAATATTCTTTTTATGCAGGTTCTACGCAGGCACCGTTAAGGGTTACTATTCCGAAACAGAAAACACATGGTGATGATTTGTTTCCTGTCCTTCTTCATGATTGCTTCTGTGTGTTCCTTTTTTAGATAACAGTAATTGACTAGTAAATCTCTTTTCTTTCGAGTTGGATTTAAAGTGACTTACCTATTTATTGAACCTTGTAAGAAAACAATTAAGACCCTCCGCTGCAGACCATGCATTTAAGTGATTTTTCCTGATTAGATTACTGGATTTACCTTCATTCCCCTGATGGTATAGTTTTCTGCTTTATTGCAGATTCTTTATGATGATGGTGAAACAGAAATCTTAAACCTTAAAAAGAAAAATGGGAACTGCTTAGTGCCGACCAGCCTCAAGAAGTAAGATTATCTTTTTTTCTTAATCTTTTTATCCCTTAATAAACCTAATCTTGTGATTTTATCGTGTCTGTACTTTTTGTAGAAAAAATTATCAACTTAGACACTATCTTCTCAGGAAGAAGAAGAAAAAGAAGCAGCAGCTGGTCAGCAGTCTCCTGCTAAAGAGCCTATTAAGTAAGTCTGCGTATCACTCAAATATCTCTTGTACCCTGCTGGATTATCATACACTTTTGTCCTTGACATTGGCAAAAAGAAATTGTAGAAGTCTTATCTATTGAAGTTTATATATTTCATCTTGGTTTTAAATTGGATTATTTTACAAACATGATCAGGAGTCAGAAAAGGACAGCAAAAAGGAAGGCAAGTTCATCAACAAAACGAGCTGCCTCATCATCTAAAAAGTTTGTTTTCCTTCCTCGAGGTAAAAACTTCATAGGTTTTTTTTAGTAGAAATTTCAGCAAATTCTTCATGGCCTTGTGATGGTTAACGTTTATGTTTCTGCCAGATCAAAAAATGAAAGCCGTGGAGTTGTTATTCTTGTGAACGATGATGATGATGAACCAGAAATGAAAGCCTTTCTGGGCATATGAGTCATACCAATGTGTGTATGCATTAATATCTGTTACTACTGCTGAATTGAGGTTTGAAGAATTATCGCCTATTCCATCAGATTTCGTGCACATAAGGGTTGCTTGCTTACTTACTACTTGTATATACTCTGCACCCGTGGTTGATTTTATAGATAACTTATTTGTAATAATAGATTCATTATTATTACCTCTAGTGGTCATAGCTAAGTTTTATAAGTGTGAGTATTTCTCTAGTTTAATAAATTAATTTGAGAGTTGATTTGTTAGTATACTTTTATTGAAAAAGGTAAAACTGAGATGAGTTTTTGTTTTGATGATAGAAAAAAAAAAAAATTCTTTCTACTTGGGCATTCTTATTGCCAATTGTCTTTGATTGCAGGTGTTAGTTCTACGACGTAATCTGTGGAGAATGTAGATGTACTGAAGAATGAAGTTAAGAAAAGCAAATCAAACTCAAAGGCAAGAAAATTCAAAACTATGGATAAATTACTTGGTGTTCCCACCAAACGTAGTCCAAAAAAATAAAAGAGCAACTCAACTTCGGAACCATTGCAAAAAATATCTGTTACTACTGCCGAAATACTACTGCCGAATTGAGATTTGAAGAATTATCGCCTATTCCATGAGATTTCGGGCACATAATATTTTTTGCAATGGTTCCGCAGTTGAGTTGCTCTTTTGTTTATTTGGACTACGTTTGGTGGGAACACCAAGTAAAATATCCATAGTTTTGAATTTTCTTGCCTTTGAGTTTTATTTGCCTTTCTTTACTTCATTCTTCAGTACATCTACATTCTCCACAGATTGCGTCGTAAAACAAACACCTGCAATCAAGACAAATGGCAATAAGAATGCCCAACTAGAAAGAAAAAAAAAAAAAAAACTATACTATCATCATAACAAAAACTCATCTCAATTTTACCTTTTTCAACAAAAGTATACTAACAAATCAACTCTCAGATTAATATATTAAACTAGAGAAATACTCATACTTTTAAGACTTATTAGTTTTGACCACTAGAGGTAATAATGATGGATCTATTATTACAAATAAGTTATCTATAAAATAAAATCAATCACACGTGCAGAGTATATACAAGTAGTAAGTAAGCAAGAAGCCCTTATGTGTACGAAATCTGATGGAATAGGCGATTTCTTCAAATCTCAATTCGGTAGTAGTAACATATATTAATGCGTACACACATTGATCAGACTCATATGCCCAGAATGGCTTTCATTTCTGGTTCAACATCATCATCATCATCGCTCACAAGAATATTTCAGTTTTTGAAACGTAGTCCAAGAAAACAAAATAGCAACTCAACTGTGGAAACATTGCAAACTCGAAAAAGAATCCGCAGCAATGAGAAAGGTCTGATAGCTTAATACGAACTTAATTGATGTGTAAATATAGAGAACGATATTATAAAAAATGAGAAATTAGGTATGCATTGTGTGATAGTGTTTGTTTATTTGAGCATTGTTTAGATTTAAAACTTGTGTTTGAAAGCTACTTAAGGTATTTGAATGAAAGCTACTTAGCTAGCTGGGCCAACACCTATATCATTTTTATAGTGGAAATATCAGTGCTAACTATAGTTGATTGAAGTACGGTTCATATAATCTATATCTATACTACTATTAAAAGTGTGAATATTTTAAGTTTTTTTCTTTTTTTTTGAAGACAAAAATGTCCTTATTCAAGTTGTAAAATATATTAATAAAATATAATTAGACATGAATTTTCCTTAAATTTTCTCATCAAAACTTTGGAAGGAAAATATTTTAAGAAAATTTGTGACTTCCTTGCATTCTAATCAAGCACCATGAATATGGAAGAAAAACAAAAATATATTCAAATTAGATATGAAGTCTTATTATAGTTATTTCTTACATTAACTCCAATAATTAAGAAATTAACTCCTAATTCACTTTTACAATTTCATTATTGTTCTCCTATAACACATAAAAATAAAAATAAAGACTATTATTTTGAATAGTTGTAAAATATATTATTTGTTTCATTTAAAGATTTAGTACAATATGTCACTTCTTAAAAAAATCAAATTCTCTTAAATATCATAAAATATGTTAAAATAGAATCGCATATTGCCTATGAATGAACAAAAATGCCTATGCCTTAATGAACTAAGTAATCTTTATTTGACATGAGAAACATTACCACAAATTTTCATGAAAATCATTTCGAGAAAAACGTGTGAAATAAGTTAAGAAACGGATGAAAATTGGTGAAATCGATCTAATAAATTTTATGTAATTGATGAAAACATGTGAAATCGATCTACATGAAATTTATGAACACTAGTGAATGAAGTGAAAAACTGGGTGTAATCGGTAATAAAAGTGTCGGTAAAATCGATAAATACATGTAAAATCGATGAAATTTCGGGTGACGTTTCTGAAAAAATGAGAAACAAATCAGTGAAATCAATGAATAATGAGTGAAATATATGAAGAATGGGTTAAATCGTTGAAAAAGGGTCAAAATCTGTAAAATAATGTGATATCAATGAAAATTCAAGTGAAATTGTTAAAAAAAAAAAAAAACCATGTGAAATATAAGTTAAACTGATAAAAATAAGTGAAATTAGAAAAAAAAATTAACTAGCAAAAACAACATGAACTAAATCAGTAAAATCTTTTTTTTTTTTAATAGGAGAAAACAAAAGAAATCGATGAAAAATAGGAAAAACGATGGATAATAGGTTATAATTGAACAAGAACGAGTAAATCTGTAAAAAAGATAAAACCAGTAAGAATCAATGAAAATTGAATTAAACTAATTAATATAATAAGTGAAATGGCTTAGATCGGTAAAGAAATATCTTTGAAATGATAAGGTAAGTGAAATAATTTGAGATATACATTATGTATAATTATTTGATTTGAAAATTCGGTAAATATATGTGAAATCAATGAAAATTCAAATGAAATTCGCGGAAAAAATGAATGACATCAGTGAAACGACGAAATTACATAAAAATTGATGAAATGTGTGAAAATCGGGTAAAATAGGTGAAAAAGGCTAAAGTCGGAGAAAACATGTGAAAATTGGTTAAACTGGTAATAATAAATGAAATCAATAAAATGAAAAAAGTTTAACCAACAAAAAAAATGTCCAACCATTTGAAAAACGGTTTGAACCGAAAAAAACTAAATACCCATGGTCAAGTTAAGATATTGAATAACAGTCATTTATATATGCTATTTTATGACATAATGAAGTTTATTTTACTCTGATTTACAACAAAATACCACATAAATTAAATAAACATGTAAAACGTATGTGCACCTTAGACCAATGAAAAAAATGAATGTGAAATCTTAAATATATTTGAAATCGATAAAAAAAAAAAAAAAGGGAAAAAATTTGTGAAAAATGGATGAAAATGGGTAGAAATCAATTAAAATAAAGGCAAAGTTGGTGGAAATATGTGAAATCGATGAAAATAATGAAATTTCTAAGAAAAATGATGAAATCAGTGAAATCCAATAAAATTGGGTAAAACTGGTTAAAAAGGATAAAATCGGTCAAAACGTAAGGTTGGTAAGAACATATTTAATCAATAAAAAATTCAGGTGAATACATGTGAAATTAGTGAAAAAAAATATATGAAAAATAGATAAAAATGGGTTAAAATGGTAAAAACGAGTGAAATAAGTTAAAAAAGAGTTTAACTGGTGAAATCGATGAAAAATTGGTTTAAACTGAAGGAAAAAACCAAAGAAATCGACCAAAAACGAGAAAATAATGAAAAATATTATAAACGATAAAAAAAAGGGGATAAATCGCTGAAAAAAATAAACCGGGTAAACAAAATTTAGATAATGAGAACATAAGAATCGATGAAAGTTTGGGTGAAATTTATAAAGAAACGAATAAAATTAGTTAAAAAAGCTTGAAATCGATGAAAACATGTTTAATTAATGAAAAATTTAGGTGAATAGCATGTGAAATTAATGAAATAGGTGAAAACGAGTTAAAATTTATCCGACGAAAACAATGTGAAATTGGAAGAAAATTGTTTAATCTTATTTTGGAACCAATTTTATTAAATGTAATGACTAAATCAGTCATCATTATATATTTTATTACAACTATACAAAGCCATCATTTTTTTAATAAACCAATAATAATTAATAAAAATAAATCTCATTAAAATAAAATGATCAGTCATAAATATATGATATTCTATGACATAAAAATGACACTAATTTATGAAAAAAACCTATGAAATTAAAACTAGACACGTACAACGTACGTGCCATTTTCTAGTTAATCAATAAAAGAAAGAAGAGAAATTAAGGAGGAGGGTTCATATAGAGTTTAATGGCATCTAATATTATTTTTGATATCATTACATGTTAAAAGAAGTTGGGTTCAATATATTATATTTTAATACATTATTTTGTCATTTGGAGTAATAATTTGTGTGGTTGGTAATATTTTTTTTTATTTTTTGCCATCTAAATTGAGCATTTTAAAATTGGTCCTTTATAGTAGAACCTTAACTATAATTCTCCTTTATTGTGTCATCATCATCAATTTCAGTCCTTATTGTCGGAAATTATCAATTTATGTTTTAATTGACTCGAGTTTTTTTTTTTTTGGGTAAAAAATCTTCAATTTATGTCTAATCTTACCGAAAAATTTAATTTTAGCCAAAAATATCATTTATTTTGAGAATTTCATATTCTGACTCCACAATTTGCAAGACCAAGCCACTTGATAGGTCAAATATGATAAACTGATAAAACAAATTGGTGATAATGACGAAACTTTATGATATTGACACAATAATAACGTATATTGTCGAGGTACCACAGTAAATAGTCAATTTTAAAATGTAGCCACTTTAGAGGACAAAAATAAAATTTTACCGTAATATCCCTATATTTGTGGGTCAATTTTGAGGCCCCATTGGCACGATCTCATCCCCATACCTTGAAACATGTTTATCTAATCAATCGTGCCACAACAAATGATATAAAAAAATGGAAGAATTTGGCATATGCGTAGGAATCAATCATGCAATAAAAACTGGGGGAAAAGAAAGAGTTTTTAGGGCTCGTTTGGTTCGGAGAGTATTTTAAGAAATAAAAGTGGTTTAAAAATTCTAGAAAAATGTGTTATGTATTTGAATCATAGATTAAAATTTTCATCGTTTCCGTCGAAAACATCGAAAATTTCTCGTTTTTTAATTAAGCGAAATGAAAATAAGATGTAATTCTGAAACTATTTGTTTGCCTTAAACTCTGATAGTTTCCAAATCATTTCGAAAAAGTCTCGAAAAGTTTTCAATATTTAACTGACCGAAATATACACTCGAAACGAAATTTTGATCCATGATTTGAATTAGTTTTTGGACAAAACTAACTAGTAGGGAACATGGTAACAATAAAAACAAAAAATTGTTTGATTCTTGGATCAATTAGTGGAGAAAGATTTTAATTTTAAGCATGAGTTATAATAGATATCAAATTTAAGTTACAAAAATTATGATGTTTGCTTTAGAAACATCTTTTGAAACAACTGAATTGTGTTTGATTTATCTTAATTCAAATAAACAAGTCCAATAAACGTTCAACTTAATCCTCAACTATGCTTTTACAACAACATCACACGAGTGATCATCACAAAGATATAGTATTTTATTGGCATTTCCCAATATGTAGAATTTATTTGGAGAGAATTTCACTTTTGATACCATAACTCAACCTACTTTAGGGATTTGATACCACAATTTTTTCTCCCGACACATTTGATACCATAACTCAATCAACTTGACACATTTGATACTTCCGTCAAATTGGAAACGGAATTGTCACGTGATTGTCACGTGGCTGTTAAAACTTTGCACATTTGATACCATAACTTATGTTGACTGATAATTTTACCCCATAACATTTCAGGTTACCAAAAAAGCCCCACATCTCTAAATTTAGTGACGATTTTAGTCCACATTGTTGCAAAATTTCCAAATTGACTCGAATAAGACCACGTGCTGACCAATTTAGAACTTTACACATTTGATACCATTACTTATGTTGACTGATAATTTTACCCCATAACATTTCAGGTTACCAAAAAAGCCCCACATCTCCAAATTTAGTGACGATTCTAGTCCACATTGTTGCCGAATTTCCAAATTGACTCGAATAAGACCACGTGCTGACCAATTTAGAAAATTTTACTTATTTTATTTAAATAACTAATTTAATTTATAAACAATATTAATAAATTAAATAATACATTAACATAACTATCACCAAAATTAAGAAAACATATTCTTTTTAAAAATAAAATTTATATAATAGAATTAATCTATTTAATATTTATTAAAATAATTAATTATATAATTAAAAACTATTTAATATTTATTAAAATATTAAATAATAAATAATTATAATTTAATAAAAAAATCCCCACCCCACCCAACCCAACCCATCCCTCCCCCTACCCCCAGATTCCCAGGCCGCCGCCGGCCTGGGTCTTCTGTCCCAGGCCACCGCCGCCAGGCCGGCGGTGGCCTGGGACAGAAGACCCAAGCCGCCGGCGGCCTGGGAATCGGGGGGTAGGGGGGAAGGCTGGGGAGGTGGTGGGTGGGGTGGGGATTTTTTTTTTAAATTAAAATTATTTATTATTTAATATTTTAATAAATATTAAATAGTTTTAAATTATATAATTTATTATTTTAATAAATATTAAATATATTAATTCTATTATATAAATTTAATATTTAAAAAGAATATATTTTCTTAATTTTGGTATGTTAATGTATTATTTAATTTATTAATATTGTTTATAAATTAAATTAGTTATTTAAATAAAATAAGTAAAATTTTCTAAATTGGTCAGCATATGGTCTTATTCGAGTCAATTTGGAAATTTGGCAACAATGTGGACTAAAATCGTCACTAAATTTGGAGATGTGGGACATTTTTGGTAACCTGAAATGTTATGGGGTAAAATTATCAGTCAACATAAGTAATGGTATCAAATGTGTAAAGTTCTAAATTGGTCAGCACGTGGTCTTATTCGAGTCAATTTGGAAATTTTGCAACAATGTGGACTAAAATCGTCACTAAATTTGGAGATGTGGGGCTTTTTTGGTAACCTGAAATGTTATGGGGTAAAATTATCAGTCAACATAAGTAATGGTATCAAATGTGTAAAGTTCTAAATTGGTCAGCACGTGGTCTTATTCGAGTCAATTTGGAAATTTTGCAACAATGTGGACTAAAATCGTCACTAAATTTGGAGATGTGGGGCTTTTTTGGTAACCTGAAATGTTATGGGGTAAATTATCAGTCAACATAAGTTATGGTATCAAATGTGCAAAGTTTTAACGGCCACGTGACAATCACGTGACAATTCTGTTTCCAATTTGATGGAAGTATCAAATGTGTCGAGTTGATTTGAGTTATGGTATCAAATGTATCGGGAAAAAAAATTGTGGTATCAAATCTCTAAAGTAGGTTGAGTTATGGTATCAAAAGTAAAATTCTCTCAATTTATTTATAAGTGTTTTGAGCCAATTTTGAGAAATTGGGGGCAAAACTCTTTCATATGAAGGTTAGGCAAAACTAATGATGATCGGTCAAACACGTTGAAATCTTTGCCATTATTATGCATAGTATTTGACGTGATTCGCCCAAACGGACTGATGCAAGATTTTTTTTTTTTTTTTTTTGAGAAGTGACATACACTTAGTACAATTCTCTCGCGCCTTACAAGAAATTACTCGCTCAAATTGAACCCTGAAATTAATCCTTGAGCCAGTGATGAAAATATTGTTCGGAACACTTAAGAATAAGATATTAATGATGTCTTATTTACTTAGATACCCCTCAAAGTAAAATGGGACTTGGTACGCAACACTTAAGTTGCAAATTGAGTAGATTATCAAAAAAATAAAAATAAAACAACTGAATTGAATTTTAACCCACCTTAGATAACTCCTTTTGCGCAAAACCACTTGACTTGGGCAAGAAAGAAATATTGTTAATGATGTTGATTGTTGACAATGGAGCCACTACATACTATTGTACAAACTACCCTTCCCCAAACTCAATATAAGATGTTAGACTTAATTTTGAACTAACATTAAATTTGAGCCATCTCTTTACTCATAACTTAACAGACAGAATGAAGTCTTTGGACCCAAAGTTTTCTATCCAAAACTAACTTTAGCTCTAATTTCCTTTTGTTTCATTTTTTTAAGACATCTCTTTTATTTTATTTTCATGGAAATGCGAAAAACGTAAAATAGAACGTCTCATGTCTCGCTACGAAACCTTAAATGCAGTGACTTAACTGCGGCATTAAAACGAAAGCCATAGGAATATATATATATAAGACACAAAGCACTAGAGCAAGTTTATACAAAATTGGCTAAAAGGATTGGGACACACTAACAAACTTATATATATGTGGTTAGGGTGTTTCAAATTTGCACCAAAAGGACCCAAATACCCTTGTGACCCATGCTAGAGACCAAATTAGTCCTCACAAACACAACTCTCCCCTTGCCAACTCCAAACAATGTCTTTCAATGCAGGCCTCACATCTTCCTCACAAAACTTCCTATACTCCAATGTGTCTCCGGCCACTTTCGAGAACTCCACCACCGCCACCTCCGGCGCCACCTCGAACACCTCCGCCTTAACCAACAATTTCCCTTTTCGCCCCTCGGAGACCCCCTGCATCCTCACTTTATAATCCTTATTCAACAAAATCCTAAAGTTTAGCTTCTTTGCAAGTGACTCTATCTTGGCCATGATCATTGAGGCTGAACATTTTGACGTAAATAAAGATCCCGATCTCGTCCGATTCTCAAACAAATTCGACAAATCAAATCCCGACGACATAGAGGATATGAACTCAAATGCATTGTAGAAAGGGGGAGATGATTTTGACCTCACCAATTCCATTTCTTTACTATTTTCATCAATTGGGATTTCTTCTTTTTGCTCCAAAAAGTTTTCTTGAATTTGTTCTTCAATTGAAAATGACCCAATTGGCCTTGTAAATCCCCTGCAAAACCAGGGGACTCTCATGATTCCTGAGATTGTAATCCTTTTCTCTGGATCAGAAACCAAAAGCCTTGAAATCAACCTCTTAGCTTCATATGAAATCCAAGGAGGAAACTCAAACTCAGCTTTAAAAACTTTAGTGTACATTTTCATAACATTTTCATCTTGGAATGGTAAAAAACCAGCTAAAAGCACATAGAGAATAACGCCACAAGACCAAATATCAGCTTTTGCACCATCATACCCTTTTCGTCTAAGCACTTCTGGAGCCACATAAGCTGGTGTCCCACATTGCGTGTGTAAAAGCCCATCATTCCTAAGTTGCTCCGGTAAAGCAGATAACCCAAAATCAGAAACTTTTAGATTCTCATTTTCATCAAGAAGCAGATTTTCCGGCTTTAAATCCCTATGTGAAACACCACGGCTGTGACAAAAGTCCACAGCGCTTATCAGTTGTTGAAAGTACTTTCTCGCGATTTCTTCTTCTAGTTTTCCTTTAGCCACTTTTGCAAAGAGTTCGCCCCCTTTTACGTATTCCATGACGAAGAAGATTTTTTGCTTTGTGGCCATGACTTCTTTGAGTTCGACGACGTTTGGGTGACGGACTAATCGAGTGATTGAAATTTCGCGCTTGATTTGCTCGATCAAGCCTTCTTTTTTTACTTGGTCTTTGTTGATTACTTTAATGGCGACGCTTTCGGAAGTGCTGAGGTTTCTGGCGTGGTACACCTTTGCAAATGTTCCTTTGCCTAGAAGACGACCCATTTCGTATTTTCCGAAGATGATGTTTCTGTTGGATCCATTGATTGGTGGATCATCCATGGATCCGGTTAAGAATATTGGGTTTTTGGAGAAATGAAAATTACTATGTGAAAATCAATTTGAAGTGGTTTTATTTTGTGACTATGTAACATGATTCTTGAACATCATATTAAAAATGGGCTAGGCTATGAAAAATACAGGTTTAATGAATATTATTTGATACCTTATGAGTTGGGAATTTTGTGAAGTGGTGGGGGTGGTGGTTTAGTATGGTGGTAGTAAGTGACAAAAGGGTGTGAAGAATTTGTCAAGTCCTTGTGGAAGGTGGTGCTAGAAAATATTGGATGTGTTTGTGAGTGGGGAGGGGTGGGAAAGGGGTGTCCATTTGTTATTGGAGGACTTGTGTGCTTTTGTTTGATTTATTTAGAGACACATATAAATAAATATTAAAATTGGCGAATTGATTTGATTTTTGCTATAAGAGGTCTTTACGTGTGTCTCGAAAAGAATTAAATAATAAACCTTATATTTAAAACGATATTATAACTGAATCATATTCACGTGATATGATAAATGCAATGTACAAGTTTTTCGAGATTTGATATAAGTTTAATAAGAGTGATCAATCCACAAAGCAAATACATTAAACTTACATTGTTGTTGTTGTTTAAATTTGTCTTAATTGAACTTGAAAAAGAATTTTTCATTTAATTAAATTTAAAAATATGGATAACCTTGAAATAAAATACTATGAGTAAAAGAATAATAAAATGTTTGAGGGGAAATGAATGGCAGTATGCGGAGGAGGCTTAATGAGATTATAATACAGAATCATTGGTATTGTTATTATATTAGGTGATATGATAGCTAATTATTACACACTAAGGCGCACTTATTTAGGTATTAGTTACTATGCATGAGCTGGAACATAAACAAATATTTGGTATATAGTATAATGTTATGTTCTGATTTATTAGCATTATTAATAATAAATTGATGATAGGGAGAATTAATTATAGTATGTCCTTACATAAATGTTGTATGTTACATCACCAAATAAAGAATATGCATTAAAAAATTACTATTGTTTGTAGTGGTTTGTTATACCTACTTTATCAGCTTACCAATAAAAAGTTAATAATACTACAAATTATAGAGTGAGGAATTATATTGAAACATAATAATTTTTTTTCTTGGAAGTACATATCTTAGAATAATGATATATATATATATATATATATATGGGTGACTGGAATTCGATATAATTCTATCGTTCTCAACCCATGAGCAGTATCTCGTCATGGAACATTTTTATATTATTTACTATTATTATATATATATATATTATAGTGACACCCTTCCGTGGCGGTGGCTGTGGCTTGTTAAAGAGAACTTCACAATGATGCCAGTGATATTTTGAGTGGCTAGCTAGCTGTTATATCTATCTATTTATATATAGAAGTATAATTACACAAGAAGTCATTACTATATCAAACTTATAATTATCTTTTTAATTTTAAGTTTTACAACACATTAGAATATTAATGGTAAAAAAAAACACTATTACTTTATATTTCTTCAAAAATTTCTTTGAAGAGTTCACTTATTAAAAGACCTCAAAAATAATTATGTCAAATTTGTGCTACATGATTAAAAAAGATACTATTTAGTTAACTAAAAATGTATAATTTGCTTAAACCAAAAAAATTCAAACATATAAATTTTTAAAATCGGCAAAAACAGGTAAAATTCGATTAAAAATATATGATAAAAATGGTAAAACCAATAAGAAAATAGGTCAGATAGAAAGAAAAGCGGCTTAAAACCAAAAAAATGGTATCATTGATAAAACAACAAGATTAACAGGCAAAAAAATGGATAAAATTGATAAAAAAAAAATGAATGACATCGGCTAAACACGATATGACAAAAAATGGGATCAAATCGATAAAAGAAGAACAAAAAATGCGTTAATTGCCAAAAAAAAATGAAATATGTGAGAAAATAGATTAAATAAGAAAAATAATAAGTAAAATCAAACTAAATTGGGTTCAACCTGAGAAAATTAGTGAATTAATTAACAATTGTGAAAATCGACTGAAAGTAGGTTAAACTAGAGAAAATGGATGGATTGATTAAGAAATGAGATAGTGAAATCAGTTAAAGAGCGGGTTAAAATAACAAAATAAAAATTATAATCTCAGTGTAAAAACAGGTACACTCGATATTTATTTCGGAAGTTTTTAAGAAATTCACTTATTAAAGAACCTATAAACAAAATGTTACATTTGGGCTATATGAATAAAACAAATTATAATTGGCTTAAGCAAAAATATATAAGTCAAAACATAAAATGGTCAAAATTGATGAAAATGGATGAATTCTACTAAAAATATATATGATAAAAAATTATAATCAATGGAAATATGGGTTAGATAGAAGAAAAACAAGTTAAATAAAAAAATGGTGCAATTGACAAACGATGGGGTAAGCAAGATAGATAAAGTTGACTAAAATTGTGTTAAATCGAAAAGAGTGAGTGAATTGATTAACAAATTGGATAAAATACAAAAACGGATGAAATTGGTCAAAGAACGAGTTAAAGTTATAAAAAAAATGGTAAAACAGTGTAAAAATAGGTGCAATTGATACTTTTTTGTACAATTCTTAAGAAATGATCAGTTATTAAATAACCTTAAAAAAACCACCGTTGTGCGATATAAATAAACTAAAGTAATGTTTAGCTAACTGAAAAACTTATAATTGGCTTAAGTTAATAAAAAGTCAAAACATATAAGTGGTTAAAAATTGTGATAACGGGTAAAATTTGATTAAAAAATATCAAAACAATGAAAAAATGAGTTAGATCGAATAAAAATGAGTTAAAGCAACAAAAATTTATACGATCGATAAAATTATGAGGTAAACTGGTAAAAAATGACTGACATCGGCTAAACACAAGATAACAAAAATTGGGTCAAATTGATAAAGAACAAGAACAAAAAACGAGTTATATTAACAAAAAAAAAAAGGTGAAATAGTCGAGAAAATGGGTACATCACCAAAAAGAATAAGTAAAATGGGTTAAACCGAAGAGAATGAGTGAATTGATTAACGAATGAGATAAACCACAAAAATGGGTGAAATCGATGAAAGAATGGATTATAATAACACAAAACAAATGGTAAACTCGACGTAAAAGCGGATCAAATTGATGAAATAACATGTTAAATTAACAAAAAAATATGATAAACTTAGTGTAAAAGTAGGTTTACACTCCAAAATCGAGGAGAGTTGGTAAAAAAGGCTAGGTTAGTTAAAAATGGATTAGGCATGTAATTAAAAATGTATGAACCCAGTAAAAGATAGGTGTAACAGTAAAAAATGGTTAAATCGATCAAAATGGGTTAAACATGTGAAAATTGGTTTAGATGGATTAGATGGAATAGACAGGTGTAACAGGCAAAAATTGGTTAAACATATATGTGAAAATTAGATCATATTATATGACTTAATATGGGTTAATACAATGTTTGGTGACATTGCTTTAATATCGGGTCAAATAGATTATATCATTACGACCCGGTATTAAGACTAGATTATAATCCATCCAGTCATAGGTGAATTAGTTAATCCGGATGAATATGGATTAGGTAAAATGTCACTTATAACCCCAAATTTACATATTTCCTTTTTAACATATCATTAAATATCATAAATTCTTCTCAAATCTTTGAAAATGGTAACACATTCTGTATAAATAAATCTCAGATTAAAACTTATATCAATTTACAATTAACATGGAGCATTCAAACTAAAATATTGAACAAAAATTGATCAACTCATACTCTTATACATTTTAAACAAATGACTTCGATAAATTGATATATCTTAACTAATATAATATGTTCAATTAAGTAGTGGAAATATATAAAGAGGGAATTGCACTTTTCATACCAAACTTTTACCTACTTTATACATTTCATACCACACCGTTCAGAATGTCGCATTTCATACCAAAATCGATCAACCTTTTTCAATTTTGGTACCACCATTAAATATTGGATGGAAAGGACACGTGCGCCGCACTTGTCCGTTAAATCACAATTTTGAATTCTTAGGGGAGGATATTTGCAATTGGTCAGGGGGATTTTTGCAATTATTTTCCACCATCTACACCTCCTCCACGTAATTTTCAATTTCCCGGTGACTCCAGCCACCATTAAACCTCTCCTTGGTGGTTACAGCTTCGTATTGACCTCCTCTACAAAGATAATACACTATTACGTTGTTTCAGATCCATCCCGTCACTTGTATTTCAAATCTATGAATTTTAACATTTTCGGTTTTTATTCCGCCGCCGGCGGAGGAGGTCGACCCACCGTCTAATACCTACGCCGTTCATTCCCCTTGGTGTTGCGGTTCTTTTGCCACCAACCTCATCCATTTTCATCAAGTATTGAAGAAATCCCTAATTTTTAAAATTTAGGTTACTATTCATCATCTTCTTCGCTGACTTTTATTTTCTTTTTTTTTTCCCCTAAGAGTTAACGGACATGTGCGGCGCACGTGTCCTTTCCATCCAATATTTAACGGTGGTACCAAAATTGAAAAAGGTTGATCGATTTTGGTATGAAATGTGTAATTATGAAATGTGCGGTATGAAATATATAAAGTAGGTAAAAGTTTGGTATGAAAAGTGAAATTCTCTCAATATATAAATATATGCCTAAACATAACTTTACAAAACATATTACTATAGATTGTTTTAATGTAATATAACTCACTCAAATCTATCAAGCGTATTTTTAATGTTACCATTAATCCAACTCCAATATAATTCACCTTAATTCCATAAACCCAATCAAACGACCCCTTAAAAATACATAATAATTATAGTTTATTTTTTATTTTTATGATTAAAAAAATCAATTTTTTGGTAACAACATAAACATAATAATAATTAAAGTGAATTAATCAAAAACTTTATGTGATGTATTGTCATTAAAACCATAGTATATTGAAAAATGATTATATGATTAAACTAACATAAAAAAATTAGTTAATCACGTGGAATGCACGTACACTTTCCTACTATTACTAAAAGAGTAGTAATTATTATATTATATAATGCCCTTGGAAAATCATTTATAGATTTGGTCTTTAGTGGAGTGACCATGGTCAGTAAAGTTTGAGGTAGAGAATGAATCTTGTTTAGTTTGGGAAATATGTATATATATGGTTATAAGCTACAACCTACATGACTGAGATCTTGGTGCACGTGGCAAACAAACATTACTTGGGAGTTGGGAATTGTGTGGGACCCCCTCTCCATTAACCGCGTATAATGATGCTAAAATTTTGAAATATCAACAAAATCGTTGGAGGAGGAGAATGATGTAATTAAGGTGCAAGTCTACAATGACAAATACCAGAATTAACTGACTTCCACAACTTAAAGACTGCAAGTTTCAGTATATATCGGCCAATCTGTTTGATTGAGAATGGCTTCAAAAAGAAAAATAAAGAAAGGGGATTCATGATTAATTTTAAACATTTGTATTTTAACCAATGTTCTGGAGAGACTCGATTGATTTTCTTCCTCTCCTCGGGTGAATTTTTATTTTCAATAGTGGTAGTGGTCGCCCTAGACATGTTCTGATTGATGAATGCTGACACCATGACCATAATGTTTGATTCAAGGATTTAATGACTAAGAATCTATAGAGACAAGTAGTAAATTTAAGTTAAATTCTAACAACGTGATGGAAATTAGAACATTCATGAGACAAATAAGTTAGCCCCGAATCGAGCTAAATATAAGGTTGGCTTTACAGTTTTCATCAGTTCAATCCTAATTTTGTGAATCTTGATGACACTGTTTTGAACTCGATGATGAATTTTCAACATGGGATGACTACTGCAATAGAATTCACAACAATCATATCATTATTATTAGTCTTTCTTACAAACTAGATTTCTTTTTTTTTTTTTATAAGAATTTAGGAATTATTCTTTTTCTTAATGAGTTTTATTTCCTTTCAATTACAAAAAATCAAATTTCTACATAATTAAATGTAATATTTATTATTAGTATTATTGTAAAAAAAAAGGAGATTTTAATTATTATATCACAAAATTGATGTCACACGCTAGTGTCATTACCGTTGGAAAATTTCTCTATCATATTTTAGTGTCACATTTTTGTATCACACATATAGATTTATCAACAAATGTGCAAATTCAAAAATTGTGTTGACTAATTGGAGGATGAATTAATTTATCATGTGACATCAAAATTTGATAGATGATATTTTGCCCATTAACACCTCATAAGTTAGAGAGTGAAATATAACCATTAATTTCTCTTTGTTATAATCCAAAACGAATCTTCGAGCGATGACATCTCTCTTATCCTCCTATCTATAAACTCCCAAAACCTTTCCTTAATTCCTACTTGTTTCAGTTGAAGTAATTTCTTGGACATATCATCACTAATTGCAAATTATAAAATGGATAAGATTCAATCTTATCTGGTTAATTATCCATTAAGGATATTGACAGAAAATTTTAGGGTGCCGCTACGTTAGGTGCCGCTAATACCAAATTAGCTGGTATTACCACACAATGTGTATCACATTCTATGGTACATTATCACATTGCATAATATTAACCTCATATATTTAGTATGACCCCCACATCATGTAGTATTTATTCTAAATTAGGTGGTATTACTACGCAATGTGTGTCACATTCTATGATATAAATTATACTCCTTATACCATACAA
Source organism: Penstemon barbatus (assembly GCA_003313485.2). Taxonomy (NCBI): domain Eukaryota; kingdom Viridiplantae; phylum Streptophyta; class Magnoliopsida; order Lamiales; family Plantaginaceae; genus Penstemon; species Penstemon barbatus. Next base: position 11,055,670 of record CM064883.1, on the reverse strand, counting down.
TGTGATGCACATTGTGTGATAATACCACCTAATGTGGTATTAGCTGCACGTAGCGGCACCCTAGAATCCAATATTGACAAAGAAATATAGTATTAACAAGCCAACTTATGTGATCCATTATATATATACTAATTCAGGATCCAACTTATCTAGTCCTTACATTAATTTAATACCTCAGCCCACATGTATACTTTAGGTATATATATATAATTAAAGTGGCATTGAGTTCACCATTATCAAATTTATCCTTCATAATTTAGAATACACAACCTCGATCTGGTTTCATCATGGTACCTGTAGATGGATTCAATTTGATCATTGATCAATAGTTATAATGCGAATAAAACATTCGCACATTTAATTTTAAAAGACTTGATTGATAATGTATAATAAGCCATCTGATTTAAATACTCGGCCTGGAGCAGTAAGCAACTTAAATGTGAAACACATAATTTATAGCCTTCTTGAATTTATGATCGCTTAGGAATTAGGATATATTATTATACAAAATACGTATAAATTAATGTGAAATGTTTTAGGCTGAATATTTAGTAATTAACTATTGCATATAGACATTTCAAAAATAGCAATTATCCCGCTAAAATAGTTAGGCACTATCTCGATAGCAATCATTTAATAAGTAAATAAATTGGTCAATCTTAATAAAGTATTTAAAAATATGTAGAGATGAATAATTGGATGTTCTGGCCAGACAAATTTGTTATATGCTAATTTTTCTAAAGAATCAACTATAATTTTATCAATGAGAGTTCAGTCTAATAAAAAGAAGTAGCTAGTGACATAATGCAAGTATAAATCCATGTTAAAGTGGTGTTCACTTGATGTACATATATATAATTGTGCCTTGAAGAAAATCAAGTCTGTATAAATACCTCGAGGTACCAAAAATTATAACTTATTATTTGGTCAACTTTAATTAATAATTTTTTTCGGTCTCGTGCGCTAACATTTGTGGTTCATCTTTATATCTTTTTCATTTTTGTAAGAGTTCATCTTTCTATATGCAATAACTTGATCTTAATGTGTAGGAGTGCATATTGTTTATTTATTGGGAAATTCTTATCCACATCAGGTTTGACCGAACTCAAAATAACTATAAGGCAAATGCAATACATTTATTTTGGGATTGAATGTAACTCCAGGAGAATGACCAATCACAAAACAAGTGTAATACAGTTACTTGATGGTTGGATGAGTTTGATCAAGCCAGACTTGAACAAAAAATTCCTTATTTATTTACATATGAAAGTGACGTGAGGTTTATCTAGCTAGGTTTAATTCTTGAAACTGAAGTTGACACCAACACTTGAAAATCAGAAAACCATACGAACAACACTCGGTTCTCTCCATTGACAGTTAAGTGCATGTTTGGCTTACCCGCTTCATTTTTATTCAAATTATAAAGTGGTAAAATTGCAGAAAACGTCCCAAACTAATTACTGATTTTGGATTTTCGTCCCGAACTATTTAACTTAGCGAATTTCGTCCTGTAATTTAATATTTTTTTGGAATATCGTCCCAAACTAATTACTAATTTTGATTTTTCGTCCCAAACTATATCAACTCGCTAAATTTCGTCCCATAATTTACCATTTTGTATGAATTTAGTCTCAATATTAAATTCTTAATTTAATGAAAATGACGTTCAATCTTGTAATTAATTTGGGACGAACTCTGCAATATTATATAATTATTCATGTTAAAATTTACCATGTCATGACACTTAAGCAGCCATGTGATAATTCATCGACAAATGCGCAATTCTCTTATAATTATGGTGGGACGATATTCCAAAAAAATATTAAATTATGGTACGAAATTCGCCAAATTAAATAGTTTGGGACGAAAATCCAAAATCAGTGATTAGATTGGAACGATTTTTGCAATTTTGCCTTATAAAGTTATATAGCTATATTTTACTATCGATCGCACAATAGATGTATTCAATGCAATTGCGATCCAGGACTAAAAATACAATTATTTGAAGCGTATTCATAAAGTTTCAAATGTGAAAAAAAAAAAAATAATAGTTAAATAAATGAGTCGCCAAAAATTACATTTAAGTTCTAAACCAGACTTAAAGTTTTGAATTGGAGTTCACTTCCCAACTAAAACAACGGGCCGACTCAATGATGAACTATTGAAAGTTTAGATGGGCCATATTTGATTTGGGCCTGATGCAATATAGTTCTAATTAAAAACCAACCAAAAGAATGAAATAAATTAGTAAGAGGATATTCCACTTATCTTAGTTCGGGATTAGGGTAAGAAAACAAAGGGTAAATTACGTATATTCCTTATCAATTATTATAAATGCACACTTTACTACCCCGAATTTAAAGACTGTCAAATGTGTGGGTTTACCGTTTACCCGAATAAACCCAAGCCTATTAAACTATAAGTTCGACGGAGTTCGAGTCATTTTATTAGGTCCGATTAATTTATCAGTTGGGCTTAAATTATATGAGGGTCAACCCGAGTAAAATTCAAATAAAAAAATATATTCAGATGATTTAATATGGTGTATAAAAGTAACACTTCTTTTTAATGTTAATGAGGTGACGAAGTGCATACAAGGCTAATTTTTATTTTATTTTAAAAAAAAAAAGAGTTTGATAGTACTTTTATTGTTTTTGTACATTTCAAATCTAGATTAGATTTGACCAGTTCATCTTTAATATTTTTTTTTTAATTTGAAATAATTGTTAATAAAATATGTCAGTGACTACTATTAGTATGAATTACTACATTCTTGTGTAGTATGTAAGATTCTTCTTCTTGTTTAAGTAATGTATAATTTTTTTAAGGATATCTTGTGAGCTAGCCAGATATAAAGAAGAAGTTCGAGTAAATATGTGAGCTGAGTTAGAGTCGTATGAGCAATAAATATATGAGTCGAGTTTGAACTTTATGGCCATCAAGTCTGATGTTGCTCAACTCAAAGCCCAACTTATGGAGCTTCGATTGAGCGCTACTCGAATCTATTTTCACTTTATCCCTTCCTCTATTACTTGGCTCAAATAATTAATTTTTGTAGGACTTCAAATGCTATCGGTTGTCACCGTAGTTTTATAGTGCATTCACACACATAAGTGCCCACGAAATTCGACTATGACTTGACCCACGCCCTCGCTCATGAGGACCTCCTACACGGAACACGGAACAATTACTACCAACACCTTTGATCAATATGTTCCATCAATTTTTCTCTCATTAATAATCAAGCTTCATGTCAATGTAAATGACACAATCTTCTATACTCCAATTATTTATGAAATCAATGCAATGATGAGTAGGGCTTGAATGAGCTAGTGATATTAAATCAAACTTGACTTACTAAGATCACCACAATATTATGTTGAAACCTTATGACTTAGGATATAGAATTTTGGCAAACGTAGCTTAAGCTTTTTTCTAATTATGATGATCAATGCCTCCATTTAAATTCTTCCATAATTCTATTGAAAAAGGCATGAAGTAATTTATGTTGTTTTTCATTGACATATGAGCTATTTGTGTATACGAGATAAATAGAAGGGACAAAGTAATGCAATCCAATTACTACGTCTAGGATTGTCAGTCGGGCCTTGTGAATCGAGCTTTAAATATCTCGAACTCAAATACTGTCGGATTTCATAGCTATATGCTCAAACTCGGCTCATAAATTTTTCGATTTCTCAAGCTCAAACTCGGCACTTGTAATTTTTTGGGTTTCGGGTCTATATCGGGTTTGTTAATTTAGGCGAAAATAGCTTGGCATATAAAATATTTAGATTACCGAGACACATATTAATAAACTATTATTACTTAATACACAAGTATATATTATTAAATAATATCTTAACTGAGATATCGAGTTACTTGCTCATATTTTTTAAGATACATTTGATCTATATGAACATGCAGATGCAGCAGTAGAGTTTTAAAGTCTCAAGACTTTAATTTATTGACCTTCTGTATTAACTATTGTCTTGTTTTATCTTTGATTAAACTTTCTTCTTTGAGTTTTGGCATTCAATACGTAATTGCTATACTTACATATATATATGAGTTTACATTATAATTTTTTGTAAATTTTACATGTTTCAAAATAAAAAACAGTAATTAGTGACTATAATTACAATATTAATAATTAATCATAATATTTAAAAAATTATATGTTCGGTACTCGAGCTGAGCCGTGTTAGGCTCATGCTCAACTCATAAATTGATCGAGTTTAATATAATAGCTCAAATTCGGCTCGACTCACTCGGGTTCGAGCCAATTTTAATCGGGTTGAGCCTTTGGGCCTCGGGTAGGCCCGGCTCAATTGACAGCCCTAAGTCTACGTTGGAGGGGTAAAACTAAATAATCCAAGCAGAGCCAGATATATAGATTCAAACAAGCAATCAAACAATGAATGTGTGATTGATCATGAGTTGTAGTAAATGTGTAAGTGGTACGAGATTAGAATTTCTTGTGCCAACCAAGATTAACACGTCTAAGAGTTAGAAATAGGGCTGTCAACGGGGATCTGGCTCGTCCAGATCCGGCTCCATTTATATTGAATTGGATCCCGTTAGATTGGATCTTGTTCGAATTGTATTCAGACCTATATTTTTTTAATCTAATGGATCTTGGTCGGAGATCAGATCTTTTTCAGATCCAATAAAATTTTCATTCAATTTTTTCTCCTAAAAAACAAGTTTATTAACTTTACTATTTAATTTAATTTTAGCTTACATGTTCAAATATTCTTTACTAATATTCAAATTTTTAGATAAAAAATATTGGTTTAAATAAATTTATAAACAAATTATATATTACCATCTTCTTAAAGTGACAATGAAATATTATAAATGGTACTTACTATATATATATATAATATCATTCTTTTTATTATTTTTTCGGATACGAATTTTTAACGGATCGGATCGACATAAATCAGTTATCGCTTCATATGTTTCAGATTATGGATCTTTATAATCGAATCAGGTTCATCGAATCTCTAATCAGATAATTATCCTAATAAATTGGACCGGATTCAGACGGATCCGAATTGAAATTCGCCCAATGGACAGCCCTAGTAAGAAGTAAGCGAGTTCTTAATTTTGTGTAGCTTCTTGTTTTTCTTATTCATTCTTTTACCTTTTATTTCTTTTTTGTTATTTTTATATAGTAGTCCTAGTTAGGACTGTCAATTGAGCCGGGCCTACCTGAAACCCGATGGCTCAACCCGATTAAAATTGGCTCGAACCCGAATATTGTAAGCCTGGTCGAGTTTGAGCCATTATATTAAACCCGATCAATTTATGAGCTGAGCTTGAGCATAACACGGCTCAACCCGAATAAAGCTCGAACATATGATTGTTTTAAATATTACGAATAATTATTTGCATTGTAGTTATAGTTACTAATTATTATTTTTCTTAAGTAAACTTACAAAAATATGTTGGTATATCAATTTCGTATTGATGACCAAAATCCAAAGAAAAAATTTAAATCAAAGATAAAAAAATACAGGTCAATAAATTGAAGTTTTGAGACTTGGAAACTCTACTGCATGTTCATATAGATCAAACGTATCTTAGAAAATGGGAGCAAATAACTCGATCTTTCAGTTAAAATATTATTTAATAATATATACTCGTGTCTTAAGTAATAGAAGTCTATTCATATGTGTTTCGGTAATCTAAATATTTTATACCTCAAGCTATTTATGTCTATATTAACAAACCCGATATAAGTCCGATATAGATCCGAAACCCGAAAAATTACATGGGCTGAGTTTGAGCTAGAGAAAACAGAAAATTTATGAGCCGACTTTGAGCCTATAACTATGAAGCTCGACATTATTTGAGTTTGAGTTACTTAAAGCTCGGCTCACAAGACCCGATTGACAATCCTAGTCCTAGTTGTATGAAGATCACTTACCAGTGATCATTAATATACATGCCTTGTTTGGTTGATTGTTTTGAAATTTTTTCACTTTTCAACAAGATATATAAAGCAAATACAAATCTATATCAATGTTTTAGAATGATGCCATTAGAAAATATCATCGTTATTCTATTTCTTAAACCTTATGATTAGCTTGATATTTAACAACTTATTTTCAGAATTGTTTATATTGAAACACAAACCTAAAACTTTTATTTCTAAAAATCGTCATTGATCATATACTGTAATAATCAAACTTTTGAAACACATTTCTGGAACATTTTATAATATATTTCCCATTTTTCTGATTTTTGAGAATACTCGATATTAAACAGTCCATACGAGCCCCTTATTCTTTTAGAATATCACTCAATAAAACCAAATCATAAAAATGTAAAACACGAGGGGTAGGACAAAAAAAATAAAGTAGTGCTGAAATTAGAGGATAATAGAAAAAATAAACCAAGACCATAATTATAAAGTCATAGTATACGTACACGTAGTAAAGTAAATTGACCAAAACTTTGATAGTGATAATAGTTAGTATTGAGTATGAAATGATCATCATACGTCTATTTTAATTTCGAAATGATATCATCCATTGCATCATCACATGCAACCATACTATAATTTGGTGGCTCTTATTGGCAAAATTGCATAAAACGTCTCAAATTAATCAGTGATTTTGGATTTTCGGGCCAAGCTATATAACTTAGTCAAATTCATCCCGTAATTTTATATTCTTTCGAAATATCGTCCCACTTGCCACATGACTGCTTACGTGTCAACACATGACAAATTTTAGCATAAACAATTATACAAGATAGCAATATTCATCGATCCCAAACTAATAAATTATTTTAATTCGCCGAAGTTCGTCTCACAATTTGTCATTTTGCATGAATTTAGTCCATTATTAAATTTATAATTTAATGAGATTCATCTTTTACTTTTTAAGGGATTAACGGTAATTTATCCCTTGTGATATTCATAATCTTATATAATTGTTCATGCTAAAATTTACCACATGTTGACACGTAAGCATCCATGTGGCAAGTGGGACGATATTCCAAAAGAATATAAAATTACGGGACGAATTTAGCTAAGTGATAGCTTGAGACGAAAATCCAAAATCACTAATTAGTTAGAAACCTTTTTTGCAATTTAGCGGCTATTAAAATATATTATGTGTACCACATTTTGTTATTTTTATCGAGTGTACATATATATGGATCGATCTAGCTAGAAGGATCGATCTAGCTAGAAGGCAAAGTCAAGCCCTTAATTTGTTTGTATATATATCATGCATGTTTGTAACAACTAACAATTGAATTGGAAGAGACTGAAGACATCAAGAGGAATATATATCAGTTCTAGTTATTAACATATATACATGTAGACTTCTTTAGGAGAGATTATTTAGTACAATCGCTGCACCATGTCATTAAGTATATGTGGTGCAGCCCACCAATACACTTGGGACATGTAGATTGATAATCCACATCACCTCATATCTAGCCATGTTCCGAAAAAATAGGGATTCAGAAATTTGTGTTCACATTGACAGAACATGGGTGATGTGGATTATTAATTCACATGTCTCAAGTGTATTGGTGTGCTGCACCACGTGTACTTGATGATGTGGTGCAGCGATTATACTAAATAATTTCTCCTTTTTTTAGAGTAACAAACATGCCTGTAGTTAACTACTTGTATTAATATTTCTTTTTTCTACTGACGATGAAATCGATCCGATATTTCAATAAAGCGCTGAATGAATAATACACAATTTTGTATTTGTCTTAATTTTGTAAATTAAAGGGCCATCCATATTAATTATGTTTTATAATATAGGGGTATAAATTTGTCTGCAAATTGTTCGCAATGGTAACACAATATATATATATATATATATATATATATATATATATATATATATATACACGTGATATATGTGAGAGTATTTAATGTTATTATTGCATCGCGACAAATATCAAAATTAAACAATATTCTAACAAATTAAAAATAGATTTGAACGTTGTGAGAAAGAAAAAAACTTGCATTGCACTAGAAATCACATCACTTGTTGAGCTTATGCTACAAAATATAATTAATTTCAACATTTTTCTTTTTTAGGCGGTTGATTTTTTTACATTTAAAAAATTAATAAAAAAGAAATAGTCGGTATGGTCTTTCTTTCTTTGGATATATAAGTAGAAGACTTTGGTATAAAGTAAGTAAATGGGAACTCAAAGAAGGAAAGGCGTGTCAAATTTGTAAACCTGTGCACAGCCACGGACAGATCAGTATAGAGCATCCATCTCTCTCTATTCTATTTTGTTTCAAAGCCATTGACTATCAACAATATAATTATATATATGCAATTATTGAATCAAGAAAAAACAAGGACATTACTCTGAAATAAAATTATTGACCTTGACCAATCTTATCCATTTACACTAAATACTATTGCAGTAATAATATAATTAATTCGACTCCTGATTAAATGCAAACCTACCTGCTTCTTTCAGTAATGTTATGTTATTTCTTTTTTACTTAATATTCATCGTCAAATGCGTGGCAAATATTACGTGAAAAAATTCTAACATGGATCGATTATGTTACCTTTTTAACCTTTGTTATGTCTGCTTCATTTAATTATGTGTTATAATATTACTGGATTAGGTCATAATATCGTGACCTAAGGACAATGACGTACATATATACAACACCGTCCCATTTTGGTTTACTGATTTGATTTTTGACTTTTTAAGTCGTGAAAGTAGCTTTATTATTTTTGTGTTCAATACGGCTCTGTTGATGTACGCAAGTGGTTTGATCTGGAAATAAAATTATAATTCATATATAATTGAAATAATTCAAGTAATGTTTGTTTTGATTGAGTACACAGGGAGAAATAAAACTCAATATTTGAATGAATACTAGCTGCATCTATTTAAAATCCTTTTAAAGAATCAAAGTAAAATATAAAAGAAAACGTACGAATTAACGTGTCATTTTTGTAATAAAATTTGATGGGATACTTTCGTTTTATTAATTTTGTGACAATGAAATTTAATTTGATATTTTCAATAAAAGAAAAATCAACTATTACTATTTTGTGAGTGCCCATCAAAAATAAGATTGCGATAACTAGGAAAATGCGCGTAAAACGCGACAATAAATAACCCATTGTCCTGAAAAATTACAGTTGCCCACGCGCTGAGACAAATAGTTGCTAATAAAATATCTATATTATATAATGTAAAATGAGATTGGTCAATATAGTTGTGTGTAAAGGTGCGTACGTTCTCTTCTTCTTCCTACCACTATGTACTAATGGTGGGCGTGACTTTGACCTTGTCGCAAGAATTTCAAATCCCAAGTCTTCTGACTTCCTTTCTCTTTTTTATTCAATCTTATTTAATTAGCTAATGTTAACATTCTCATATCATTACAACAACATTTCAAGTTCTATTAGTATTAAAAAAAAATTAAAATATTTTTAGAATTTAAAAATGTTTTTTGGAATTTTCTTTAATGTTGATAAGTATCAAATTTGAAATTCTAAATTTTAGAACTAGAGAATTTTTCATAGTTTTGTGAATACATCTGAATCGAATATTTAACTCGATTTCATATGCTATTATGATTATTATTTTTATACTAGACAAAACATCAGTTGGTATTAAAGTCACAAATATTTTTAAAATGAACCGACATAAGTTCCACTCTACTTGCCAACTACAAGTTTTCTGTAAATTTAATTAAAATAAACAAATGCCTTTGAATTAGATCATTAATTCCTCCAGTTTACATTACAACTGTCAGTGGCATTATTTTATAACCTAAAATCCATCTTCCTCCCTACCTTCCCAAAACTTGTTGTACATGTGTACATGTCCTCCTATAAAATATTAATCCTACATAAATCCTATCTTCATTTAGACTTTTCTGCAAAAACATTAATTCATATGCAAGCAACAACAAAACAAAGAAATTAAGTTGAACATTTTTCTGAAGAAATTAAGTTGCTAGCTTGAATCCCTTAAAATTAAAACTAGCCTAGCTAGTTCTGAATTGAAGAAGCTATATATATATATATATGGAATTCACAAGTTTGGTCAACAATTCATTTGATCTCAATGCCAGACCACCTCTCAGAATTTACAAGGAGGATCCTCCTATACTACTGGTATGTAAATTACCCACTACTTTAGAATGCTTTCACCAAACTTATATATATATATCTTTATTTATTTATTTATTGCTTTTGGTTACAGAAACAAGAAGCAGTGGAGAGTGATTTCATTGAGTTGGGAAGAAACGTACATGTAAAAGAAGAGGTGGGTACTGTAAAAATAAAAAAAAGCACACATATCACATATAAGTAGTAAATTATACTCTACTCAGTACGTATTTTGGTTTGGTTTTGTTAGAGAGGAGCTTTAATTGAGGAATTGAAAAGGGTGAGTGCTGAAAACAAGAAGCTGACCGAACTTCTAACAGTGATGTGTGAGAATTATACTGAACTGAAGAACCAATTATTCGAGCACGAAAGCAAGAATCCCGGTGTTGAAATTAATTCACCGGGGGGATCAAGGAAAAGAAAAGCTCATGATCATGAGAATAGGAGGAATACTAGTATCGACATTGAAGGAACAAATATTGGCTCTTCCGAGAGCAGCTCCAGTGATGAAGATTCATCCAAGAAAGACCACATGAAACCGAAGATTTCCCAAGTTTCCGTGAGATCAGAAGCATCTGATCATACAAGCCTTGTGAGTTAATTCCCTTTTAATTAATTTGACAAATTAATTAATTAATTAATTGTGTTATATATCTTCTGATTGATATATATAAATTAACTACAGATAGTTAAAGATGGTTATCAATGGAGGAAATATGGGCAGAAAGTCACCAGAAACAATCCTTCTCCAAGAGCTTACTTCAAATGTTCTTTTGCTCCTAGTTGTCAAGTCAAAAAGAAGGTCATTTTCAGAAAACTAAATCATATATATATAGAATGAGATCAACTATATACTAGTATATGTTTGCTTGCAGAATTCGATCTTTTGAACGTTCCATTTTCTCATTCTCAGGTTCAACGAAGCATAGAAGATCAATCAATTATAGTTGCAACTTATGAAGGGGAACACAACCATCCTCACCCCTCAAAAGTCGAGTCCACTTCCGGCCCCAACCGGAGTTTGACACTTGGCAGTGTCCCGTGTTCCACTTCTCTTGCTTCATCTGGACCAACCATTACTCTTGATCTCACAAAACAAAACCCAGCTAGTCATCAAGAAACTAGAAATTCAAGAAGCAAAGTTGATGCACCAGAACAGAATATTCAACACTACTTTGTGGAACATATGGCGTCAACCTTAACCAAAGATCCCAATTTCAAAGCAGCCTTAGCAGCTGCTATTTCAGGACAGTTTCTTCAACGGACAGAAAATTGGTAGGAGTTCGAAAGGAGGAAATTACAAAAAACAAAAAAAATATTTACTTCAGCATATGGATGCTTGAATTAAATCAGTTAATTAGGCTATGTTTGATTCTTGGAATTTCAGCGAGTAAAACGCTAGTGAAAGTTTTCTCTTGCATACACTGACACAATGTTGAGCTTCATTTCTTATTCATTACATTTTACTTTTCATTTTACTCACTGTGATTCATAAATCAAACACAACCTAAGTGTTAAATGTGAGCAAAACATGGAATCTGAATTTTGAAATAGTATCTTTGATAAGAAGACATAGAAGAAGGGATAAAATTGGTCCATTGGTCTAAACCAGAACCGTGGATATCTAGAACGAGGAAATTCGATGCTTGGCCTACATCAAATTAGCCAAGAGCACATGAAAATTGATCGAAATCAAACAGAGTGAGGACTCAACAGTCAACACATGCATCATGGTTATCGAATCATGTATCGTTTTTCTCTTGAATCGTAACGTATCGCGAATCGTATAGTTAGTTGAAGAAATTATTATGTTTGTTAATAAGGTCAGCCCCGACCATATAATTAATCGTATAAACTTTTGGTTATTAATAAGGTCAGCCCCAACCATATAGCTAGGCAACTTGGGACAGGGGTATCAAAAAATATATTTTATAGATGTGTATGTATTTTAGTTTTTTAGTTTGATATTTCATATACAATATTTTTTTGTAAAACATAAATTATATGTATAATGTAATTAAAGATGTAAGTTGAAGAAAGTAGAGGCAAATAAGATATGGAAATGCTATCGGACTAGGTTAATATTCAAATGATGTTACTAATATAACTTTAATATAACTCCATTCTCAAATGGCTAAAATGATTTACAAGATAGTTTTATGAAATGTATTACTCTATAATTATGTATATAAGTAGAGAAATGTCTATAACTATCTACTAAAACTATTTACATGGAATAATGCTTCATAATCTTGAACTATGTCGGGGCGTGACAGTAATATATATTTTATGAAATCATGATGAGTATTACTATGCACACGATTTGATAAATCGACCGAGTGGTTACGAAATCAAAAGTTCATATATACTTACTAAAATTCGAATATAAATGTAGTTTGATATTCGGTAGACACCTAATTATAAAACTTATTCCTTTCGATTTTGAAAATTACCGAACGTATCAAATCGTTAATACCAAAATTATATTTTCTACGGGTTGTTTGCACTTATACCTTGAACTATCGTTATTTGAAGTTACCCCTTAAATTTTTCAATTTTTTGGCAATCACACACTTTATGTTAACAAGCCATCCATTTCACTTATTAAAATGTTAATTTTATCCTCCCCTTAACAATTGCTTGAATTGATTCTTTTTTCTAGAACTACTTGAACTGATTCTCGTAATATGAACTTGGGAATATTTTATTTACATTATAATTTTGCTTTAAAAAATCAAACAAAACTTAAGTTAGTTTATTCCATGATTCTATCCCAAAAACTCAGTTAATAGTGTTGAAAAATTTATATATGGAAATTATAACCTGGATATCAAAATAAAAAATCATATGGTGATATTACATATGATGTAATCATTTTGATGCACGGGTAGTTCTTGGTTTTTTTTTAAGAATTATTTTTGAGATGGTTAGTACATTGTTACCTCAAACATTATATTGAATCGAAACTATTACAATGATATCAAAGTTAACTAATTACTAGTATTAAATTAGAGAAAAACTAGTATGAAACTAAATAAAATATCCACATTCATGGGAGTTGAACACATGACCTCCTGATCATGGAACCTCATCCTTAATGTAATAGTGGAAAAAACTAACTTTATGTTTTGTGAGATTGTTTTAAACACATTGCAATTTAAATATGTTTAAAACACTGTTAAATGTTACCAAGTTCATATTACTAGAATCAATACAAGTAGTTCTAAAAAAAAAATCACTTTAAATAGTTGTTAAGAGGGAAGGGTAAAATGGACATTGATAAGTAGAATGAATGGTTTGTTAATATAAGGGGTGTGATTACCAAAAAATTGATAAGTTTTTGGGGTAATTGCCAAATAGAGAACGTTCAGGGGGGTATAAGTGCAAATAACCATTAAAAAAAATCTCTCACTTCAAATAATTCTGTCATTCGTGTCCTTTTCTTGGGTTTTTGGCATTTTTACCCTAGAAATATAAGGTTTTGGCATTTTGTACCCCGTCTTAAAAGTTTTGACACTTCACATCCTGAAAATACAATGTATTTGGTACTTTGCACCCTAATGTGTATTTAGTGAGAAAATTTGTTGACGGAAGGATATAATAGTCGTTTTCAAATATCAATTTGGGACTTTGTACCATGAAAATATAGATTTTTGTACTCTTCACCATACTAATATGGTAGAATGTAGGCATTTTGCACCCTGAAAATATAAATTTCGGGCACATTCCACCCCGATTAAAAAATTGCACTTTGCACCTTAAAAATATTTTTTTGGCATTTTGCACTCTTATGTGTTTTCCTTTGAAAAAAACCCCTAAATATAGTTAATGAAGAGATAAAATGGTCATTTTCATATCGCAGCAATCAAGCATGAAAAAAAAAAATTCGAGTTCAATAATAATCATAGTATTTTTTTATTATTATTATTTTTTGGCAAATTATATGTACAACATTTTGACATTTTGTCCTAAAATAGACACTCAATTACATTAATTGTGATATTCATACCAAAATCATACAATTGATAAAAAAAAAAATTATTTTTCTTATTTGCTTAAAATAATAGAATTGATTAAATTTTGATATTCTTTTTATAGTATTTTTCCTCTAGATAAAATAATTAGTTTATTTAGTAATTTTTGTGACATGGTAAATCTTAAACAACTTACTGTAAAAAAAAATCATAAACATGTTATGCTTAATTTATTTTAGTTTTGATAACTTTTCTGGACATTTTCTCAAAGTAAAACTTAGATCAAGGAAAAGAAAACTACCTTCTTGTTGTTATTAGGTATTCTCTAGATTGTTTAAATTGTTTTGAAAAATAAGTTTACAAATCTAACACATTATCATACGATATTGTTGTTATAAGACTCGCGCGCAATCGCTAGAAAGTGTAAAAAAAATTATATTTTCAGGGTGTAAAGTGTCAATAATCAATATTTTTAGAGTGAATAGTGTCAAAACCTATATTTTCAGAGTGCAAAGTGTCAATAATATTCGAATTGACTTTTCTACCCTTCTGACAACTAAATTTTCTCATCAAAACACATACTATGGTGCAAAGTTTCAAATAAATTATATTTTCAGGGTGCTAAGTACCAATATTTTTTAGCCAAGGTGCAAAGTGTCAAAAACCCCTTTTATTTTAAAAGAATGTAGTTTTTCCAATTTGACCTACTTCAGAGGCATGATCTAGTCAAAATTTGTATTGTATGAATTGAAAATATATCATATCCATAAAATACATGAGGTTGCACGATAAGACTTGTGTTACGTATTGTTCAGCTTTCGTATCATGTCGTATCGCATATGCTGTATCGTGAATCATAGGATACTACTCCTACTAACAATGCTCATCACGGTTTATATTCGCAGAGGTTGCACAAGCTTAAAAGAAAGCGGTTGCTAAATGCTATCATGTAATGTACAAGAAATGAACAAATTAATTCATACGAATTTGTACATTAAACTTACGTCAGCAATAAGCCATTTTAAGTGTGACAAACTACTATCCCCTCACATAATAGATTACAGTGCATCGAAGTTACTTAATACCCACAGGAGTAGTACTACCTGGACAAACTCAAATCATCAATTTCTCTATCTAATTGCAATTCTGCGAGATCTTTAGGTTGATTTCCTTCATTCTTGGACATATGACCTTCATTCTTATCCCTTAAATCACCTGCGGCAGTTATACAATCTTGATATCTAAAACAGTTGATGAGATGGTCATTTGTAATTCCTGATGCTTGCATAAATGAGTAGACAACTGTAGGCCCGACTCCACGAAATCCTCTTCTAACTAAGTCTTTGCTTATGGTATCGGCTTTTGATGTCTTAATTGGAATTTGTCGAGGATAGCGGAAACTACCAACAATAGGTTTGTTGTTCACGAAACCCCAAATGTATTTGTCAAAAGACCCAAGCTCATCTATTATCTGCACAATCATATAGCACAGAAACACCAGATTTCAGACCTCTGTATACACTACACACACACATATGTATATACTATAACTGGGTTCTGAGTAAACCCCACCTAATCAAATGTTCAAGTTACTTTAAATACAACATATAACTTGCCATGATTTTCTAGTGTACATTTCCATCCATTTGTGTGACCATTTCAATGTAATAATCTGAAGATTTGTTTGATTTACAAACTTATAAATCTTCTCTAATCATAGCAATTGACTAGAAAAGTATCAATCTGCTGAGTGCTAAATGATTGCTGGAGAAACAATCTTCAATAAATCTAATAAAATTCAGTCACTTCTTGCAGACAAAGCAATCAGAATTCAGGAAATTCTTATATAAATGCAGCAGCTGATGTATGTAACCATATCCAATCTAATAGTAACAATCAATATTACGTTTCACTGAATATTTAGAATCATTTGGACACAAATTGGGAAATCATAATACGAAGAGATTTGCAAAATCTAATTAAACAAAATAACTGTACATACCTTACAAATTTGACGTGCATTTTCAATAATTGCTCGCAGTTTCATTTCAGATAGAAGTGAGCTAGCAGGACCTCCAGGTGTAGTAATTTTCTTCTCATTTAATTTTGAAACTGCAATTGGATCAAAGTCCAGAAAAACGTCTCTGCATCCCAACACATGCACATTGAATCAGCATCCTAATAGCAGATTGTTATAGCACCATACTGTAGTGATAATTTCCTTTCTAAGCATAATATTGCAACAAAAGGTTAATATACCTGAATATATGCCTTTTGCTAAGAATGACTGGCCAAGTTAATTCAGCCAAAGCAGTGGAAAAGCTAAGCAATTCAAAAAGTTTCCTGCAAACAAATAAAAGCAGACAAATAATTAAAATAGTTCAATTCCAACTTAAAGCCATGCAATACAAAAGTAAACCAAGCTCCAGACTATACATACTTGTCATCATGAACAGGAAGTCCCCATTCTTCGTCATGGAAAGCAGTGTGCAAAGGATCTTGAGAAATACAAACCAATCAGTACAAGAAAATATGAGTAAAAAAGAAGCAGTTGCTCAGGCATTAAGAGACATATACGTTTTGGGAATCTGCTAATCATCAAACTATGGAGGGAAGGTCTTAAAACTATACAGAGTGTAATCCTAAATCAAGATAGTGAAACTATGTTCTCATTCAAGATAACTGAGAAGACACAATCTATCTGCAACATCAGAAATCCATGACATGATATAGTTCTAGAAGGAAAAAAGAGGGAGTAGGTTTAAGAAGCAATTTTTTGCTCCACCACAGCTGCACTCACACTCTTTAACACCCCTTGCTAAGGATGGAAAGAAATAAGTACAAGACAATCAATTAAAAAGAAAAAAAAAACACACACACACACACCATATATATATATATATGGATCAGCACCAAATGACTGTAAATATGTCGGGAACTGTACGTGTTCTAAAAAGGAAATCATTTAAAAAAACATCTATACTAGAAAAATCAAATTTATAATAGATACGGGTTCTTTCAATTTTGCTAATCAGACTTCTTCCTAGAAGTACGTTGATATTTTTTTTTTTTGCAATTGTGCAATTCAGCTTTTTGGCTTAGAGGAAACTATACACAGAACTAAAAATATTTTAACACCAAGTGATTTGTAATCTTTATCCCCATATTTGGAACATATTAGACCTCACTTGCAGTTAGGGCAGTGCATTTGTTATTACTGAAGCGAATTGGTTTTCATCATACCAAATGTTCAGTAATTTCAAACGTTGTACCAAATACGGTGCAAAACTGATCGGATTGACTCAGTAGAAAGCTAAGCAAAACTGGTCAGTTCGATCCGACGAGCAAATTAATTCAGATCGATCTTGTGATCAAATCACCGACTTTCTGAAAAATAAATCTATTTGGATATTATAATTTAGCATCTTAGAGGCTTTTACACCTAAAACCTGATTACTCTACCATGTTTCTGTTTGTCATCGTAATCATATTCAATAGGAATTTTACACCAAGTACCAGCAGGGGACCGAAAATAGAACAGGGATACACCATTACATGGATTCCTGGTTTCTGGCTGCGGGGAGCAGACGCGAAAAAGGCCAGGAGATTGAGTAGTAGCTTCGGGCAATCAAGCTGAAGTGCCAGAGGTGGTTTCGACATAGTTCAGTTGGTTTGTCGAAGCACAGATAGAACCCTAAACCATAGTTGCTTCTGCATTTCTTACACCAAAAACAAATGCAGAATGTGCACTAAACAACAAATAAAAATAAACCACATATGCAGTTCCTTTCTAATGTATTTTCCAACTCAGAGTCCTTGAGAAAAACCAAAAAATGTCATCACATGACACAAGAACCATTAAATTTTCATTTACACTAAGAATCCTCATCACTAAAACCCAAATTCCAAGGAGAACCCAAATCCTTCAGATCATATTAGCATCGATGCATTTCAGATGGGTGATATCCCATTAATTTATATTAATACTGTGCATATTTTATCATATTCATTATGCACGTATATTCAACATCAAATACCTCATTATAAGTAAATTCTATAAACATACCAGTGCTCCAAGTCACCCAAGCACACCTTTTCTTCACCACTACACCATCCACCGTCGTCACACCGTCAACCTCACCCCCAACACTTTTTCCATTCGGGCTACATTGTTGCTTCCTTCTCGTCGGAGTCGCGCTCCGCCTGCTAATCCTTCCAGTTGAAGCTCGACTCTTCCAGGAATCCGTGGAAGCATCCGAAGAACAAGAAGCGTTCAGCGACAAATTCGGCTGCCGCTGCCTAAGAATGTATGCAGCCCCGCTTTCATTTTTCCTAACACCAACCGAAGGCGACGGAATTTTAACCGGCGACTGCAATGTCGCCGCAGAATTCTTCACATTTCGCTCGTCAAACCCTAGGGGCTTTTGCGTTTTCTCAGTCTTCGGCTTCTGTAATTCAACAGATCTGGCTTTGTTTCCGGCCGGTCCAAACACCGCTCGAGACTCCGGTTCCGGTAGATTCAACGATTTCACCCTCGGCGGTCCGGACATTATCAGTCAATTACAGCTAGGGTTAGGGTTTTTAAACTTCAGTACTTCAGTAGCAACAACGTAGGGTAAAGTACAAAATTAGGGTTTCAGGAAGTGCATTATGGAGTGGTGGCAGTTGGAGTCACGGCGGCAATAATTGCGGCGGCGGTTGATGAATCGGAGCTGGCCTAATTATGGATGTTCGTAGAGAGTAGGTGCATTTGTGTAAAGAGAGAGATTCTTCATCACCATTAAATGCTTGACACCTCAGAGAAGGCAACCAGTTAGCTTAGGAATTATTGTACAAGAAAGGTCCCAAGATCTGGACATTTTTTGAGTTTATTCTTTAATAGTATTAATTTATTACTAATAAAAATTTATTGTCATGTCAATTAATGTTCAATGCAATAATGTACCTTCCAGTTTTATTTAATAGTAAATCTTCTTATTAATTACATGTTAAATTTATTCCAACTTATCCAGATACTCGTCTTTTATCTTTGTTTTATAAAACATGGTCTATGGATTAGTAACTGGTACTTTGTATCTTAAAAATATTAATTTTGGCGATATATATTACTATGGTGCAAAATGAATAGATTTGTCAAAAGAATATGTAATTTGAGGATGTCAAAGTCTTGATTTTATAATGCAAAATGCTAAGATGATGTACTTAAGAGTGCAAATATAAAATTATCAAAAAAAAAAGAGTGCAAATATCAATTTCTTGTTTATGAATTATGGTCTAGAATGTAAATTTGATTATATCATACTCTCTTTGTCTCGTTTTCCTTTTCAAGATATTTCATGGACAGTTTATTCTATAAATAGAAATTTTTCTTTCAAATAAACTAATGACGTAAAGTAAAAGCATATTAACTAAAGTTTTTTTTTTTTAATACTTTGTTTTGATAAATTTATGATTAAATAGAGATAATGAAATGAAATATAACCAAATATAGTATTCCTTCAATAAGTATCTTTAACTAATCAAGAAATACTTAGGATTCCTGATCTTGATGGATTTTAGTGCGTATTCTGATCAAATTATTTTAAAAGTGAATATTGTTTGTAACTTTGGTGTCTTCATGAGACTTGGGGACCTAAGAGCATCTTCAACCCGGATATCAATCTTTACACGGTTGAATCTACAACCTCCTGATCACTATATCCAACCGTCAAGGCTAACTCATATAATTAATTAAAATAAAAAAAATAAAAAAATAAAAACTTCCCATCTCTTTAATGTTGTTAAATTTTTACTTTCATAGGCAAATTTATATATTCAAAATTAAAACTAATAATGTTACATCTTTAATTTAAAACATATTGTTATTAAACCTTACACATCTTTTATAATTAAATTTATCTTTCAATTCTAGTTAATTAAAATAAACAAAGTATTGTTAAATTCGTAGTTAAATTTTTTTATTAATATAATAAAATAATAAAAAATAAATGTAAAGGCACATAGTGCCATGTGCAGTGCGTCCCTTAACCAGGGTTGTGACCCTGGGATTTTCTGGACGGTTGGAGACTGTGTAGGACTGTGCATTTGGGACATCTCCACTCTCCCCTCCTCCCATTGGGTTGGAGATGGCCTAAGGGTTAATATAAAAGTAGTTTGATTGGGTTTGGTCTCAATAATTGATTTAAGAGGTTTCGGCGAAACTTTTAAAATTCGATTTGAATAATGGTTTCAATGGAATATTTCACTGATTTTATCCATTTTTTTTTATAAATTTCACCCAGACTTTCATCAATTCATATATTCTCACTGTTCAAATTTTTTACTTGTTTTTTTAGCGATTTATCTCCTTTTTTTTATCGGTTATAACTTTTTTTGTTGTTTTCTCATTTTTTGTCAATTTTTTTCCAGTTTAAACCATTTCCTACCGATTTCACCAGTTAAACTCTTTTTTAACTGATTTCACTCATTTTTACCATTTTAACCCCTTTTTACCTATTTTCGTGTTTTTTCACTAATTTCACATGTTATTCACCTGAATTTTTATTGATCAAATATGTTCTTACCAACTATACGTTTTTTACCCTTTTTACGCTTTTTTTTACTAGTTTTACCCAATTTTACTGGATTTCACTAGTTTCATCATTTTTCTTAGAAATTCCATTCGAATTAATTTTCAACGATTTCACATATTTTCACCAGCTTTGCCTTTATTTTAACCGATTTTACCTGTTTTCATTCATTTTTCATAAATTTTTATCCGATTTTTTTTTTATCGATTTTAGATGTATTTACGATTTCACATGCATTTTTTTCACTGGTTTAAAGTGCACATACGTTGTACGTGTCTATTTAATTTCAGTGGTATTTTATTGTAAATCAAAGTAAAATTAATTTCATTATGTCATAAATAACACATATTAATGACTGCTACTCAATTTATTAACTTCAACATGAGTATTTCATCAATTTTTTTAGTTTTTTCCGGTTCAAACCATATTAAAAATATGGTTTGACTTTGTATTTATTGTTTGAAATTTTTTCATTTAATTGATTTCATTCATTTTTACCACTTTAACCAATTTTTACATGTTTTCACCGATTTTACGCGTTTTTCATATGTTTCATCATTTTTTTATGTATTTCATCGTTTCACCGATGTCATCCATTTTTTTCACTAATTTCACTTGAATTTTCATCGATTTCACATGTATTTACCGAATTTTCAACTCAAATAATTATACATTATACATCTTCAATTACTTTAAAGTATATCTCAAATTATTTCACTTACTTTATCATTTGGAAGATATTTTTTTACTAATCTAAGTCATTTCACTTATTATATTAATTAGTTTAATTCAATTTTCCTGATTTTATATTTTTTTTATTGATTTACTCGTTCTTGATCAAATATAACCTATTGTTCATTGTTTTTCCTATTTTTCATGGATTTCTTTTGTTTTCTCGTATTCAAACAAAAAACAAAATTCTACTGATTTAATTCACACTGTTTTTGCTAGTTAAACTTTTTTTTTCTTTTTAAGATTTTACTTATTTTTATCAGTTTAACTTGTATTTTACCGATTTCACATTTTTTTTTGATAAATTTCACTTGAATTTTCATTGATTTCACATTATTTCACAAACTTTAACTTTTTTCCATGATTTAACCCATTCTTCATATACTTTACCCGTTTTTCACTAATTTTGCCAATTTTTTTCCCATATTTTCACAAATGTCACCAAATTTTCATCGATTTCACCCATTTTTTTAACCTATTTCACTAGTGTTCATAAATTTAATTTCATCCAGATCGATTTCACATGTTTTCATCAATTACATAGAGTTTATTTGACCGGTCTCACCAATTTTCATTGATTTTCATTCGTCTTTTCACTTATTTCACGTGTTTTTTTTTTGAAAAAATTTTCATGAAAATTTGAGGTAATGTTTCTCATGTCAAATAAAGATTACTTAGTTCACTAAGTCATAAGCATTTTTGTTCATAGATAAGATGCGATTCTACTTTAACAAATTTTATGATATTTAAGAGAATTTGATTTTTTTAAGGAGATACATATTGTACTAGATCTTTTTTTTTTTTTTGAAAAAATATTGTACTAAATCTTTAAATGAAACAATAATACTTTTTACATAACAACATATTGATAATGACATTATAATAATTTTACATGTGTATTTTAGCAACTATTCAAAATAATAGTATTTTTTTATTTTTATGTTTTATAGGAGAACAATAATGAAATTATAAAAGTGATGTAAGAGTTAATTTCTTAATATTGGAGTTATTGTAGTAAATAACTATAATAAAATTTTATGTCTAATTTGAATATACTTTTGTTTTTCTTCCATATTCATGGTGCTTGGTTAGGAGGAAAGGAAGTTACAAATTTTCTTAAAATATTTTCCTACCAAATTTTTTATGAGAAAATTTAAGGAAAAGTTATGTCTAATTATATTTTATTAACATACTTTACAATTTGAACAAGGATATTTTTGTCTTTAAAAAAAACACTTTTAGGATTAATATTGATAGATTAACTTAACGAATATATGACACCCCATGTATGTTTATTTTAATTACATATGCAACCATCCATAAATATGGTTGTTTCAATTGTAAAATTCACATTATAAGACTTGTATCACTTGGACTTGAGGAATTGTGCTAACAAAAAATGATACAATAGGTGTTTTAGTAATTGAATGGATCAAACACCGAGCCAAAACACATTCAAGGGCCCTATTTGCGAGTATGGTTCATGCATTTTAAAGTTTTACAATTTAGATGAAAAAATGGAAAATGAAAAATTCTAAGAGAAAAGTTTGGTAATTCATAACATATGTGATATTGATTTTCCTGAAAGAATAAGAAAGGGGACCCTCTTATCCAACTATCTTCACACATTCAAATCCAACGTTCTAAAATAGGCTTATCTTTCAATTTTTCTTCGAAATGTTTTTCCAAACAATTGAAAATGGCTACCACTCCTCTGCACCAAATAACAATCCCTCCATTTTTCACAAGACCCTCTTCACACACACTAACCCAATTCACCAATCTTTCATTCATCGCCACAAAAAAACCAACCAAAATCCGACCCAATGCCAAGGAAAAAAACCAATGGCTCGACCTTTTCGATCAGGGTGATGATCCTGACATGGAGTACGGCTCATTGTTCTCCGAAGGCAAACAAGACGAGGATCCGAGGCCACCCGACAACCCTGACAACCCGTACGGATTTCTCAAGTTCCCGATGGGGTACACCGTGGAAGTAGCTTCATTGGGGTTGAAAATCAGAGGAGATGTTAGGAGATGCTGCTGTTTGATTTCCGGTGGCGTTTATGAAAATTTACTATTTTTCCCGGCAATTCAGCTGATGAAAGATCGGTATCCCGGAGTTCAAATCGATGTAATAACGTCAGCTAGAGGGAAACAGTGTTATGAGATTAATAAGAATGTAAGGTGGGCTGATGTTTATGATTTGGATGATGATTTTCCTGAACCAGCAGAGTATACTGACATGCTTGGACTAATTAAGGTTGGTAGAAAATACGTTTACTATGTTAAATTTGATAGTTGCACAAGTTTGGTTGAGAGTTGCTGTTCATGTACTTCAAAGTCTATGTTAAACTTAACTGCAACTATTATTTGATAGTTTCGACTAAATGTCTATATAATTTATCATATTAGTTTGGTTTTTAACACTTGATGTTATTTAGTACTAAAAAATAAATACTTAATGTTATGTTGGTAATACTATTTCAATATCTTCAAATTTTTACAGCGAGTCTAAATCGGATCTAACATAGATTGTAAATCAGCAAAATGTTAATTTTTTGCGTGGAAGGACGGGTGATTTGATGGACACGATGGAAGAAAAAACCCAACTTGGGTCGAAATAGGACTAAATTGCCAAATAAACTTAGTTAAAGACTTAATTGTCTGGCCGAACTTTTGAAGGACTTTTTTGTTAGCGAGCTTTTGTTATGGGATCGTTTTGGCTATTTCTTATTAAGTTAGAGTACACATCAACTTTCCACGTGGAAGGAGCAGGTGACTTGCAAACACGGTAGTGAAAAACCTCAATTCGGGCCGAAATAGGACTAAATCATCAAATTATTTTGCAAACGAGGTTTAGTTACAGGATCATTTTGGCAACTTCCCTTTTTTCAATTGTAGTTTAGCTAAGTTTTTCATGGTTGCAGGGCAGGTACTATGACATGGTTTTATCAACCAAGTTAGCAGGAATAGGCCATGGAGCTTTTATGTTTATGTCGACTGCACGAGAAAGAGTTAGCTACATTTACCCGAATGTAAATTCCGCCGGAGCAGGGTTATTCCTCTCTGAAACATTTACGCCCGAGACTACAAATCTATCCGAAGGTGGATACAACATGTAAGTAAATTATCACATAAACATCGTTAAAACTTGGAAACAACTTTTTCTTAGTTTTCTTGGATCGAGTGATTCAGGTATCATCAGATGATAGACTGGCTAGGACGACCACGTTTTAAAGTGCCAAGGCAAACAGTGCCTCCGCTAAAAGTGTCGATCTCGAGGAAGGTGAAGGAGGTAGTTGAGGCAAAGTATATAAATGTTGGTGCACAGAAAGGTAAATATATTGTGATTCATGGGATTGAATCAGATTCAAAAGCATCTATGCAGTCGAGGGGTGATACGGATAGCTTGCTACCTATTGAGAAATGGGACGAAATAACTAGTGTTATAAGGTAGTATATATGATTTCATTTCTATAAAAGAAAAATAGCAATCTTTATTTGAATTTAAATGGAAAAACACTGAAATTTCTGAGAGGGGATTTAATCTAAAGTTGATGAACAATGTAAAAACAGGGGACTTACTCCAATTTTTGTGATCCCACATGAGAAAGTAAGGGAAGATGTCGAAGAAGTTGTTGGAGATGATGCTAGCATTGTGTTCATCACCACCCCTGGCCAGGTTTTGCTCTTTCCAGACTGTAGCTATGGAACTTGATTCTGATGCAATGTTCATAATTTGAAAAAAACTGGACAACTATACCAAGATAGATAAAATGTCATTTTTAAGTGTATAGTATTGGATCCTCAACACTCTTAACCCATCTTAAAAAATATTGCACTTTTGGTCCCATTCTTTAAATATTTTGCACTTTTAGTGCCACTGAGTAATCTTCATTTAAATGTCCCATATGATTGTCTCAGCCCTACACCTTTCAACCAATAGCATGCGATGGGACCAAAAGTGCATGCAATTTTTTAAAATACGGGACTAAAAGTGCTGAGGTCCAGTACTGTGGAACTAAAAATGAGATTTTCCACAAAAAATTATAAGAACCATCTAACGAGAAATCTTGTTGTGTGATTGTGTTAGCTTGCTGCTCTGATTAATGACTCTGCTGGGGTGATAGCTACCAATACAGCAGCAATACAACTTGCACATGCCCGCGAAAAACCAAGGTAATATTCTTATTAATATCAAAACAAGAAATAAAGAGGGGAGAAGAACATCAAAGAGCTGATGAGATTATAAAATTCAGATATGTAATAAAATGGACTAATCTGTTGTATGATCATATTTTTCTGCAGTGTGGCATTATTTAGTTCTGATGATAAGGCTAAGGTGTTTGTTCCCAATCCAGAAGAGAAGAAATGTGCAATTATTTCATCAAAGACTGGAAAACTGATAGATATAGATATTGAAGCTGTTAAGACTGCATTACAGATTTTCACCATGCCCTTGGCTATTGTCTAAGAATAAAATATATCTTTTTACTCAATGTATATGGTGTACATTCGTTATAGAAAGGCATTACTTTTAAGGAAATCGCGTAAATGTTCATTCTTCCCTAAGCTTAATTCAACAACATGTACAAAAAATAAGTAACACATTTCTTGAAGAATAATTCTCTTAACAAAAAGGACTAAAATTGGTTTTCTGAAAAACAACGAAAATTTTACGAGAAGCTAACTCAAGAGAGTTGTAGTTTTGCACGGGTGGTTGGATCTTCGTGAGATTCGACTTTGATCATAAAAATATAGCCTAGAATCCACAGGAGAATGTAGAAGAAGGGAACCCAAGCCAGACAAGCGATAAGGCTCATGATGCTTCCGACATACTGAGGATCCTTAATTACTCCGAATGGAAAACCTGTCACCCACGGAATGTGCTTACCAAAACGCACACCATAGTACGTCCCTGATTCTCCAAGCAGCTGATAAACCCTGCATGCATCAAAGTTGCATTTAGAAGAACTAAAGGAAACCAAAATTCATTTATTCCAATTCTCTAGAAACATGGCTGTATTAATTTCAATATGTATCAATACAAGGATAACAAGTCTAACAAAGTTCATTAAGCAAGCGCTTCTAATATGAACTTCCTTTAGAGACTTATCTGATATTGGAATCTTAAATACAAAGAACCACAGAAACAGACCCAGAAAACTTAAGGCGATTCCGGATCAGTTTAGGCCAAGTCTAGCCCATGTATCAAGTTCTACCAATGAAATGGTCCTGGTCCATTATCCAAACCTATACAATAATAATTTATAATAATTTGTTTTACACATCCCACCTACTTTTCTACTCTAAATCCTATAAAATAATTGATTTGACACATATCACCTACTTTCTCTTGTAAAACCCAACATCTAAAACCAAATCCAGATCCAAATCATCTCTCACATCTTAAAGTCATTAACTCTTATTTAACTAACACTTGACAATCTCAATATTCAAGAACCAATCCAAATCGCATATCAGACCGAAATACTAAAACCAATACCAAAACAATAATATACTACACTAGTGGATTTAATCCATTGGGCTTGGATGAATGCCACATGGACATGAAAGGACAAAAAATTGTCCTTTCATGCTCATGTGGCACTCATCCAGCACCCGGGTGGATTAAATCCATCGGGGTAGGTACTAATTTTCCAAACAATAAAATCCCGTTTTGTTCTCATGTATTTCTCCCAAGGAGTAGAAGACAAGGTAAACCTTATCGTATATGTGAGGGAAATATATATTTCTTGGTGCAACAATCATGTCATGTCTTAAATAACATTATGTTAAACAAATATGAAGAATGAAACATTAATAAGGTGTTATACAGACCCTGAATCACTGCAGCAGTCAAACACTCGTACTTACATAATTCATCAATCAGCATAAATCAATACGTAAAAGTCTAATATTGAATAAACTAATATAAATCCTCCACAGCCATACAAGAGACAGTGAAGTAGCTGGGGACCAATTGATAAACGGAGAGATGTAAACTTTCCAGTTTAGCATCACAGAAAGTTAAAAACTCATCAAATGGAAAATCCCCAATCTCATTTCAAATCATAAAAATCAAAACTTTACACATAAAAACAGAATATTCTCAAACGAATCCACAGTTTCACATCTAAAAAAAGTGAATGGGTTTGAGACCTGAAGTTGAGAAACTGGCCAGCAATAAAGAGTGGCCAAAAGTAGAGAGGCGGCGGCCAAGAAAGCGTGGACACAGAAAAAAGCGATATAAACTGGAGAAGCTTGAGTAAATGCGACACCATAGCCATGAATTTACATGGGTCACGGCCTCTACCACATAGATCAACCCATGTCTGTGGGTAATTCCAAAGAAAATAGTAAAATGGGAATGGAGAAATCACTCCAATGCATGCCCATATCCCCATTCTTTCTTCTTCCTCTTGCTGGATTTTGTTAGCTCGGATTTGATTTGGTGTGGTAGTAGACTTTCTTGAATCTCGAGTACAACAAACCTCTCTCGAGGAAATGTTATGGGCTTTGGTGAATTTGGGCTAGTTCAAGTTATGGGGTCTGGACCCAATAGAAAGCCTCACTGAATGATTGTGGCCGTGGGGTTTCTTTATTGATATATTTGGGCTGCTTTTGTTTTGGGGCCAAATCGTGTAATACTAGGATAGGATAGGACTAAAATGAATTTAAAGTTACATGATCAAGGATTAAAGTTGATAGGTTGAAAGTTAGACCTAATATTCGTCTAGTGTTTAGAGCCGTAATCGAACCGAGTAGTATCGAACGACACACTGTTCAAACTTGGTTTTAATTTTATCGAGCTTGAAATTTTGTGTTTGAGCTTGATTTGATTTTCAATCGAGCCGAGCTCAAACGAGCTTTTATCGAACGAGTTCGAGCCGAGTATCGAATAACTTGATATTTTATATTTATTTTTTCAAATTTTAGCTTATCGAGTCAAGCTCAAGCCGAGCTTCAAAATTTATCGAACGAAAAAAGATATTCAAGCTTGTTTGATTAGTGTGACGAACCGAGCTCAAACGAACTTTTATTGAACGAGCTTGAGTCGAGTATCGAGTAGCTTGATTTGATTTTCAGCCCTACTAGTGTTGTTACAAGACTATTCTTAATAGGATCTGGAAATTATAGGACTGTTTTTACAATTTTGCCATACTTATATTAAGTCCGATATTACTCATGGAGCAAGTTCGATATATTTTTTTTAGTAAACATTATTAATGGTTGTTCTTATCATTAAATTTTAATATAGTGGTTCATTTTGTGTTTCTTTTTCACGTTAATTTTCACTTTGAATTATTTATTTTATTTTAGTCATTTTAGGTGATCCAAGATGAATTAAAGTGTCAAAATAGTTTTATGAGGGACTAAATTGATATAATATAATTTTATGAGGAACTAAAGTGTAACACTATAAGTAAAAGACCTCTTGTAAATGGTCAAAGTGAAATAAATAATTCATAATGGGGACTAACATGAGAAGAAAAATACAAGAGGTACCACTATGTAAAAAGTTAACGATAAGGAGGACCATTAGTGGTGTTTACTTTTTTTTTTTAATTTTCCATAAATTTAACCCTTTCGAAGCGCGTTAGACATATTAAACAAGAACGTGTCCCAACAAGAATTTGAACATGTGTTCACCAACAAAGTTAAAGTAGAGCTTTTCGTCATTTGTACACATCATGTTTCTCGAAAAAATCGTTATAATGATTACTGTCAAAATTCGAATGCAGAGGAATACAAGAAAAGTAATATGCTACTAATTAGGATTCAAGATCCTCTGTACCACTTTTAGTGTACCACTTTTGTGTACATATCAATTAATTATTAATGATACACAAAAGTGGTACACTAAAAGTGGTACAGAGGATCTTGACCCACTAATTAGTGGATCCCCAAATAAGATATATATTATTGAATTACTTTAGGTAGTTTTTGTACTTCATTTCAATTTCTAATTTTCAGACCTTTTTGTTTTGCTTTTGAATTAAAGTTTTTGGATTTTACTTTCTGAAAAAAATATGATGACACCACCTAAAAAGTATATCCTACATACATTAAAGAAAAATAAAAACATTCTCTTGTTTCTAAACCATTGCCACACATTTTTCTCGAAATCCAATATTAAAAATAAATTCACATTTTCAAGTAGTTTCACTTCTTTTTATGTATTTAATTTGTAATAGTTTACTCCTAACATATTTAAAGTTTTCATGGAAGATGTGAAAGTATCTAGTTGAAATCGGAGAAAAATTCAATTACATCATTTAGATTACTTCACATCAACCGATGTTTTGTTTGGTGGAAGAGATTGACTAATCATCACAATATGACGAACATATTTAATTTGTCGCTAGAAAAAGTGTTCATATAATGTGTTCAACCCTTGTTATGAAAAAGATTAAGTCATGACTAATAGTAATTTCTAAGACCTAGATAATATTATAAATGAAAAAAAATACTATGTGAATAGGTGAACTGATTTGTTAATATATACATATTTATTTGACACAACTTTAATTTCAGATAAAAATTATTGAAATCACAAGAATATATTAGTATATTTAGACTCACAGAATTTTTTACTATTTGCCTAACAATTGCTTTATAATTTAGACCAGGAATATGCAGTTTTAGATAAAAATAACAAGAAATCACAAAAAATGAGTATATTTAGACCCACAAAAATATTTGACTATTTTTCTAGCTAACAATTGCTTTGGAATTTAATTAGACCAGGAATATGCTTGCTTATGTAAAGACTTTAATTTCTTTCATCTAGTCATGTCATTTCAAAACATTTTTTTAGTATACTAATTGAAAATAAATTTATTCCCCATAGACGAAGAACCATATATATATATATATATGCAAACAACCTTCTTCTTTTTGGTATATCTTTAAGAATAATCTTGTTCTAAACTTAGTTTTATATGTTGATTTGGTGTGAATTATATTATATTAAATTAGATCTAGATCAAGATAAAAGTGTTGGTGCAATGAAAAACTAATACAACTTGTAACATAGTGGACAATTAGTCAATAAATTCTAGTGTACGTATATGTACAATAGAGATTTATCTTCTACTCTTAAGTAGAAAATTAAAAAGAGTCAAATACAAACGAGTGAAAGAACCAGGAAATCTCTTATGATTGTTAGCAAAAATAAAAATTAAAAAGCATTAATGTAATAATATTTTACTAATTAACAAGAAAACCTTGATGTTAATATTTTGAAATTAAGAGTTGACAGCAGTAAAAGAGGGGTTGATGTTAGCATATTCTATTTTCAAAATAAAAATAATCTCTAGGGTTATAATTGTGATGTCTCCCGCAAATAATAAATGAGTACTCGTACTTTCAATAACTGAAATTAATACATTGCGGTATAAGAGGAGGTAAATATTTTTGGACTTAGTAAGACAATGAATTTTTTGCTGATAATTAAAAATAATACAATAGATTTTCTATTAATTAAAGAAAGTAATTTACTCATTTGAAAAATCTTGAATCTGATTCTGAGAATTTATAGATTTTGTTGATTCTTCATCGAGTTTCTTTTACTTCCTTTCTTGCTTTTATTTTTTAAATTGATCCTCTTCTTTTTCTAAGTTGATTGGAATAATTATCTTGGTTGAATATGTTCATCGCTCTTATTTTGATGATTTCATTTGAAATTTCAATCACAATCGAAGTGAAATGTTGTTCACAATCCAAATGTCAAAATTATACTGTATATATTATTGATATGTGCTTGAATATAGCAAAATACCTGGGTTAGTTGCCCTCACCTCTCGGATGTTTCTCGAAAGTTTTATTTCTAAAACATAAGGGTATGGATGTCTCGTTTTTCCTGAAATAATTTTGCGTTTGTGAAAAGCGAGATCAACACTATTTTTTTTTTTTTTAACATTTCGTTTCACTTTTACCTTTAAAATTTTAAATTATTCTCTCAAAAGTCAAACAAATAATAATTTTTTTATTTAAAAAAAAAAAACCTTACACAAACTCTAGTTTAATTTGATATAAATTAGAATATATTTTTTCATTTTTTTAGAAGACCCGATAATGTGCATTACATGAATGAATCCTTTTTTCTTACAAAAATTAGAGTTTTTTAGTTGATTTGACATAAATAATATTGAAAAACTTATAGCTTGTTTGGTTGCAAGGAAAGTGAAAGAAAATTGTAGGAAAATGAAAAAGAAAGGAAAGGAAAATAAAATGAAAATGAAAAGAAAATCATTTTCCTCTACATGCTTAGTTGTCAGAAAAACTATTTTCTTGTAGATTTTTGATTGTCAAGAAAGTTTAGAAAGAGAAGTAATATTTTTATAAATATTTTCGTTTTGTTATAAATACTTTCAAAATTGTAAACTATATTACAAAATATAGTTGATATTGTCTTTTGCTATTTGTATTTTTCTAGTTTCAAGATAAGAATTATATTTTTTTGGGGTTATTTGCGTCTAAAATGGGTTTTCTGCGAAATTTTATGGGGATATAGTTGCTATTGTGACTTGAAAGAGTATTTTTTTGTAATACGGAGTAATAAATAAGCACAAAGGGATTTTTGGTAAAAAAAATCACAAATAGGATGTTTTGATATTTAGACAAAGTACAAGGAATATTTTAAAATTTACTCTAATCCCTTCAAATTGATGGGAAAAATTTTTCTTCACAAAATTTCTCTGCAGGAAAGTTGAAGGATAATAGCAACTTCCAATAAGTTAGAGAAAATAAAACTGACTTTCCTTCACTTTTCCGACAACCAAATAATACATTAGATATGTTATTTAACTATATTAAACTAGCATATATATTGTTAAACATTATGGGCCTATTTGGATGGGTTTTGGCGCGTTTTCGCGGGTCTTGATTTAAAAAAAAAAAAAAAAAGGATTTAGGTAGTTTCGATGAAACATTTGAACACCAGTTGGTAAGGTCTGGATGTCGGGTTTTAAGGTTGTTAAAATGTTGAAACCCCACTTGAATTGATTTTGGATGTTAGGGTATGAGGAAAAAAGTAGATGATAGGTGTCAAATACTCCCTCCGTCCCAATTATATTTATCATTTGATACAGTCGACCAGTCAACTATAAAAAAAAATTATAATAAATAATTTAATTAATATATTTCACTAATAATCTGATAATATCATATAACACCATATATATTAATATTTCAAAGATTTAATACACCACAAATATGAATAATTTATTTGATTATAACAATCTTTACTCACCGTCTAGCTAATAACGTCAAGATCAGATATATGCATAATGTGGTTTACTACGTGGTGCTCAATCTGATTCGAAATACATAATATTCTAATGAGGCTTTTTATCGATCGGGCTGACATGGTTGCCCGTTCTACAACCTCAAGGAGTATCAAGTTAGAGGTTTATAATCCCTTAAATTAATACTTACATGAAATTCACATTGATATATGTGTGGGATAGTTAAATTGGGTCGAAATATATATGGTCCAACATAAAATGGTTCAAATCTAATTAACTCGGACCCGAGCATGCCTAGCTACTACACCCATGCGTGAATTGCAACACCAAGCTACACGACCTCTGATGAAGCTAATTAATACTACTTTCAAAGGTAGATCTTATAAGTCACCTTCTTATTAAGCCCAAAAAAAAAAAAAAAAAAAAAAATGGAAATGTACATCAGCCATTAAAAGTAATAAAGCTATAAATTTGCTAGCCATACAACACATGTTCCCATATTATGCTATAACCATTCTTTTAACAAAGGCAAAATTAAAGTTCTCAACATATGTATAATTATTGAGGATCATGATGTGATCATCGCAATACAATCATATTAATTTAGATTAAATTAAAATCCACATGTTCACTAATAGGCATGGTTTTGAGTGCTATATTATCCTCATCAAACCCACCTAATAATTGGTCTCTAAAGATAAAAGAATCCTATAGCTAGTTGTGATTGAATCCCTTTACAACATGCAATTATGGGGAGCTAAGTATGTTAATTATCTATTCTTTTGAAGGATAGTAACAATTCAAGTAAATTTTATATTTGTAATATATACCGAGTATCTATAGCTAAATTGAAGGTTGAATTATGTTATTAATAATACTTCAACTCAAATCTATAATTCCTTTGAATATAGAATTTCAAGTCATGATGCTAACAAAATACAATAGGTGTGGAACCTGGGTCTGTTTGTCTCGTGATTTTGAAAGTGGTTTCACAAATAACTTGAGATTTTAGAAAATTTCTCGATTTCTATAATGTTGTTTGTTAGAAATGAGTATATGTTTCTTTAGAGATTATGAAAAGAATATAAGGAATATGTTATTTTATATCAAACCATGTTTCGTATGTGACTTTGTGTCAAATCAAAGTAGAGATTGTTTAGGCTTTTTTTTTTAAAAGATGAGATAATTAGATCTATTAAGATGAGACTTTTTTTTGAAAATTAAGAGAGGATAAGTTTATTTCTAAAAGTAAAAAAAAATGTTTGTTTTGCTTACAGCACAGGAAGTACCAAAATGTTCACTAAAAGGAGAGACAAACAAACCCTAAAGTTTCATCTAATTCTAAAGAACAAACAATATTTGGGTCATAAAATGCCGAGTAAGTTATTAACGTGACATTTTCCTCCAAATTAAAATATCAAGTTGACAATCATATGCAATCCACATGACCAATTTTATTAAATGTACAATCATGGGTTAAATTATGGTAAGACCACTAGTGTAATTCGATATACTCACCATAGTTGTAAACCACATGTTGTATGGTACTGAATGCACAATTTTGCCTATCTTATATTATAGAATTTTGGACCAAATCTTTGTAATATACACGTATGGATTGATTCTAAGTACCAAAACTATATAATGAATGTCACAATCTACTTTTTACTTGAATAAATTAAATATACAATCACTTTCACTTGAAAGAGAGCCGGTAAGGGAAAGGGGAAAGTATTTAATCTTTCTAGTATGAAAACAGATAGATGATAGTGGTCCAAAAGGCATAATCATACTCGCAATATGGTTTTTGTAAATGTTAAAGCCGAATCAATGAAGGTTTAATTAATTATATATACAAAGTTCCACATTCGCCGCCACACCCATAATTTCACAAGATCTTTGCATCAATAATTGGAACTCATGTATCTGGTCAATATGCTTAGTTATTGAACATTTGTATTATGTTGAGATCAATAATTTTGTTACTTTATTAATTATCCTTTTTCTTTATGTACATGAGACGGTAGAGTGGATTATAGGTTATAACCTAAACATAATACTATTTAGTGCAATGAGTTATGTTATAACCTAAACATAATACTATTTAGTGCAATGAGTTTATCATATTTCACATAAGAAATTATAGAGGCACCTTTTTTTTTTTTTTTAGAAATTATAGAGGCACTTACTTAATTTATATGTACGAAATTGAATTAGTTGTGAGATTTATCTAAATGGTATCTCGAGTTTCACGAATTTTTTTTTAAAAAATTGGATTAGTCAACCTCATCCAATCACGAGTATATTGTTCATATTTTGTAACTAAAATTCACTCTCCTAAAAATATTATTTCACTTATAAAACAAGTGTATTGCACTTATCATGTGAATGCATGTTTTGGGTTCGGCTAAATACCGTATGGGAAAAATAATTGATTTAGACTTCATTCTCATGAACTTTATATACCTATAGTACATAGTTAGGGGTGTTAGATATTCTAGTTGTGTCAAATTTAAGCTTTGTTACAGAGCATGAGAATTTGCTTGAGCTTTGTTGATTTATAAACTAATCTTATCAAGCAAAAAAATTCAAGCTTATTCTTAAATAATTTATTAATACATCAATCATTTCATCATAATCATTTTAATAATTATCCAATTAGAAAGAATAACTAATTACAAACATTAATAATAAATTAGAACAAGCTAGTAACACAACTTCTAGGTCATGAAAAAAGTTATGGGGTCTCAACTTTGCCACTAGACTAAGATTGCTTATCTAGTCGAGTGAGCCGAGCTTCAAAGTTTGTGAAACGGAATATGTTGTTCAACGTTTTAAATATAATTAACCGATATCAAACGAACTCGAGTCGAATATTTGGCGACCTGGTTTGACACTCAGCCTTATGTACAATACACTTGTTTATTGCATGTTTTTTAAGAGAGTGATTTTTAAATAGTTTTAATCAAAATTTTATAGAGTGAATAGCAAAATTAACTTTAAGTGTTATTCTAAACAAGCAATTTAACTCCACGAGATAAATAAAAGAGCAAAATACCTCCATGTGATATTTTAAATAGGCAATTTAACTCCCTGTGATAAGAAAAAGGGCAAAAAATATATATCTCTGTGTTTTTATAAAAGAAGCACATTGCCTCCCTCTAAATTGCTCATTAGTTCATATCATAGGGAGGTTAATTGCTCATTATTTCATTTCATAGGGAGGTAAATTACCTATTTTTATATCACAAGAACGTAAATTACTTATTATTTTATTTCACATAGAGTTAAATTGCCTATTTTTATTTCACAAGAAGATAAATTGCCCCTTTTAAACATATCGCATGGAGTTAACTTTAAAAAAAACCCAACTTTTATATGTACACTATCTCGAACTATTACAACTAAGGTGGGATTTGAAACGAAGAGTTTGATTTTGAGGAAGATCTAATAGTCGAGGTATGAATTAATGATTCCAGATAAATCATTTTTGTTCCATATATAAATTTTTGGGGAATTGCATTTTTTATACCAAATTTTTACCTACTTTTTAAATTTGGTACCAAACCTTTGAAAAAGACACATTTAATACCAGAATTGAAGGATTTTTTTTACATTTGCTTGAGCTTTTTAGTATGCTTAAAATTATGTTCCAATTTTTTTACCATAGCATGCATGCTTATGTGCCATATATCATATTTGGAAATTATTGTGGCATGATTCCTATGAGATATAATTTTATTTTGATTAATATCTTGAAACCTTGTTAATTTTCTGCGGATTATTTATTTCGCGTCAACTGAAACTTATACCATTCAAAAACTCTTGGCAAGAGTTTTTCATCCATATAAAGAATACAAAATTTGGCCTTGTAAATTTACGGAGAAAGAAAATGTGCAAAAAGTCCTTTAATTTTGATATTAAATGTATATTTTTCCAAATGTTTGGTACCAAACGTATAAAGTAGGTTCAAGTTTGTTATGAAAAATACAATTTTCTCTATAAATTTTGGTCATTTTTGTTTATTGCATGGTTCTAGATAAGAGTGTGACTTCTTATATATGTTTTGTATACTTATATTAACTCTATAAAGTATAGAGAAAAAAGAAAATTAATTCAACTCAATTTTTTTAGATAGTAAATATATCATTACATTAAACACTATCGAATCGAATCTATATATTATATTGATTTCAAGGTAAATTAATTATAAATGCTAGTATTAAACTAGATAAAATACCTAAATTAATAAGAATTGAACTCATAATCTCTTGATCATGCAGCCTCGTCCTAATCATTTAGCTAAGACCTCATGGACAATTCAATTTCTTCGATGCGTGCGATGTCCATGGAGGGACAAGAGATAAAAATAATTAAAATAAATGAGAAGGATATAGTATATTAAAATATTGTCATAAGAGTTGTATATTTACATAGTTAGATTATTCATTAGTTTAATTAATTTATCCATTGGACCACGACAAAACAAAAGTAATCTAAAGAAGGATTTTTCTCTTTGCACCCCTCAAATTTGCAAAAGTAATCTTTCAATGGATAGTTTTATTTTAAACAAGAATTCCATATGGGCGGGGAATTTCTTTTTCTTTTTTCCTTTAAGGAAATTTCTATATGGGATTGGTTGCAAAAGGAATGTGACTTTATATAGCGAATATATCCACCATTCGCTATATATTGAAGTTAAAAAACATATATACAGAACGTCAGAAGCTAATTGAAAAAATTCTCTCTAGTATGCACGTCGAGTCTCACCAAATTAATTAATTAATTAATTAACTAAAATGTCATTGAAGAAAATAGTAGCCGAGGCTTGTAATCACTTGCCACCAATACAGTTGGTGGTGAGAGAGTACGATGAAGTAAGAGACACAGCGGCGGTGGAGGAGCTGGAGCGGCGGTGCGAGGTGGGCCAACCAGGTGAGACAGCCCTCGTCACCGACCTCATGGGTGATCCTATTGCTAGAGTCCGAAACTTCAAGTCACACGTTATGCTGGTAAATATTTATTTATTTCATTAATATTCGTATATATACCGATCGAATTTGATTGAATTTATATATTATAATTATTTTTAGTATTTTTTGTAAACTATTATAATAAAAGTAATTAATTTTACAAAAGGAGGGATATGTGGATTGGAGACTTTATATCATGTTTGGTAATTATTAGGATGTTTATTATTTTGATTAGAAATATTATTAATTTTTTTAGGATTCTACTATCATTTAGAAGAAAAATAGATTAGAAATTTTATTATGTTTAGTGATTTTAGTATTTGTATTTTCTCTGATTTTGAGAAAATTATTGATCTGGTAATTATATTTGCACTTCCGTTTTCTGTCATAATGAAACCTCCAAATAGTCTAATTTTAATCTATTTTTGACATTTTTTATTATTTTATATATATATATATAGGTTGCTGAATATGGAAATGGAGGAGAAATAGTGGGGGTTATTAGGGGTTGCATAAAAACAGTGACGAGTGGAAAGAGAATAAGCACTGAATTGCCGGTCTATGTAAAGTTGGCTTATATTCTTGGACTCAGGGTTTCCTCCACTCACAGGTCTTTTCAATTCCCATGCATTTTATCTTTATCATTTCATATCAAATGTATGTAAACAGCTACCTTTCACCATTCATAATTAAAAAAAAAATATAGAAATAATGTACATGACCCTTAATTTTACTTTCACAATTTATGGCGTAGTTGTACTTTTATAACATAAAAATGCAACATGTCCCTTGAAATTATTTTTATTTGTATATATGTACATACATGGATATATATATGGTATTTGTAATATAATTAAGTGCATGCAAAAGAACATATTCCGTACAATATTTTAGATTTGTGATATGATTGAGATAATTAAGAATATATACCTATTGATTATTAAACTATTAGAACAAAAATTAGCCATCTTCATTTCATAATGATAATTAATTATAATATTAAAGTTAAACATTATTAATTATCATCACTTGATTAACCAAAAAATTTGCATGCAGGCGGCTCGGAATTGCATCAAAACTTGTTCAAGAATTGGAAAAATGGTCTAAAGAAAACGGCGCCGAATTTGCATACATGGCCACAGACTGCAGCAATCACCCTTCTTTGAATTTGTTCACTCGAAAATGCAATTATGTGAAATTTCAAAATCCCACTGTCTTGGTCCAACCCGTTCATCTACATTATAAGCCAATATCTTCAGATATTGCAATTATTCGTATTTCTCCACAACTATCTGAAACAATATACCGTCGCATATTCTCATCCTCTGAATTCTTTCCTGAAGACGTCGACTGCATATTAAATAACAAACTCAATTTGGGCACATTTATGGCTTTAACAAAGAAGTCCCTCTCAAATTGGAACCCTACAACCGGTGATTTACCAACTTCTTTTGCCATACTTAGTATATGGGACACTAAGGAAGTTTTTAGGTTACAAGTGAAGGGAGTTTCGGCTTTAAAACATGTTGCATGTCTAGCAACAAGGGTGCTTGATGCTATGGTACCATGGCTCAAAATTCCATCGGTTCCGAATGTTTTTGACAATTTTGGATTTTATTTCTTGTATGCACTTCACATGGAGGGCAAAGATGGCTCGCGTTTGATGAAAAATTTGTGCAAATTTGCGCATAATATGGCTAGAGACGATGTCGGTTGTAAAGTTTTGGTGGCCGAGGTAGGGCAGATGGACCCTGTAAGAGAGGCTATTCCACATTGGAAGAAATTTTCATGGGATGAGGATATTTGGTGCATTAAGAAACTTGGAGAAGCTAATAAGGGTCATGATGATTGGGTTAAATCTCGAGTATCTTCCCCAGTGATATTTGTTGATCCACGAGAACTCTGATAGAATTTCACTTTTTGGATATTTTAGTTTAAATTTAAATAGAACTTATCAAAATTATTCATACATGACAAATGTTATATACATATTTTGCAATTTGTTAATACTATTATATGTATTTACCTAGTAGAATTTCACAGATAGAAGTTATTTAGAACGTTAACAATTTATTTGAAGATACATTTTTTGATAAAAAATTATATTAATTATGTTCCCTTGTTGACTAACTTATGCACTACATTGTATTTTAATTAACAATCAATTCAAAGAACTAATTAACTTCTTCATATCTAATGTTCCGATCACTATATATCCAAATAAATTGTAAAGAGAATTTTACATGGGGTATATAGTTTAAGCATTTTGAGATATTCAATAAATAAAAGATGAAGTTGCTATAGTTAGCAAAATTAAATCGACAACATGAAATCAACTATCATGCAATAAATAACAAGAACGTACCGAAACCTTGAATTAAAAGCCCTTTTTCCTTTTTTCTTTTTTTCATAAAATCATGGCTTGTTATCATGTCATGCATATATATGTACACGTATTAACGAATACCACATAAATTAAAGAATAAGAAAACTTATATGATAGGTGTGGAACTAGGACGTGAGTTCCATTTTGGGACAGCAATGATAATTAACGTTGCAAATGGGCTGTTAAATCTTTAAAAAGAATCATTAACGTGTCATAAGCAAATAAACCTGTTTAGGTCCCCTACACTTAATTAATTAGGATGAACGTCTTTGCTAAAGAAAAGTCTCTAATCCTTTCGGCTATAAAGAACCAACTCAAGAATTACGTATCAATGTAATTAATTCAGATTGATTAATTATTATTCTAATTAATATAATTAATCAAGAATCTAGCAACGTGTTAACTTTGATATATAACACCTACCGTAATCCCAAACTTTATTTTACAAGATTAAGGCCACCTTTCTAAGCAGTTCAAGTCCACGTGCATGATTACCAGATTTTTGGCTCATGAAATATAATGATAAATATAATTTAGCTCCTTAATGTTAACAAAACTTTTGAACTTTGAGCATATCCAAAATTTGATATACAAGATAAGTCTTTTGGATAAATTAATTATATATGTTAGTAATTTGGTGTACTCATGAATATATTTTGGAAACATTACAGGATAATTACTATTGTAAAATGAAATTATCTGGTGTTTGGTTATACTTTGAGCATATCCTCTGTCATATGATAGAAACCATGATATGATATGATATGATATGTATAAGACTTTGATGACCACCAATAAGATCAAAGTTATAGAGTCTATGTTAATATCTATAGAGAGTACATGCATGCAGTAAATATTTAATTTAGACAATCACAAACTCTCTTAATGGGATTACACAAAGTACAAACTTACCAGTATCATTTAACGAATTAACATAATATAATTTAAAGTAACGAAATGCAAAGTTCCAAATATACCATCAGCAAGTATATAACCTCAGCTTCAAGATTATTGGAGGCCCAATTTAAATTTCTGGATTTGGATTTATATGTTGGCCTATTATTCGACTTGAGTCTCGTCAAATGGGCCTAATAGATAACAACTATAATTGGGTTACGGGAAATCAGCCCAATCTTGGACACTTAGTTAAACTAGTAGTACTGTATTATTATGGGCCTAATAGAGCACGTGACTTGAGAGTTGAAGCATTAGTCCAAAACCAGATGAATGATTGAGCCTTGAACAACTTTGGATTTAAATCAGATGATGCTATTTTATAGATAAGAAAATTCAGGATATTTGATATACAAGTATATTGCCATTTAATTAACTAGAGTATTTCAGTGTATAAATACAATGAGTTGCCTAACTTTGTAATTTCTTTAATATAGTTAAAATAGTGAGTGTAATTTTGTACTTCAAGGGCAGCTTTGTAATATTACTTATTTAAACAAATGTTAAATATTTCAATAATATAATAGAGGAAAAATGACACTAGCTCGTCAAAGGTAAGTTATCAAGAACACTGCGCGCTCATCTTCCCTAACTATATTGTGGACATTTTAGATTTAAAATGGGTGTAATAACTAATAAGGTTTTGATGTCTTATGTTTGCTAAAATAATAATAAATCTTGAAGACAAACTATGCATAAAGCGTTGAAAATATCCATCATAACGTGGGACCTCATGAGTTAATTTGATTTGTATTGCTATCATGATATTAAGTTCGTAATTATTGTGGTCTAATTAAGTTAAATTTATGGACTAAGGGCATTAAAGTTATTATGAATTAAAATTGTAGATATCAATTTAAAATTTTAATTTGATAAAAAGGTCAAATTGTATCAAAAGAAAATATGACAAGTCTAGTATGTTATTAAGTGTATATATTTAATCTGATTTTGTTTTTATGTGTTAAATTTGATTCCAATATGAAGCTCATGCTTCAGTATTTTGTTAGCACTCTATTTATAAGATAATAATATATATTTATAATTGAGTAAGATTTGCAAAAATATATTGTTTTGTGATTGGAAACAAAATCTAAACTAAAAATTTCTACGAAGGATACATATATACTTGCTTCAAACTTTAATCAAGGAACATTTGTATCATTGAATCATTTTATAACATCTAATTAACTCATTACTCATGCCATTCATCAAAATTTATTTCTTTAATTTATAGCCCAAAGTTAAATTGGATTTTTGCATAGTAAAAAAGGTGAAAAACAAATAAGGAAATATCTTGGAAAAAGTTGAAGTTAAAAGAAAAACTTTATGGAACAAAAGATTTATAATGAGAAAGGGATAAATTATATGAATCCTAGTGCCCCACGCTCAATAATAATATCCCCTTTTTTTTTTCTTCTTCTTCTGTTAATGGAATGGACCATCCACTAGTCATGTCCTTTTGTTTCCAATCTTGTAAGCACAAAAGTAGTACTCACTGCTCTCTTCAATGTTACCTTGTTGTATCTTTATTGTTTAAATTGAAATATTATTTAAAATTCATTTTAATTATACAAGGAGAAAAATA
This sequence comes from Penstemon barbatus, assembly GCA_003313485.2. NCBI lineage: Eukaryota > Viridiplantae > Streptophyta > Magnoliopsida > Lamiales > Plantaginaceae > Penstemon > Penstemon barbatus. Next base: position 11,013,112 of record CM064883.1, on the reverse strand, counting down.
CATTTACTGGTTTATTGCAACTAACATGTCATTTGTTTGCAAATGGTAATTTATTTTCTAAAACTGGCACATGAAAATCTAAGTCATATAGTTAACCGTCAGATTAGAATTTTTGGTGCACACAAATTGATTTTGCCATAGTATTGAAATTTATAGACAATTCTGAAATCACTTTGTCTTTAATAGAAAAAAAAAAAAAAAAGGGGGACTTATTTGAAAAGTAAAAAATACATTATGAAGAAATTTTCTTATAAATTTGGCAGCTAATTGACAAATACTATATAATTACCTCTTTGAAGTAATTTCAGTTCTGTTTAAAATATATATGTTGTCTGATTTGACATTAAATAATCTCAATCTATTTCATAATTTTCATTAGACTATTTGATTTTTTATTGTGTCAAAAAAAAAAAAAAAACAACATTGTTTTGATGTTAAATTTAACTTTTTTTCTTTATGTTTTGGTCAACTATGAAATAATCAAAAGCTAAAATATGCTTCAAAGCTCAAGAAATGGTATTTAAGAAAAAATAATTATCTCTAACCGAAGACCGAATATAAATGGCATTATTATAAGTTAAATAGTATATATTTTCCTGATGTCATAAGATAAGATTGGTTAAGTTGATTTATTCAAGTGATCAAACATATGTATTCATCAATTAAATAAGGGTTTTTATTGTTCTTTTTTTCTTTATCTTTTTTGTTTTTGCTTCTCCCTAGTTCAGGCTTTTACTCTTTCGTCAATGATTAAAGTCTTCTTTCATTCTTTAAATTATGGAGTGGAGTGGAGTGATGAATCACGACTTTATTACTTTTCTTTTCTTTTGGGGACAAATTTGATTATGAAGAGACAAAAGCATTTAAAGAAAAGATAGACCTTAAAATTTCACCCAAGGAAGAAATGAGAAAAGAACTTTATTGGAACAGATTAGAAATTAATCTGTACAACTAATTTGATGATAGAAATTATGGCAAGAATATTCTTGTAATTTTCATATCAAAACCAATTAGCGGAAAATTAGTACTTACTCCGGTGGATTTAATTCACCCGGATGTTGGATGGATGTCACATGAGCATGTAAGGACAATTTTTTGTCCTTTCATGTCCATGTGACATTCATCCAACCTCAATGGATTAAACACCAATTAGCAGTTATGAAACAGCCCACAAATCGAACTGAATAACCACGAAGTATGATGGTAAAAAAAATTATGAAATTATCAAAAAAAAAAAAAAAAGATGGTAAAAATATGCTAATAATGACATACAAATCAGTAAGACGGTAAAAATATACTTTTACTTATCCAATAATTAGAAAATATATTAGATATTGTATGCAAAACAGTGGAGTTGAATTGAATATCAACAAAAACAAACTAAATCTCGCAAGAATATTCCCAGCTAGCCACTAAATTTTGTTTATGAAAGAAAAATAGAATATAATAGAAAAATCAACCAAGAATCACACCACTGTATGCTGTATCGCATTATTAATATTATTACCCACCACTTCAATATATTCTCCCTCCAATTTTCTTCCTCCACACCTGCAACAAATGCTCTGTTTAGTCAAAAGCTCCTCTGGGTCCCCCTTCCTTTTTTCTAATCATCATCTCAACATTTCAACTCAATCTTATTAAAATTAAAAATGAAATAATACAATTTCCAGTAACATTTACCTCTTGTAAAACATCAACTATTTATTGTTTTTTTTAATCTTCTCTCTTAATTAGGAGCTACAAAATTTATGATGAAAGGATAAATCTAAAAAAAATTAATTTTGCAATATACTTCTAAGTTCAATGTGACAAATAATATGAAACAAAGAAAGTAATAAAATCATATTCAAACTCTGTTAAAAAAGATTGTTATATAATATGTATGACTATGCTTTGAAATACATTAAATTAAATCAGGTCTAAACTTTTATTTCCTCAATAAAAAAATATCCCATGTAATATGACATAATTTCAATTTATGTATTTTTAAGCAACACTTGAAAAGCTCACCCATTAATATTCTCAACCATTTCAAAGGAAAAATGGCTTCAAGACAGCCATTCCCACAAAACTCAAAGCCCAAAACAAGCATAATTTTACTAGCAATAACAATCTCTGCTTCTCTAATTATTCTCTTTGCCATTCTTTACATTCTTTACTTTCTATGGTACTCTCTGATTCACAGGTCAAGAACAAGTCCATTTGATGCATCCACATCATTAAACAAGCTCCAAAGATTCAATTACAAAGACCTCAAAAATGCAACCCACAATTTCAGTTACTCAAATTACATAGGCAAAGGGGGTTCCGGAACTGTTTTCAGAGGCATTCTTAAAGATGGTAAATTGGTAGCTGTAAAACTTCTAGACCCATCTTCTTTTCAGTGTGAAAACGAGTTTCAAAATGAGTTAAAGATTCTTGGTGGGTTAAAGTCTTGTCCTTTTGTTGTTTCTTTATTGGGTTTTTGTGTAGAGAAAGGTAAAAGGTTTGTAGTGTATGAGTACATGCCTAATAGAACTTTGCAAGAATCTTTATTTTTTGATTCCAATAATGGGGGTTGTAATAATTTGAGCTTGAATTGGGGTAAGAGATTTGCTATAGTTCTTGATATTGCAAATGCATTGTCTTTTTTGCATCTTGAATGTGACCCACCTGTGATTCATGGTGATGTTAAGCCTAGTAATGTGTTGCTCGATTCTGAGTTTAGAGCAAAGATTTCAGATTTCGGGTTGTCTAGGTTGAAGCTTGAGGGTGAGTTTGGGGTTGATTTGTTTAGTCAAGAGTTGTGGAAGAGTCAAGAAATTGAGACTCCTACACTAAGGACTCCTCATGAAAATGAACATGAGGTGGATTTTGCTTTGGCTTTGCAAGCTTCTTCTTCATCGAAAAATAGTTGTAAAATTTATCAAAATGTGATGGGGTTGCCAATCAGTTCTTTAAATTTCAACTTTAGATCCGGGGGTGGAGATGATAATGATGATACTACTAATGGTAAAAATTCAAAGGGGAAGGAGTTGTCAATTACCGAAAATAATGGGGAGGATTGGAACAAGTTTGTGCCTTATGATGATGAATTAAGTAGTATGGATCTAAGTAAGGAGCTGAATTTGACCAATACTATGGTTAATGAGGAGGATAGTAATAAAAATAATGGGGAAGCCAAACAATGGGGAAAAGATTGGTGGTGGAAACAAGATGGAAGTGGTGAATTATGCAGTAAAGATTATGTCAAGGAGTGGATCGGAAGTCAAATTTCCCCTTCGGCTAATCCCGATTGGGACGAGGTCGAAAATGGGGCTATCCAAGAAAAACCCAACTTCGATAATAACTCAACAAATTTAACCAAATTTGAGGAAGTGAATGAAAACTCTATCCAAGAACCTCGGTTTGATGAAGCCATTGAGAAGGAAGACTTAAATAGGTGGAATGTACGGTCCAAAAAGCATCGGAAAATGCACGAGTGGTGGAAAGAAGAGAATCTAAATGAACTTAGCAAGAAGAGTCGTAAGGCAAGGCTTCATGTATGGAGTAAGAAACGGTTCAAAGTACCTCATTTTGGTTTGGGAAAGAGCTTTCATTTACGGAGGAGAAAATCCGGTCAAGAAAGCTACAATAATAACGATCAAAACAAGGAGTTTAGTTCAAAAAAGGTTTGGAAGAAGAAGAGGAAGAATTCACGTTCAATGGAAAGTGATATATGGAGCGGAGATCTTTTTAGCCGAGAGTTAAGTAGCACAACAAGTATGAGAGGGACACTTTGTTATGTGGCACCAGAATACGGTACTTGTGGTTCCTTAATGGAAAAGGCCGATATTTATAGCTTTGGTGTTTTGATCCTTGTTATAGTATCGGGTAGAAGACCGCTTCATATTCTTTCGTCTCCAATGAAGCTTGAGAAAGCGAATTTGATAAGTTGGGCTAGGCACTTGGCTCATAATGGGAACATATTAGAACTTGTGGATGAAAGAATGAAAGATGAGTATAATAAGGAGCAAGCGAGTTTATGTATAAATTTGGCACTTGCTTGTTTACAGAAAATGCCCGAGTTGAGGCCGGACATTGGGGATATTGTTAAGATATTGAAAGGTGAAATGGAACTTCCTTCACTTCCATTTGAGTTTTCGCCTTCGCCTCCGTCAAGGTGGTTCAACCGGTCGAGAAGAAAGCAAAAGAGTGTTGCAGATTGTACAGTGTAGGAAGAAACCGGTCTAATGGGATGAAAGGGGTGAGCTTTGTGTTTGATTAAATGTGGCTTGATGTAAAATTAGTCTTGCTTTAGCTTTGGTCTTGTGTAGGTAAAATAGTTTGTAACCTTATTCATGTTCATTTTCAGTAGATAATTATTATTGAGAAATGGCATTTTGACTCCGGGGATTGGATTCAAGGTGATGAATCTTATTAGGACATTTTCAGTTTAGATTTTGTCCTCATTGGCAGTAAGTGATTAGGAAGTTCAGTGTGTTTGTTTAGTATATAACCCCAAGGTTCAATGTAATTAAACTTAAGACATCTTTTAATCGCTTAGTTTGAAGTTTCAAGTTTGCCCTTGGGCTTCCCTAGCGCGATACATGACACTATCTTCCTTTCGTTTCATTTTCGTGTGCGTGCAAGAAAATGAAAAGAAAATAAAGCGATAAGTGTTGCGCCATAAATCCAGGCAATTAAGTAATATTTTTGGCTTCCTGTTTTATTCCATAAATCCTCAATTCTAATAGTTCACTTCTCATTCTAAACATATTTTGAAGTCTTTGCCCTTGAAATTTTTTTGGGAAACGCAAAACAAACAGCCCCTATTATTTTGATACCACATCCAAAGAGGATTACTTTTTAGTTATAAGTGGGGTAATCAATATCAACCTAGGATACCTTCTACTTTTTTCAAGCAAAAATATTGACAAAATGGTCCTTATCACTGACCACTCCCTATGAGCTATTTCTTGTGGTTCACCTAAGTTTTATGTCTCTACATTCATTAAATTAAATTAGAGGGGAATCAATGTTTGTCTTTATCCGGACTTCAAGACCCAATATATCATAAACTAGCCCTCAAATTATTATTTTAGTGGTCGAGGAGGTCTTGTCATAATTTCAAGATTATACCCTATCAAACATGCATGGATTCTTCAGTTTTAATGTTAGTTATGATAGTTGATATTCTTTATATTTGTTAATAGATTATTCTTTATATTTTACTATTAATATTAATCAAGTAAGTTTTCTGATTATGTAACGATGTATTTAATTTCACTAAAAAAGATTATTGTTTATAAAATATATATATATATTATTTTCAATCAAAATATTGTGTGCTGTCTATATGTAATGTTGGGGCCAAACATGAAATTCCACTTTATAATTGTTTGAGTCGGAATTCTTAAAATTAGTTTTTCAGATAAATGAAAAATTGTAAATGTCTATTCCAGTTCATAGTACAACAAATGCACTTGCTATTTCACCCAAAAATATTGAGTATTTTGTTTAACTAATGAGAAAATTCCCAGGGCAACAAATTCTGATTTCAAAACGTTTTACTTGTTAAAAAATAATTGTAAAATTTTGAGCAAACGATTTATCCATAAAAATATTTGATTTTTTACCCATTCAATTCTAAAAATACTGAAGTAAAACATATGATTTTCAAACATATTTTTGTTATTATGGAAGATGTCTATTAAATATTGAGAAGAATAAATAATTGAATTACTTCCAATTCTACCTCCCCGCCGCCCTTAACCCAAAGGAGAGAAAATAATTTGGTACACAAACAACCCAACAAACAAAAATTAATATTTGTCTTCAAACGCTGATTTCCTTCGTAAATGCAAAAGTTCGAAACACTACCAACCTGCAAAGGCCAGCTATATACATTAAAAAAAAAAAAAAAAAATGGAGTTAAATACTTCCAATTATCTTGACAGACAAATATTCTTGGTTTTATTTATATGTGGAATTTATTTTATAAGTTAATGTTTAACTAAACTATACCAAGTTCAAGTTATCTACCAAAGACCTATTAAATAAAATCTTAAGATAATGTGATTGTAAGTTGTAACCTTTTTCATATATTATAAAAACAAGTAATATTTGTACATATATGGAGTTGGTACCTAACCTATTTTTATCTGATCCATCAACCACGTTATCTGCGTCCATAATACAATGATAAATTACGAATATCAATTTAAGGTAAGATTCAATTTTACCCCTGAGGTTATTTGTAATGTTATAAATTTTATAACTAAGGTGTTAATTGTAACATCTCATAAATTATAAAATAATTCACAGGAGAGACCACAGAGATATGAAATATTAGGAAGGAAAAGGAATCCTTGAAAGTGATACATCCCCGGAAATGAAGGGTAAATTACGAATAGCCCCTTAGGAATACATCCCCGGAAATTATAGTCGACGGATAAATAATTCACAGGAGAGACAAAGTGTTACATTTTCAACTCTGAGGACCAAGTTGTTACACTTGCCTAATTTGGAGGACTACTAGTGTCATTCACCTAAAAATAAATTAAGCATTTAAAAGAACACCTCTAAGGAAAATCTGAAAAAACAAATTGGACATTTCTTCTAGGTCCCTTAACTACTTAAATGTCCGTTAAATGCAGGGGTTTACGGTAAATTATAGGATGTTTTGTATTTAGGCCATTCTTCAAGGGAGGTCACGGTTTTTTACCCTAAATTAAAAGATAAGTAAATTAAGAAAATACTTATTAAACAAAGAAGAAAAATGTTTATCCAAGAACATATCACACACATCAACCAGTAAAACCACCGCTACTCTCATTTTTGTACACAAAGTAGTCTTTCAAGTTTCAGCACTCTAATTATCAGTCAAAATGAGAAGTTTACATATCATATATAAATTTTACATACATGCCAATAATACTCTAAGCTCATCATTATCATTTGATCCCCTAATTTATACATATCTTGAAGTATAGTCTAAGGCTCATCATGATCATGTAAATTATGCATATCAGCATAAAATTAGGAATGATACTTCAAGTTGAAATGTTAAATACCTCATCAAACGCAAGGTCGGGGGCAGCAGGAGTGAGTCCTTTCCTCTGTTTAGCAGCAAGGAAAATCAGACATGCTTTTGGGTTCAATTCAGGAATCACTAAGCCCTCTCTTACTGTGGAATAGCGTGCGAAATATAGAAATAGAATTTTCCCTTTTTTTTTATTCCAAAAGTTCTAAACTCCACTTCCTCGATTCTTTTCTAATTGCTTACGACGTCTTCTACTTTGTACAACAAAACGTTTCCCACCTCGTAACCCTTTACATTTCTTTATGCTCCTCACAATAGTCATCTGCCCTTTTCCTTTTCTTGCCCGAACCTTGTCTTGTTTTGGTTCTTCTAGAAGCTTCTTCAGAAATGGATCATCGACTATTCCAACAGATATCATCTCAGAGTAAAATTCTCTAGCTTTTACAATCAACCCACATTTTCCCAGTCCTTGAATCATAACATTGTAATGTCCATAATCCGGCTTCACCACATATTGCTTCATTTCCAACCATATCCTTAATGCATTTTCGGGTTGGCCCAATTTGAAAAACTTACCAAGAATACCAAGAAAAGTATCCGAACTCGGACCCAAACCAGCTTCTCTCATATGCCTAAGCACTCCCAAAGTTCCTTCGAAACTTTCACCCTCGAGTAATGCATGATAAGTATCAATAGTTGGGCTAATGCCATCACCTAACATTCTAACTAATACAGTTCTTGCCTCTTCAAACTTTGCAGCTTCGCAAAGAGGCTTTATGATAAAGTTATAGGTAGTAGAATTAGGTTTTAGACCTGTTTCTTTCATCCTATCTATGATTTTAAGAGCTTCACTTAGGCAATTCTCACTTGTTAGTATGAAAATTAATGAATGGTACACCTCTACTCCAGGGACGTAATTCATTTTCTTCATTACATCGTACAATCTGAGTGACTCGAAAAGATTGCCCACTCTTGAATTGCAGGAGATCATGTGTGTGTAAGAAGTCCCGTCTGGCTCAATACAGCATTTGGACATTTCCCGCCATACCCTTTTGGCCTCGTATATGTCGATAACTATGTTACACCAGCCATTGAGGATTATGTTAAAGCTTTCTGTTTCTAAGGGGTAGAACTTTTTGTTTAGAAACATAAACTCTTCAGCTTCTTCTATATTTCCATGTTTACAAAGAATGTTCAAGAGTGTGAAGTATGTGTTATGGTCAGGAGAATACTTGAACTTCTGCATCATGTGAAATGTTTCTATAGCTTTGTCCACATTGTGTGTTGCCACATATCTATCAGGTTTGATAAAACAGACAAAAGAAAATCAATAAAAAGATATGTACGGGCATATCCACATGTGAATCAAGATTAAGAGTAGAAATATATTTGAGGTAGATAATGAAAGACATCTAACTCTGAAAAAATGCAAAATATAAATTCTACATGGAAGAGGTTACAATGAAAAAACATATCAACTTTATTTTCAAGTTAATTTTTTCTTTTCTTTTCTGAAAAGTAAAGTTAGCCATGCAAACTACTTCCACAATGTGAGAACAAACATAATTTCCAACTTAAAATTGATGTATAATATTTCCCAGACACTTAGGTCATGCAATCTATTAGAAGCTAGCCATAATTTCAATTTCGAAATTTGAACTGAAGGATGCCTTCATTAGATACCGTTATTCAAGCAATAATTAAAAGGTCAGAGATATTTTGCTTAGTTTTTCTCGAAACAAGTTAATTTGCGCGGTACGAAACCAAGTAATCAGCCCAATGTTTTTTCTTTGGCTGTAAATGTTGCATTATGAATTATAAAATAAATTTTAGGACACTCATCAAACCTTCTCCAAGCATTAAAATTTAAAACCGGAACACATAACAAATTCAGTCTCTCAAAAGTTTGAAGCAGTGGTTGGATTTTCACCTGTCAATCATAACCAACATAGCTTGTTGAGTGTCCATTGAGGCATGATGAAGCCCATGTATAACTGTCCAAGCAGTGCTGAACTTTTTGTGGTTACCCAATAACCATATCATCAAACACCAGGTCTTTTCATCAACACAATCCCACTTCTCACCCCATTTAAACACCAAAAACGCCACCTTCCACTCTTCTCTCAAAGCCCAAATCAAGGAAAAGATGACATATTTATCCGGTCTGAGACCAGAATTATCAATAAAAGCCATGGCTTCATCACCAGAAGCAAAGTCCTTGGCTTTCTGAATTTTTCCAAGAATTTCATCAAGACCAAATTGGATATTTTCTTGGGTTTCGTCTTTAAATTCATCAAAATTGATGATTTGGTAAGGGCTCTGGGTCTTAAAGTGGTGGAATCCGACTGAATGAAAGTTGTGTTTATATAGTATAGAAGATGTTTGATGAAATGCCTGAAAGGATAAGTACAGCGCAGAGTTCGCAGCAGATGGTAATGAAACGAAGTGGTGAGGGGGAGGGTTAAAAAATTGAGATAAGGGTATTATGGGACGTGATCTACGGATTTGGAGCCTCCGAATAATGGCAAACAATGCCATGGAGTTTGCTCAATTGCTTTCATGCTTTGAGTTCCATTTCGTTGGATTTAATTGAGGTTTCAGAGTTCAGACACCTCTTTAACCGTTCAGATTGGGCTTTAATCAAATTGGGATTCTCAGCTTAAAATGAGGGCCCAAAGTATTTGATTGTGGAATTTCTTTAAGAGTAATATGGGAAAATTTTTGCACATTAGTCTTTCTGAATTTTTTTTTTTTTTTTTTTATAATAGATTCATCATTTTTATAAATATGGTGTAACATATTTATCCATCTTAAATTCTCTGGAGATGCATTCTTCTTATCAATGTAGTGTAACGCATCCGTCTCTCTTAAATTTAAATTACATCATTTTTCATCCATTTTAAAATGTATTTTGGATGTAAGAGGGACGAATGTATTATACTATATTGATGAGAGGGACGCATCTGCTACGAAATTTTAAGAGAGACGAATGTGCAGGGCCGGTTCTAGACATCCGGGGCCCCTAGGTGAATATTAAATTTGGGGCCCTTTGTTATAAAAAAAAATATAATCAATTAATTTTTTAAAGGCAATAATATTAATTAAACATTGATATGTGTTTTTCTCTAACATAATATTTTTTAGATAGATAATTAAATAACAAACTTTTATAATTTTTAAAAGATTCAACCATGAATTTTTTTGTATAACTTTTAATATTAAAAATATTATTTTAGCCGAAGCAAATTTTACTGGTATATGTACATCATTAACTCTATTTCATTCTTTTACAAATATCATAATTGATTGTTTGACGAAATTCTTAACTTTATTAATTATATATTATCATGTATAGAAAAATTTATACATCATATATAAAACTAAGAAAAATATACACATACATATAAAAATATGGATGGGACTGGACAATTTACTGGGGGCGAAACTATTTTTTGCAATGTACTAAGTGAGAAAGTAATAAGTAGAAAAATTCTATTATAAAGAAAAAAAAGCGTATTCTTTTATAATAATAAAGACAATTTTTTTTTAAAAAATATACTTATTAAGTAAAAAAGATTGACAAGAAATCATTTAGTAAAGAAAGGGATTAATAGAATAATTATTACAATAGAAAAATTAAAAAGATGAACAATTATTACAAAAGAAAAAGAGTTAAATAACATAAAACAATCAAAATATAATAAAAAAAACTCAATTTGGGATTTTGACCATAGACCTCCCATTCATCAAGAGAAAGTCTTACCAAGGAAGTCAAGATACATGATATATACACAAAATTAATAAAATTAAAAATATTAAATTTTTTAATTTTTTTAAAGGCTTATATATAAATTTTGGGGTCCTCCAAACCGGAGGCTCTAGGCGCCGGTCCAAGTTGCCTAGTTTTTGGGCCGACCCCGCGAATGTGTTGCAACATTGATAAGGATAACGAATCTGCTACGAAAAATTTAAAAGGAACGAATGTGCAAAAGTTAGATCATAACAAGGACGAAAATTATTTAATAAGAACTAAAGAAATGATCTACTCGTAATTTAGTATAAGGGTTCGTTGCTTGGAATAGTGTGATTCTTGAAATTTTGTTATTAGAAATTTAAGGGGTAGGTATTTGTAGTTTAAGGGAAAAACAATATTTTTTTTTCTCTGTCATTTTCGGCCAATTCTGGGGAAATTTAACTCATAAGTTGGCTTTGCAGATACTTTATAATTGTTTGTGGAGCTAAACACATAGATCAATTTTCTTAAACTTTACATGATGCGGGTTTTTGCCTTAGGGATCCAATTTGCTGCACTTCTGAAATTGGATTCATGTATGTATGGATCTTACTAACAGACAAAGATTCGCTGGGATGAGACGACGAAGTCTCCTCCAATGTTAAGTCGATAAACGATACTGTAATATGAAAACAATAAGTAGGAAGATCGAAATGCAAAGAATGATTGAATTTTTAATGTGTACCTTATGTTGCATTTATATATATATGCAGATTACGTGAAAGGGAGATATCAAATCCCTTGTGAGTAGGATTCAGTTTCAATATGCATGGAGATTGGAATCCTATTGCATGGGTCATGCAAACTCTCCTTGGATCGCGTTCTTTGGCTGCTCACGACCGCCTTTATATGAAGATGCCATCCGAGGGGGTGAGACTCGTGATGGCATTCCCGTATCACTACATATTAATTAATTTATCACATCATTAAATATATGTGGTACAATTGATCGATGCAATTATCATATATGGAGTCATAATTCATATCACCCATGTTCTTAAAAATTATAGGATTTAAAAAATGTGTTCATATGGCAAGAATATGGGTGATGTGAATTCTCACTCCACATGTGACAATTACATTGGTCGACTGCACCATGTAACTTGATGGCGTGGTGCTACGATTTCACTAAATATTTCTAGGCTTTTGAGCTCCCAAGATAACAAAAAAAAAAAATTGATTTGAAAATGAATTCCACACACCGTTTTATTTCTCCGGTTCCTACAATTCTAAAAACTATTTTCAATTTCTATAATAAGATAAATAATTTAGGGTGAGTTTGGCGTAGCGATACGAAAATCAATTATAGGAGAATTAATACTAAAATTGATTTTGGTAATAATTGATTATAATAAAAATTAATTATAGAATAATTGCTTTTGTGTATAATAGTTTTTACAAAAGTAACGTTTTATTAGTTTATAAAATAAGTTTTTTTTTTGCTTCTCGAGATCCCAAAAGTAATTATAATTCTGGGGGCCAAACACCATGAAAATCACGATTGAGCAGAAGTAATTTCAATAATCAGGGCCAAACACTTCAAAAATCACAATAGAATTATGGGTTTTTTGCACTTTGCACCCCCGAAACATAGGAAATAGGCACTTTGCACCCTCAAAACTTAGATTTAGCACTTTGCACCCTCTTTTATTTTCAAGCAAAAACTCAAGGGCAAAATAGGTAATCCAATTATAAATCTTTGGCACTTTGCACCCCCCAGAACTTAAGAAATTGGCACTTTGCACCCCCAAAAGAGAAGGTATATAAGAAAGAAAATTTGACAAAAGCACTTCTCTTAAAAAAAAAACCTAGAAAACACCTATGAAGCACGGATACTTCAAAAAATTCAAGTATGCAGAGTCGGACTCTTTACGGACTCGGACACGCGTTCGACTTGGCTCGGATACGCATCGAACTCGCCACGTGGCGAGTCCAAGAAAATACGGTTTTGGACTCGGTGGGGATCGGATACGGTCAAGGACTCGGTCAAATGCTCGGTCAAGGACTCGAACTCGGTCCTGGACACGGCGGGGGTATTTTTGCAATTTTTATCAAAATTGTGGGTTTAAATTGAAAATTTGAAACTTAATTAACAAAAATCATAAAATACTTTTGTGAACTAGTCGATTAAACTTCTACAAAGTACTCTTCCTCTTCATTCCAATCACAAATTAAACCACTCCTTAACTCCCCAATTTCATTCATTTCATAAACCTTAGTTCAAGAATAATTTTCTTCCAATTTATTCAAATTTACATGTATTTCTTTTCCTCTCTACCTAATTTTTGTGCAATTATGTTTTATTTCCTTGAAATTTGAGTTGGGTTTTTATTTTTTCTTTTTTTCCATCAACAATGTATACTTCTTCTATAAAAATTATTGACATTATGGCCTAAATTAGAGTTATTTGGAATTCTTTTATCTGGTATTTTTATTCAGTGTCATTGTTGCATTGCTAGACTCCATTACATTGTTGCATTACTAAACTCATTGCACCTAAATCATACTCAGGCAAGAAATGTATTATGTTTTAACCTCTATGAAATTGTTATAAAAAATCTGAAGCAAAAGAAGAAGAAAAACAAAAGAGGGTAGTATTTCTATCTTGTAATAAAAAAATAATTTTATTTAAAGATTTCGAACAATTTTTCGTGTAACTGACTAGTTGTTATGTACTTGGAGTGATTATTTTTCTTATGAAACTTGTTTTGATATTTTTTTGCATGTGAAACTTGTTTTGAATCAATTACGATGTGCTTAGCATGAATTTCGACATCTTTTGTGATCTTTTCTTTTGATTTTGTGTTTGGAATAATAGAATGAATGTTAATTCATTGACTATGATGCTAATTTATTTTATTTTATATAAATTATATATTTATTTTGTTTTTTAATATACGTATCCATACCGTGTCGTATCTTGAAAAAAATTTAGAAAATGAGTCGCCGAATCCGAATCGTGTCGAGTCCGAGTCACCGAGTTAGTGTCTGTGCAACATAGGAAAACACCTCACACCTCATTTTGATAATTAACTCACTAAAATTCTTTACATTGTAACCAAACATTCCCTTAACACCCCCCTTCCCCACCACATTCTCCTAACCAAACGGTGCCGAAGGGCATAAAGGGTTTAGCTGAAAACAACAAAAGTGAGACAGAGAAGAGGGTTTAACTGAATCGAATAGTGAAAATGAGCAGTGAAACGAAGAAATCAGGGAATGGTGCAAACGGGTTTCGATCTAAATTGGAACACGTTCTCTACAGCGGTGAAAAGAAGCATGTCGCAGCAGGGATCGCCATTATTGGGGTTATCTTTGGTATTCCTTGGTACTATATGAGTCGAGGTAATAACTATAATATAGATCTTCTATAGAAATTGGCTAATTAATATAGATGATGGGTCTCGTGATTTTGCAATTTCGTTGATGGTAAATTCGGCAGATTTTAATTGCATGTATTAGTTATCAACAAGTATTTTGATATTCAGATACCATAATCTAAGGTGAAATTATTGGAGGAAATGTGAGAAGAACTCTATCTAACAATTTTGAGGCTTGTACTTGGCTCCAGAAGCTTTTATCTTTCTTTTTAGTGACTACCCTAAGTTCCTATTACATTTCTCTTGTTCTGGCCTTAGTTTGTTAGACTATAGTTTATTTAGTTAAGAAACTATAATAAGCTCTAATTTGCTTTCAATTTTCCTCTAACAATCATGTTAGTTTATACATGGTTTTTATCTTAGGAAGATAATTATTGTCTTTCTAAAAGACATCAACTTGATCCTGCTTGATAAGAATGTGTGTTTTCTGGCACAAACTTTTCCTAATAGCTGTATAGGATGTTAGCTTGGTTTTTTTCTCTTAAATTTTACTATTTTATGTTTCAAAAAAATGTACACGGGGAATACACCCCATGCTCGAGGTTTATGCTCCATCACAAAACATGCAAAATAGATTTCTTTTTAAAATACTGGAGGTGGGAGATGCTTAATGAAATTACTAAGGTTATGCAAAAAACGTAATTTCTTTACTAGTTGGCATTCTGGTGAAATTGCACTTAGCTAGAAAAAAGAATGTTTATTTAGAAATTTTTAACATCTCTTAATTTGAGTCCCACCTGTTCTTTCGAGAAAAATGGGATAATAGTTGAATCAAGTGGAGTTAAAAGATTTCACGTCGTCAAACGAAATGGTGAACCTTTTCAAATCTGACATCTTTTTGATTCCCTACACACCTTATGTTCCACAGTCTTTCAATATGTTTTCTCCTATGTAACACCATTTATAGCCTGCTTTGCAAAGTAATCACTAATTAACAGAAAAATCCAATGAAAATTAAGAATGTCCTTATATACTATTGGAAGACACTGAGGCTAGGGTTTTACCCTTCATCTTTTAGGAAGGCATTTTCTATTCCACTTCCTATCATTCATATGATTTTCTTTGACTGCGAATTAGTCCAACTCTTCTGCTAAAAACCAAGAATAGAGTTGCATTGTAATATTGCTAGCTTTTGGGCCAAAATTTCTGTTTCTTTTGTGAGGGTCCCATATTTCGTTGTTACAGTTAGAGATTCAAGGTTTTGCTAATAATTAAACATTATATTATGTTTTTCTGTTGCTTGGATTCATTACTTCTTCTAGCCTAATTACCCCGTATTTTCTTGGTTATGGACTTTAAACTAGATCTAAAACAAAGTTTTATTTCTTTGAAGGCTCCAAGCAAATGTCTCATCAAGATTACATGGAAAAAGCTGATAAAGCTAGGAGTGAAAGACTTTCTGCTGGTTCATCCAAAAATAGATGAAGACAAGTGAAAAGACCCATCTTTTATGCACTCTCTTTTTGGATCACAACTCAGTGTATCGGTACAGAAACTCATGAAATCCTTGTCATGTGGGAAAATGTCGACTTCCGACTGTTATTTCTATAACTCAAGTAGAAAAACTAGTTCATAAAAGAATTCTTTTCCGATTTCAAATAATGGAAGTTCTCATGCTTTTATGGCAGTGCAACATACAATGTGGTGTAGCCAATTCGATATTTTTGTTACATGCATGGTGGAGAGTGGAGACTGATATATCAATATTAGAACCTAGGGAAGATTTCATTCAATTAATGGTGTTGTACTAAGCTATTTTATGCAGCAGCTGTTGAAAATAATATTTTTCAGAAAATTTTGGTGACATCTTTCAGTGTAACCCAACTCTAAAATTATACTTTCTCTCCCAAAAATGTTTCAAGTAGGTTACTGCTTAAAAATGTTGAAGATAATAGCTACCAATAACACCTTTATAGGTGTCTAATTTTCCCTGTTCATGTAAGAGTCTGGAGCCAGAAGCACTGAATTAGTATATGAGGGTAAATGAGTTGTAGTAAAAACTTGTTGTACACATGTCAAGTTTGGTTTGGTACGATGTTTTTATTGAGCTTATTTGATTTGATTTTTAAGCGAATTGAGTTCCAGATCAGCTGAATTGAACACGAACCCAACTTGATATACATTTTTAACTTATTTAGATTAATTTTAAAGACATTAAGAGGATAATTATTGTCTAAATAAAGCATTTATTAGTTTAAAAATACTATTTTATTGATCAATAGTCAATTTTTTAGTAGTTTAGCTTGATTTTTACTAGTAGACTAATATCATTCAATCTACTATACTTCAATAATCTTACTTGTATCAAATTTTAACTAAACTTAAAGTATCTTATTTATGGGACCTTAGTTTGTTAAAGGTTTATAATAACAGTTAACTAAGTACAACATTAATGGCTAATGATCATCAACAACACTTGAACGACAAAACAAGCATCTGAAGCAGAAAATAATTGAATCTTTTATCACACTTTTCGGTACATTTGTGTCAAGACTAGTAGAATTTCTATACAAATGAAATTGAGCAATGTGGATCTTTTCCTTTCATACTCTTTTCTATTTGTTCGACATTGAAAATAAATTGGTAACAATAATATTATATCAAGGTCTTTTTGGCCTCAAAACCTTCTGGTTTATTTCATCATCTACAGAGGCATCAGTCTTCTATACTTGAAAAACCACAAAAATGCAGAAAAAATGATGAGTCCACATACGCCTGTTATTAATAGGACCCATTTGAATGCACCTGGATAATCAAACATTGGTATTTCAAAATTCATGCCAAATATCCCAGCTACCACTCCAAATATAGCTACTACAAAAGTTGCAGTAGTGAGTAACAACTCAAACTGTATAAGCTGGTTTCGAACATTATCCTGCACAGAGACATAAAATCTGTTTAAGCTGAAACAGAGGCCAACAAAGTAAAACCACAGAACATCTCTAACTCTAGATTCCTTTTGCTAATTCTAGATGAATCATGAAGGCAAGTTCGACTTCAATAGCAGGTAAATCTGTGAATCTTTAATGCAATAAACTATTAGAAATATTTTGACAAAATAATGCATGCCTTTTATAGCACCCTTTTTTTTTTTGTTTTAACCTAAGAGATAAGTGGAGAAAGAATGAAACTAACCAGCTGAATGTTGATGAAATCTTCTGTATCATCAATATACTCCTTCAGCTGAATGTGTAAAAGAAACATGTTAATAAACTGTTTTCAGTCGGAATGAGAAAGAAAGAAATGGAATATCATGGTGAGATATAATACCGAGGTCAATTTGTTGAGGGTACTATCAATGACAACAAAGTAGGCCTCCAACAACATTTCTAGCTCTTCTATACTATTTGTGGCACTTTCAGAGCTCCTCACACTCTCATGTCTGCTTCTTGATATGCTCAGGCATTTGTCAAGCTTCCTACTGTCAGGGGGTGAAGAAACGGGAGAAACAGGAGCAGAGATAGACAGTGCACCATCGTTTGATCTGTACCCCATCAAAGATTGATCCCCATAAAATGATGATGATTCCATGCGTCTTTTCTTCTCAGTAAGATACATTTCAGCCATGTCTCCATCATCATCCATTAGCTGTTCTATCTCATCCCTAACCTAGACGATAATAGTAAAATATATTGGAAGCATAAAATCTTGGGGGCCCAAATAAGATGATGAACACGTTACTAGTTATATACCTTTTGAACTCTTCGAGTCAATGCAACAAGTCTGCTTTTTAATCTACGAACTCGTTCCAAATTTAGTGTACTGATCTTTGATGTAAGTTCATCCAACAGGGGATATGCCTCAATCTCTAATTCAGCTGCCTGATAAAAGAATTTGCATATACCAATTCAATTAGTGGATATAGTTTGAAACAAAAATACTGACCGATCCCAATATAAATATATGGGAATCAATATCCCGACTTCATTAGTCAAAGGGCAGTCCCCCACTTCACATGTGCTCTTCTGCAGTATTTATATTAAGGACTCGATGAACTCCGCCTTCTTACAAGTATCTTATCTGCTAACTACTATTGTTTATTACATGTAAAGAAAGAATATAAATTGTCTATTTATTTTTATCATTTTTTTATACGCCCTACTCTGGCCCAAAACAGTTAGTTGCTTCTTCTTGAAATGATCTATTTAAACTTGCGAGATTCCACAATTTGGTTACAGAGAGAGAAAGTAAAACGAAACCATCCCCAACTGTGTCGACATTCAGTCCTATTGCGCAGTTCATGGTGCCTCTAGCAGAGGATAGTAGATCAAATAAAATATTCGGCAAATCCTTGCACAGTAATGACATGCAACATAGGGATTTATTAGAAAGTTAACCAGCAATTTTACAGTACTTATTTAAGGCTATTAAAGATAATCTCTCAGCACATGCCAACACACTAATTTTGCTTTCAGGTGTATATCTTTAAGGAATTCCTAGACCATCATTAGCTTCAGTCCACTTGAAATGCCCAGCTCCTGTGTTTCTTTGTGTTGTATATTGCAACTGCAAATATTTAGTGCACATCTGACAAGCCCCTATGTATAAAATCTGTTGGATATTTTCACCTATGGGAGTTCGTCAACTAGAAACCAATGCGTAAGGTATGCTAGTTCGATAACCCCTAGTTTATATCATCTAGGACATTTGATGCATATCACATAGTATAACAATAACAGACTTGCTTTCACATTAGAAAAAGATAAAAGGGCAACTACAGAGTTAAAAATATCTTCAATATTTATTACATGTGAATAAACTTAAACAATTGATAAATGAAAGAAAAGTTTACAAAGAGCAGGCCTTTGTGAAATTTACCTGAGAATCCAGAAAAGTGCATGCAGCTTCCAAGGCAACTTCAAGAGCCCTGAACTCAAAGGGCAAGTAATCAGGAGATGTGTTTCCATACATATTGTCGAAACTCCTATATCCTATCCTATTTAATTCTTGATCTTCTGACCGCCAAACTTCACCTACTCCTGCAGCTTGTAATCGTCTCTGCAGCTCCACCACATACTGCAGTACATAACTATCTAGTGAATTCAAGAGCAAAACCTCATCTGCAGTGATAATACATCGTATCTGCTCAAGATTGACCACAATCGCCTTCTCTCTACCAAGAATAGTCGAGGGGTAAACAAATAATGGGTCTAACAATCTTAGATCACGTGCAGGAAGGTCACAGCGCCTCATCATGGTGAACTTGTCAACTTCAATCACTTGAGAATTCCCAGATGTATCAACACGTATCCATGATCGAAGGCCTTGGCCACGCTTTTTCAAGCCAGAAACATCGACTCCCTGAAACGGTAGGCGGCCAGACGCAGATGGCCTATATGAAGTATCTCTGAGGTTTATAGCTGACGCAGGTCTCGGTGGGAGAAGACGTTCTTTGAGGTCCGCCATCTCCAAAGAGGCCCACTACTGCAAAATAAAAGACACGATAAAATTGAAATCATGTCTAATCACAGATGAAAAGAGTCAATGAAAATTTATATTCCACGATCCTTTACATGAAGAAGTATCTCTAAAGCTCATTTAGTGTGATCAGTGAGTCTAAATTTGATAGTTATTTCCAGATTACACTTACTTTTATTTTCATAAATCCAATTAAGCCAGTAGCTCTCTTTTAAACAAATACACAGAAAAAAAAAAAGAAACTACAAGAATATAATATTGGAGCGAACTAGGAAACTACCATTAACTGTTACATTTAATAACTACAATAAAAATAATTTCTCGACGATGATTGAACCATTAATTTAAGAAGTTCAATAAAAACAAAACATTAACTAGTTATTCAACTAAAGTTTTACATGATATACCCCGGAGGAAAGAATATTAGGGTTTCAGCAGTCAGTAAATTAAATCATACGTGCACAAATATGTAAGCACTGTGTGTGGAGTGAGTGAGGAAGAAATTGTTGTTCTTTTTGATAATTGAGTGAGGAAGAGATGAAAAAAAGATGAAGAGATTGGAAATCGGAAAGTACCTGAAAATGTCGAATCAAATGGTGGACGGGCCAAACGATGGCGTTTTACTGGAACGAGTGAATCATTAGTTTATTTATAATAAGATGCTGAAAATACTTTTTTGTGGGAACTGGAAATTCATTTTTAACAAGTCAAATTTTTGATAATTCCCATTCCTGAAATGTTGTAAAACAGTGTATTCGGCCCAATTGGGCCATTTTCTGGCCATTTTCTTTCCTTTTTTTTTTTTTTTCTGGTATTTTGCCAGCCATTATAGATAAACCACCTATAAATTAGGAAATAGATCCGTAATGTTGTGATTTTACGTGCATAATAGAGAAAATTGCATATTTAGTACCATATAATGGATGCTTTAAAATTATGGTATCACTGGATATGTAAATATGAATTTAGTATCACAAATTAAATATTGATTACAATGTTCATACAACCTCAAATAATTAAAGGAAACTGGCCACTTACACTATACGTGACCTTTATCTTGTCTTTTAAAGATAAAATAAAATCTATAATTGTTCACTGTGTAATTACTGTCACATTCATGAATGGCGAAAAAAATTATTGTAAAGAAACATAACATTTGATATTTCAGATGTATGTATATGATTGGAAACATTATTTTATAGTAATAGAAAACTTGGTACAAATTAAATAGGGAGATGGATTGAAGTTTCTGCAAGTTTGAATCCTACTATACATAGGATATATAGGAGTTCAAATTTGATTTAAAATTTGACCCCGCACAATATCATCCAGTTAATTAATTAGTTGTACCATTATGTTCCTGTTAGCAAAATATATATTTCTTCAGATTATGTAGTGAAGATAGAGGTCATTGTGATTGTGTAGGTCTAACGGAACTGATTTATTGACAGCTTAATCATTCTTATACTCCTTTGTCTGTAATATAAATTTATTAATCGATTCAGGAGTCAGGACTCTTTTCCCTAGCTAGATTGTTGGCCTCTCAATTTCTGGTTTCTGTAAAAGGATTGTTACCGGTATACTTTAACTTTCACGCTTGTAAAGTAACTCATTATAACAATTTACATGGATCATTTTTTGTGGGCATTTATTTATACTAGTTTCACCAGTTTTTTCACCAACTTCACCACTATTTATCAATTTCACCCGAATTTTCATCGATTTATATGTTTTCACTGTTTAAATTTTTTTTTATCGATTTTTCCCGCTTTTTTATTGTTTATACATTTTTCATTATTTTTTCGTTTTTCGTCGATATTTTTTCCAATTTAAACCATTTTCTTCCGATTTCACTTTGTTTTTATCAGTCATACTTTAACTCGTTTTCACCTATTTCACTGATTTTACATGTTATTCACCTAAACTTTTTCATTAATTAACATGTTTTCACTTCAAGCTTTTTTGACTTATTTTATCCGTTTCCTTACAAATTTAACCCAAACTTTCATCGATTCATATATTATGACTGTTCAAATTTTTTTTACCTTTTTTTAGCGATTTATCCTTTTTTTTAATAGGTAATAGGTTATAACATTTTTCATTGTTTTTTCATTTTGGTCAATTTCTTTTGTTTTTTTCTTCAGTTCAAAATATTTTTCTACCGATTTTCACCAGTTAAACTCTTTTTAAAACTGATTTCACTCGCTTTTACCATTTTAACCCCTTTTTACCTATTTCCATGTTTTTTCATTAATTTAAAATGTTAATCACCTATAGTTTTCATCGATTAAAATTGTTCTTACCAAATATACGTTTTTGATCGATTTTACCCTTTTTTCACCGACTTTACTCAATTTTATTGAATTTCACTGGTTTCATCATTTTTCTTAGAAATTCCACTCGAATTAATTTTCATCGATTTCACATAATTTCACCAACTTTACCTTTATTTTAACCGATTTTACCTGTTTTCATCCATTTTTCACAAATTTTATCCGATTTTTGTATCGATTTCAAATGTATTTACGATTTCACATGCATTTTTTAACCGATTTAAAGTGCACATACGTTATACGTGTCTACTTAATTTAAGTGGTATTTTATTGTAAATTGGAGTAAAATTACATTCATTATGTCATAAATAGCACATATTAATGACTGCTATTCAATTTATTAACTTCATTATGGGTATTTTCATCGATTTCTTTAGTTTTTTCGGTTTAAACCATTTTTCTAATGGTTTGACTTTGTTTTTGTTGTTTGAACTTTTTTCATTTTATTGATTTCATTCATTTATACCACTTTAACCAATTTTCACATGTTTTCACCGATTTTACAAGTTTTTTTCTCATGTTTCATAATTTTTTATGTAATTTCCTCGTTTCACCGATGTCATCCATTTTTTTCGCCAATTTCACTTGAATTTTCATTGATTGTACATGTATTTACCAAATTTTCAACTTAAATAATTATACATTATACATCGTCAATTACTTTTAAGTTTATCTCAAATTATTTCACTTACCTTATCGTTTGAAATATATTTCTTTACCGATCTAAGCCATTTCACCTATTACATTAATTAGCTTAATTCAATTTTCATTGATTTTATATTTTTTTACTAAAAAAAATTCTACTGGTTTAGTTCACACTGTTTTTGTTAGTTAATCTTTTTTTTTCTTCAAATTTTACTTATTTATATCAGTTTAACTTATATTTCACCGATTTCACATTTTTTTTAATAAATTTTACTTGAATTTTCATTGATTTCACATTATTTCACAGCCTTTAACATTTTTTCAATGATTTAACCAATTCTTCATATATTCCACCCGTTTTTCAGTGATTTCACCAATTTGTTTTCATGTTTTCACAAATGTTACCCAAATTTTCATTGATTTCACATGTTTTCATCAATTACATAAAATCTATTTGATCGATTTCACCAACTTTCATTGATTTTCATCCATTTTTTCACTTATTTCACACTTTTTCTTGAAAAGATTTCCTTGTAAATTAAGTTAATGTTTCTCATGTCAAATAAACATTACATAGTTCACTGAGTCATAAGCATTTTTGTTCATAGGTAAGATGCAATTCTACTTTAACAGATTTTATGATACTTAAGATAATTTGATTTTTTTAAGGAGTGTAAATCTTTAAATGAAACAAATAATAATTTTTACATAACAACATATTGATAATAGATATTTTAGCAACTACTCAAAATAATAGTATTTTTTTTTATTTTTATGTTTTGAAATTGTAAAAGTGATGTAAGAGTTAATTTCTTAATTGTTGGAGTTATTGTAGGAAATAACTATTATAAGACTTTATGTCTAATTTGAATATACTTTTTTTTTTCTTCCATATTCATGGTGCTTGATTAGGAGGAAAGAAAGTTACAAATTTTCTTTAAATATTTTCCTACCAAATTTTTAATGAGAAAATTTAAGGAAAGTTCATGTTTAATTATATTTTATTAATATACTTTACAATTTGAATAAAGGCATTTTCTCTTAAAAAAAAAAACCTAAATTATTCATACTTTTAGGACTATACAGAATATAGAATATAGATACAGATTGTGTGCCTTTTCTTCTCCACGTGTCTGATTAATCACTTGTTTTGGTGGAAGTTTGATTATATTATGCTATGGATATTAGTTATCAAAAGTAAAGTTAACTGATCATTTGTTTAGTTTTAGCATCAAATTAAAGCGAACAGCAGTACTGATATATATATATGAAACATATATATATTCATTAAGAAAACCAACGTTGGAAACTAATAATTAACACAAAAAATGAGGAACTTGTGTAAATAATTTACATTCATTGATATATATTTCTAAAAGTTACATGGTATGTATACAGATGAACAGAAAGAACATGTATGATTGATTCTATACAGCAACCTTAAGCTTTCTTTAACTGAGAAATTAGTTATATGAACAGATTGATGAAGGGAATACTAACTAGCTAATATTGTGGATCGGATCGGATAAGATCAGATGTAAGGGTTAATGTGAGACGAGTAGTCTCGAATTCCGGCGCCTTCCCATCCCATCCATTCTTCCCATAGCTCCCAATCTTGCTCGTTTAACCCCCTCATTGGTTCATTTTCATCGTATTCCTCCTCGTACATTTCCATCTCCGATCTGCTCGTTTCACCTCTCAAATCACTCATCACAATCTGTGAAATACCATTAATTCACAATGTTGTGTTTAGAGACGACACATCAAAATATACTCCATTATTAATTATAATGTGATTGAACGGGTTTTTTTTTTTTTTTTTCTAGTCAAAACATAATTTTGTTTGGTATAAATCAAATTGGATCCATTGTTCTTGGTTTCAGATGGACCAAAGCCAAAAACAGATCCAAACGTCAGGTTTCAAATTTGATCAATAAGAAATGATATTGATATCACGCCAAACAAAATACAGGTAAAAAATTAATTAGGAAGTTACTTACATCATATGCTTCATTAATTTGGTGAAATTGGATGCCACAGTTGCTACCTCTGCATACATCAGGATGATACTGCAATCAAAATTTAATAATATCACATATCATTCATTCAACATGCATGAGTATATTTTTATTTAACTTGCGCATAAGTGTAATTAAATTAATTTATTAGTCCTCATAACTCATAAGTAGTAGTAATAGAATTCCTTGTAACAGAAAAAGGAAGAACAAGATTAATTCCAGCTTATAGGGAACAACATTTTATAGGAGTATAATAAGATTGTTGGTATCAACGCCTAAATTTAAAAAAACAGCTATGATCTTAAAGTTGCAACGGAAATTCATGACCACTACAATTCCATAACATTGCAGTTTTCTACAATTAAGATATGAACAATACTCCAAATCAGGTTAATTAGTAGCAATTTACCTCCATGTAATTTTCTTTTTACCTAAAACACATTCTCATATTAAGAAGTGGGTCACAACCACCTTAGCATTTTAAGACTAAATTTCCCCTACATAATATCAAATTAAATATAAAAAAAACTTTGAAAATGAATTTATTTCACGAGAGATTATTTAAATATTTGTCTATCTTGATAGGGTGGTAGATTACCACTAGGCATATCTCATATGATAAATTGCTAAAAATAATAGAAATATAGAATATAAATGAGGTTAAAACTGTCTTCTTAATTGCATTTTACGCACATATATAAATAACACCCCACGCGTACGTTAAAGAAAACGCATTGCCGCCCTATTTTTTTTTCCTTTTTTATTTCGGGAGGAGAAAATCTGCATATATAACTTCTTTATAGTTTTTCAAGGAGATAGATTGTCCGTTAAACATGATTGCCCACAAAATCTCACATGAATATTATGTATATATATATATATATATATAACCAAGAAATAAAAAAAAAGGATTAATTAATCAAGAGATTACCTGAAGAGCAAGCTGCCTAAATGCTTTCTTAACCTCAGATTCAGATGCACCAGGATGAATCTTAAGAGTCTTATATGGATCAGCACAAGAAGAGACACATGAAACCTTAAATCCGTTAATCTTCTTTCTTTCATTATTTCTCCTCACATTTCTTATTTCACCCCAAAAACCTGATGCAGAACCACAACCCATAGCCGCAGCCATTTTTCACAAATTAATTAAAATTAAAAAGAAAAATACTAGTAATAAATCCCAATAATTTTTAAGACTGTAATGCAATATTAGACAACCACCAGAGCAGAATTTATATATAAATTTGGAGAAATGTGAAATTAATCCAATGGCAATACCAGAGCAGTTTTCAAAAACGGTGTACGTTCTTTGAGTTTTTTATTTTTTTTTCTTTTATTAATCAGATGCTGAATTGGTACGGCAAGAAAACGTTGATGGCGATATGATTGAGTACTCTTTTTTTTTATTATATTAGTAATTGAAATACATATAATAATAAAGTCAATTAAAATTTGGGAACACTTATTGGAATGTAATAATGTGAACAAAGGAAAAAGGATGAAGAATTCTTCAAGAATGGAGTCTATGCAATATTGAATGAGGATTTTGAATTGTACGTATACAATTTATATATATATACATATATAATGTGTATGCATTTATATTTGGTGCCACGCTAATGTCGGATTAAAAGTCTTTATCTAGAGAATAGTCTTTTATTTAAGCTAATCAAATCATTACGTGATCCAATCTTCAGTTTATTTATAAAATACTAATAAATTAAAATCAACGATATCAATATCATGTATTCTCGCGTACGAAATAAAATTTAATCCCCTTTTTTTTTTTTTTCCTTTGAGCAAATTCCAATTTTTTGGTGTGCATAAGATTATATGGGGTCAGTTCCATTTTGGGTACTAGCCTTAATTTCTGTTGAACTTTGAACTATTTGTAATTATCCTTTGGCTTAATCCCACATTACACCATACATTCTGAAAATATATATGTTTATTTTTTATTTTGTACCCTTGAATTTTTTTGATAGTATATTACACATTAGAAACCATGTTTTCGCTTCATTTTGCACCTTGATTATTTTTTCACCATTTGACTTGCTGGTGGGAGGATATTATAGTCTACTATCTTTAAAGTTCACCTGATATTCCCTCAAAAATATCAAGTGAGTCAGACATACAACTAAGTAAAATTGACAAATTATTCACATGACGATTTTCAAATTAAGAGCAAGATCGTCATAATTTTTAGCTGAAAACATGAGATCGAAGTCAGAAAACCCTTAAATTGTGATTTGATAAACAAAAACGGAGGCCGAGAAGCAATGTAAGTGAGTTCATCTTGATTTTAATTGGAAATTTTGGGGGAAAATAATTCATTATACTATTGGGAGAGAAGAAAGTAATAAAGGGTGATATTTAACAGAAATGGACTAAATACTCTCAAAACGGCGAGTCAAACGACCAAAAAAACTACCAGAATGTAAAGTGAAGTAAAATCACGATTTCTACAGTGCAATATTCTATTAATTTTTTTAAGGGGACAAAGTAAAAATGAGCCTATTTCCAGGGTGCAAAATAGAATTAAGGCATTATATTTCCTAACCTTTTGTAATATTATTAAGGCCAAGGGAGTCAAATATAAATGGTTCAATATTCTGAGGAGGTGGATACGTATACGATTCATCCATTCTTTTTCCTATTAATCCTCTTTAGATGGAGCGATTTGCTCAGGGAATCTCGTCTAGCTTTTGAAAGAATATGCTTTTACATATAATTATTTATTTTCTTTTGATGTGGCAAAAATATATTTTAGTCCTTTAAGTTTTATTATATGACGATTTTTGTACTAGATTTTTTTTCTTTTCTTTTTAGGCGAACAATTTCAGTCTTTTAACTTTTATAGTGTTCGCAATTTTAAAAAATTTGACCGTAATCTTGATTCTCTAACTTTGTAGTATTTGTAATTTTAAGACATTTAGTTTCAATTTCAATTTTAAGACCATTAGTAATTTATAATTATCAATGATGAATCCGTTTGCACT
Source organism: Penstemon barbatus (assembly GCA_003313485.2). NCBI lineage: Eukaryota > Viridiplantae > Streptophyta > Magnoliopsida > Lamiales > Plantaginaceae > Penstemon > Penstemon barbatus. Next base: position 10,985,517 of record CM064883.1, on the reverse strand, counting down.
CATTTAGCAAGATTTTTTTTAACACTTATTTATACTTTTTTTTTGTTACAAAAAGCCAACAACACAGCTACATTGCATCTTCTTCAATTAGAGTCAAAATATTCCCAGACACTTCATGATCCCAAGTTCTCTGCCCATCATGGCCTAAAAGTGCCAAGGCATTGACACATTTATTACCTTTTTTAAGTGTGTGACCAATTCGACATTCCCACGGCCTTCTAAACAAGGTTCTGCAATCTTCGATAATTCTCCCAAGCGGGTGATATTCGATATCAACCTCCCGAATAAGATGAAGGACCACCTTCGAATCGGTTTCAAGAATCACCTTTTGAAATAATCTCTCCCAAGCTAGCACCATAACATGTTCTAGCTGCCAAGAGTTCTACCACCGTAATTGAAACATCTTTGGGGAACCTATGCTTATTAAAAATAGACAGGGAGGTACGGGAAAAGGGAGTACTAAACAGACCCAATGGATCAAACCGGAGAATGGATGGGTCAAGATCAACACGAAAGACAACATTCGTTTAGGAAAAAATGTGTACAATTGCTAGAGTATCAACAGATAATTTGGAGATGATTCAATCAAAGACAAAATTGGGAAGAGATGAAGAAAAAAAGGAAATTAGGACTGGAGAATTGGAATTTAATTATTAATATGTATACTACGTATTTTGTATGTGATGTGTTCAGCTGAGTAGAGTTAATTATTCTGTTAGGGGGATTTGACTATTTTACCCTTGATATTGGCCTATTTATATAGCATGTAGTAGACTCATTCCGTAAATTCAATAATAAAGTCCTACTTTTATTTACATCATCATTCAAAGTTTATACATTTTGTTCATCAGCTATTTCAATATATGCATAATATAGATATTAACATGGTATCAACATTCATATATACACAAATTTCCGCTGCAATTTCCACTATTTCTCACTGATAATCTCTAGTTCTTGGCATTCATTTTCATCTCATTCATCAAGAAATCTCCTGTTCTTGTTAGAATTCTCTTTATTCCAGATATCAACCAGATATCAATCCACTGCATGTTCCAGGAGGATCCGGCTCAAAGTCATCATCTTCTTCGCACTTCAAGAAATCTCCTACATCAAATCCTATCAATTCTTCATTCATATCTCTATAATATGCACATATCAAGTAAGACTTAAACTCCCATTCATTACCAATTATTTCCCTACTTCTTTTCAGTTCAGATCAAGTATTCTACAAAATCAAATTTTCAGTCCATTCTGTAAATATAGTTTTCTTCTCATTCTCTCAAGATTCTGCATATTTCATCTATTTTTTCTTTTCTTGATTCAAGAAACTTTCCCTCTTTCTTTCTTTCCACTCTATCATCTTCATTCAGGTCTTCCTCAAGTTCCCCCTCTGATTCCACCACTACTTCCTCCACCTCCGTTCGACCTAGACCTGAAATAGAGGACCCATCCAGTCTATTCTATCTTCACCCTGCAGACGGTGTTGGGATTCGATAAGATAAACAACCCTAGGCACAACGGAATTTAATAATTTTTAGGACCTCTTACGGAATCTTGCCAGGATACTGCTCTAGTTGTATATATATGAATATTAAATAAACGACATTAATAACAAGATCTATGTTATACCTGTCTCCTTGCAAATCCTAGTCAACGAATGAAGTCAGATTACTCCCTCGGGTTAGTCGATCCAAAGCCCTGCTACAGCGCCCCACGTGTTGCGCCTCTATGAGTTGATACACTACAATATCACGAAAATAATATACCCTGGATATATTTATATCTAGGGTTAGGATGCGAGTTTGGAACAAAAGTCAAAAAAGTCGAACTCTTCCACAGGTAAGTAGTGTTCGGCCGATTTTTGCTTGGGAGAGGGAGGGAGTGTTTTTGCTTGACTTGGCTTTTGGCTCTTGTAAGTTGTGTGTGAGTTATGACATCTATCTTCTTATTTATAGGTGTCTAACTCTCCTAATCCTCCTAGGACTAGGACTTCAAGTCTCCTACATGGGCCATAGCCCACTTAATTAATTTAATTAAACTTTATTTAATTACCCAATTAAATAGCCCAATTAATTAATTACCCTCCCAATTAATTAAATTATACTCCAAGTTTATTTAATTAAATCTTCCTATAATTAATTAAATCCAACTTAATTAATTAACTCACAAATTAAATTTCAATTTAATTTATAATCTTGATCCAATTCCAATCGGATCAATCGTGTTCCAATTGGGTGACCCAGTCGATTGATTTGACCCAGTCGACCTAATCGACCCAGTCGATTTGGTCGACCCAGTTGTTTCCTTTTCCTTCGCTTTCGCTTCATGTGTATGCCCCCATAGGTTCACCACATAATTGGCCGTGAGTTATAATTAAATATTAATTTAATTATTCGAGTATTAAAAACTCTAAATCAGTCGAACACTCTGTCGACTGATCATTCCAAAATTAGTACCCCTGCCAATTTGGGAGTTCTCCCACACTCTACAGTCGATGTCTGGCCACAAGCCCATAGAGTCTAATCACTGGTGAATTAATTCAGTAAACCTTTTATCATTTACAATTACCATATACGACATAATCTCTCCATTGATCAATCTCCCAGTCGAGACTTAAGGGCATGGACTTTTCATCGGTTCCATTTTCTTTCGTCTTGACCTTATGAATTCTGGTCTCGAAATAATTCTCTTTGACTTAATCTTTATGAGCTACTTTCATAAAGTCGTCAGATACCTTGGCCAAGGATTTTTACCAGAATTAATTTCTCACAGAAATCTATAGGAGAAATTCCCAACCTATCAAGTTGGGTCAATGGATCCTTTGTTGATGATATGAACCTACATACGAGATTCTCTATACCCAATATGAGCCCACAGAGACTTTCTGTTAATCTCCACTCAGTCGGAACTCACATCTAAGTATAGACGTTCTCGTACCAGATAAACCCTATCACCTCAAGTATTTAGGGATCATTCATCGTATACTATCGTAAATTGGAATAACTTCAACCCCGATATGCGACTACCGCATCCATGGTGAGTTATTTCCTAATTGGGGTATTCAGTGCACTTGCCATCCCAACAAGTCACCCACTTATGTGTATCGACTATCCCAGTCACGCTCGTGGACCCCAGCGTTCTCCAGTTCATCGGAGTATACACAACAGTGAGAGTCTAACCGAATTCGACGATGTCCTATCTCGATTGGATTCTACGACTTTTGAATGTGTTCTAGATCACGGCCTTGGAGATCCGTCCACGGATTGTCCCATAGCCCTGTGATCTAAGGACTTCTATCCTTATGCGTAGATAATTATTACATAAGATAAAGTTGACCATATAATAAAGTGCATTGATTAATCAAAACTGAATAGTTCATTCATTTATTACATTAAATGCTAGCCATACAGTTGGCTTGCCGGACACTATTTCTATCTGACGGTCCATGAGTACTTCTTGTATCTGAAAAGTTAGATGACAAAAACTATCAAACTTGGTCCAAGGAAATGATCAGGGCACTAACTGTGAAAAACAAACTCAATTTTATTGATGAGTCTTTACCTAGACTAAACACATATCCTATCCTTGCAAACTACATGGACAGGAACAACATTATTGTTTTTACCTGGATCTTAAACTCTCTAAAGAAATAAATCATACAGTCCAATACCACACTTTAGCCACTTTTCTATGGAAAGAATTAAGACAGAGATTTCAGCAAGCAAATGGACTTAGAATGTTTCAGTTACATAAAGACCTTATACACTTACAACAGCAATCACTTTCAGTCAATGCCTACTTCTCTAAACTCAAGATCACATGGGATGAGATTTGCAACTTTAGACCTAAATGTACTTGTGGTCAACTAGACCAATACTTCAAAATCAGTATCTCATGATATTTCTAATGGGACTTTAGGATTCATTATTTCACACTAGAAGTCAGCTACTACTAATGGATCACTTACTCGATGTTACAAAGGCATATTAACTGGTTTCTCAAGAAGAAACCCACCGGGCAGTACATTCTTTTCTACCTTTCTGATGACACTCTAAACATTGTAGCTTTCTCTACAAAAACTGCCCCTTCTTTCACATCCACCAGATCACCAATCCCACCCTATTCCTCTCCAAACATACTACCATTTCCTTCACCATCCAATTCTTTTAGACAGCCTTCGAGACCACCCTTTAACCCTTACTTTCCAAGACCAAACATACCTTATTGTACACACTGTCAAATGGCTAGACACACAATCTATAAATGTTTCAAGCTACATGGTTATTCCCCTGGCTATAGACCTCTTATACCCAGAAATACCAATCCACCTACCAACAGAATCAATACTACTTCTTCACAAACCCCTATAACACCAACTCCTTTTCAAAATTTCATTCAGTCAATGACTCCTGACCAGATCAGTCAACTCTCCTATCTTTTCACTACCCAGACCAGTACCAATTCTTCAAACTCAGATCACTCAGCTAAGATCAATGATACAAATAAATGCAAAGTTCATGCTTAGTCAGGTATCTACTCAAACTCTCTTAATCTAACTTCTTCTAATTTTAAGGACTATTGGATTTTGTATTCATGGGCATCTAACCACAAATGCAATAACTTGTCCTATTTCACCAAGATCATCCCTTCCCTTAACACAACTATCACCTTACCTAATAATTGTGTTATTCATGCTTTCTTCAGAGGCACTGTTTTATTAAATCCTTCCATCACTCTGCTTAGTGTTTTATACGTCCCATCATTTAAATTTAACCTGTTATTAGTCAGTGCTTTATTAGCTTTAACTAAATATAGCATCATTTTTAAATCACATCAATTTTATATTCAGGACATGACTTCTTTGGAGACGATTGGCAGGGGTGATCTAGTGGATGGCCTTTATATCATGCATCATAATAATCATTCAGTTGTCATTTCTTGTAATAAAATCAGTATATCTACTTGGCACAATAGACTAGGTCATCATGCTCTAGATAGGATTAATATCTTACATTATGTACTTGATTTACCTTATTTTGCCTCATTGAATAAAAATGTTTGTGAAATCTATCCTTTAGCCAAGCAAAAGAATTTACCATTTCCTTTTAGTTTTTCTAATTCTTCTAATCCTTTTGACATTATACACTGTGATATATGGGGACCTTTCAAAATTGCTTCCTACAATGGATTTAGATATTTTTTAACACTGGCAGATGACTTTACTAAATTCACTTGGGTCTTTTTATTACAATTTAAATATGATGTTCATCATTGACTTCCTAAATATATTACCATGATTGATACTCAATTTAATTCTAAAATTAAGAAATTTAGGAGTGACAATGCTAAAGAATTAACATTTTCAACCCTATTTTCCAACCTAGGCATCTTACATCAATATTCATGTGTAGAAACTCCAAAACAAAATGCAAGGGTGGAAAGAAAACATCAACATATTCTCAACATAGCTAGATCTTTATTATTTCAATCTAATATACCTTTGCAATACTGGAATGAATGTGTTCTTACTGATGTATTTCTTATTAATAGACTTCCTACACCTGTTTTAGATAACTACAGTCCATACTATAAACTTTATCAAAAATCAGTTGATTACTCTTTCATGAAAACCTTTGGTTTTCTTGCTTTTGCATCTACTTTAAAGGAAAACATGTCCAAGTTTGATCCTAGAGCACATAAGTGTGTTTTCTTAGGTTATACTCCAGGTATTAAAGGGTATAAATTACTTAACCTAACCACTCGGTCTATCATTCACTCTAAAAATGTTGTCTTTCATGAGCACATTTTTCATTATCATGATTTATCTATTTATAGTCAATTTTCAGACACTTCAACTTCTAATAATAACAACCATCATACTAATCATTTTATGTTTGATCCTATACCTATACATGTTCAAGCAAACACATCCACTCCATCTATTTCTGATCAGATTCCTATATCAATGGATCCTCTTAATATTTCCCTGTCTTCTCGTGATACTATAAGAAAGTCTAGCAGGACTCATAAAACACCTAGTTATCTCCAAGATTATCAGTGTAATCTCACCACCACTATCTCATCCAAATATTTAATTCAGTTTGTCTTAGATTATTCTTCCACTTCTAAATCCCATCAAGAGTTCAATGCTAATATTTCTACTATTTCTGAAACACATACTTACAATCAAGCAATCAAACATCCTGAATCGATTAATGACATTCAAGAATAACTAACAACCATGGAAAATAACAATACTTGGTCATTGAAACCATTACCTACCAATAAAGTTCATACTGGATGTACATGGATTTTTAAGGTAAAAACTAACTCAGATGGATCAATTGAAAGGTATAAAGTCTGATTAGAGGCTCAAGGATTTACTCAACAGGAGGGAATTGATTATACATTTATTTTCTCCCATGTTGCTAAACTTGTTCCTGTAAGGGTCATTTTAGCATTGGCAATGGCACACAACTGAGATTTACACCAATTAGACATTACCAATGCATTTTCCAATGGGGATCTAGATGAAGATATCTATATGACACTTTCTAAAGGTTATAACCCTAAATCTGGAAACTTTACTACATGTATGATTTCTAATCTGGCTTGTAAACTTAATAAATCTATATATGGCTTAAAGCAAGCAAGTATACAATGGGACAGTAAGCTTACTGAAGTTCTAGTCTCTCTGAATTTCACTTAATCAAGTTCGGATTACTCTCTCTTCAGTTTTGGTTCTAATTATGATTTCTTAGTTGTTCTGGTCTATGTGGATGACATTCTTATAACTGGTCCTAATACTTAACTAAATTGTGACATCTAGCAATAAATTCAAATTGAGAGACTTAGGTAGACTTAAATATCTTTTAGGGATTGAATTGGCATACTCAAAATTTGGATTAATTTTTTCTCAAAGGCAATATGTTCTTCAACTTTTAAAAGACACAGGGTATATATGCAGTAAATCAGTCCATATTCCTATTGATCCTAAAAATAATATAAAAACTACTGATCATAATCTACTACAAGATCCATCTCCTTACAGGAGACTTATAGGTAGGCTAATTTACTTAACAATCACACGTCATGACATTTCATATGCAGTACGTAAACTTAGTCAATTTGTATCTAAACCTAATCATGATCATCTAGTTGCTACTCATCATTTATTAAGATACTTAAAATCTACACTAGGTCAAGGTCTTTTTTACTCTAAATCTTCTAACATGCATTTAACTGGTTTATGTGATTTTGATTGGGGATCATGCTTGGACTCCAGAAGATCAACAACTAGTTTTTGTATTTTTTTAGGCTATTCATTAATATCTTGGAAAGCAAAGAGACATGCAACCTTGTCTAAATCTTCTGCAGAAGCATAATATCGTGCCCTAGCATCTATTACTAGTGAAATACTATGGCTTTCACAACTATTACAAGACTTGAAAGTAAATTTGAAATTACCTACTGTGGTGTATTGTGACAATGCCTCATGTTTACGCTCCATCTTGGGGGGAGGGGCGTATCAACAGATAATTTGGAGATGATTCAATCAAGGACAAAATTGGGAAGAGATGAAGTAGAAGAAGGAAATTAGGGCTGGAGAATTGGGATTTGATTATTAATATGTATAATAGGTATTTTGTATGTTATGTATTCAGCTTTAGTAGAGTTAGTTATTGTGTTAAGGGGATTTTACTAGTTTACCCCTGATATTTGCCTATTTATGTAATAGGTAGTAGACTCGTTTTATACACTATATTCATTCTGTAAATTCAATAATAAAGTCCTACTTTTATTTACATCATCATTCAAAGTTTATACATTTTGTTCATCAGCTATTTCAATATATGCATAATATAGAAATTAACATAAGAGTATTGATTAGAGATGAACATTGGAGTAGAATTATATTAGAATTCACCACATGGATTGGACTAAGTTCACTTACTTGGTTTGGGTCCAACTCAATCACAAAAGATAGCTTGTAATGAAATGATTGTCCAATGCCTTATAAGGTGGACTTAACTATTGTTTTCAACCAATGTGGGACATTTAGACTCAACACTCCCTTTCACGTGTGGGTGGACAGAATGTGTGGATGAAACAATTCCAACACGTGACATATGAAAGCCCACCCTTGTGAATTTGCGACATGTGGGTGAAGACCTAACACACTAATAATAACACTCCGGGCCTTTGTTAATCGGAGAAATAATGACACTCCAAGACTTGGTTAACTGGAGGAATAATGATAACTCGTGTCTCTGTTATCTAGGCGAAGTGTGTGATAGATATTGAAGCCCATCATGCGTACAAGGAAGTGGCCCACTTTAACTTGGGGCTCTGATACCATATTAGAATTTATCACAATGTTAGGGATAAGTTCACTTACATGGCTTGGGTCTAACTCAACCTCAAAAGCTAGCTTATAAGGTGAGGTTTGTCCAAAATCTTATAAAGTAGACTTAACTATTGTTTTCAACCAATGTGGAACATTTAGTGGAAAAAAATGTGTGCGGCTACTAGAGGATTGATTAGAGATGAACCTTGGAGTAGGATTACACTTATTTATACTTCAATTTGGTTCCAGTCAATGGGCTGTACTCGGATCAAATCAGGCTCGACCCAGATCCAAATTCATTTATGTCGAGTCGGATTTAGATCTCTCTCGAATTAAAATTTCTCGGGTTCAGCGAATCTTGACTAGATTCGGTCGGATATCAGATCTTTTTCGAATTCAATAAAATTTTCGCTTTTTAAAGTGACACTAGTATTTTCTTCTAAAACAAGTTTGTTAATTTTTTATTAATACAGTTTAGTTCACATACAAACTTTTTTAACTAATATTCATATTTCTAGATTAAAATAGTATAAAAATGGAATTATGAATGAATAATTCACCATAATTTTTTTAGCCGATGATAACATATTATTAATTTGTGAAGTTATCCGGAATTTGAAATTTTTTTTCTTTTTTTTTAGTTCGTGTCGTGTCCCGACATCTGTGTAATTAATTGGGTACAGCGCTTAATTATAATTGGAAACATAATATGATAATATTTTAAAGAGCAAAAATACTTGGAGATATTAGTCAGATATACATGGAGAAAATAATCATACAATTCAAAGAGTATTATAATTTTAAAATAAAATAATTGTTAAATGATGATTCTGAGATATATAATAAAAAAATGAAACGAGAGAGTGTAATTCATTATACAGAAACATAACATTGATATTTGATATTTTATGCTAAAAGGCTTCTCACATAAATAGGAAGGTGGATTGAAGCTTTTTTGCAAGTTTGATTATTTATCTTAATCGTACTATATATATATATTAGTTCAATATTCATACAAGATCTTCTCAAAAAGCTTCATATGTTCATTTGGGAGTGATATCGAAAGCAATATGCTCCCATCATTTATTGGACTTGGCAGCATTGTAGTTGTCCCTTCACATGGGATTGCGCCATGCCCCATATATATCGGCTTTCCCCATCCAAAATCAGCATCATAAATTGGGAACCTTACCCAACTATTCATCCCAAGATTCGGACACCTAAATGTGTGTTCCCCGATAGCAAGGGCGAGAAGATCGGACTGCAACTCTAAATAATCGATAGTCGATCTCAAGTAATCGTTATTCATTTGAATTATCGCATCGTGAATTAAACTCACAACATGCTTTAGAGGTTCTGATTGTATTTCACCGGACAAGGCAACACGCCTAATTGGAAAGAGCACGTTGCCAAAGTATCCTTGTGGGAGCGGAGGTTGGAGCCTAGTCCTCCCATCTATAGGAATATGGATCCTTGTTTCTTGATCTTCGGACAAACCACGAGCCTTGCAAACGCAACGCCAAATGTGGCCTCCCAGCACCTCGTATGAGCTGTAAGAGACATCGTCTTCCTTATCTTTGCAATTGGACTTCAGGGTATTGATTTGATCACGAGTTAGTTTAAATACAGATAAAGTTGTTTCACGGGATGCATCATGATATGGGACTTTCATGGTGGGTGGGGGTCGGTAGTATTCGATGTGGTCGAATTGTGGCTGAGGTGGACGACGGGCACTGAGATGGCTCCGATCGATGACAGGCGGGTTGGTAATTTCGAGACCACGGGCTATATTGGCCCATGTGTTGATGAAATGGAGTGCCGATAAGCCATCTGATAAATGATGCTCAATTCTAACACCTAAACAAACTCCATCACATTTGAAATGTGTTACCTGCAATTAAATTAGAACAAAATCAATAATATTCCGAATTTAAATATATACAATAACAATTATAATTTGAGTTTATCTATTATTTACGTCAAATATATTTTTTATTATTAATATATCTAAATTACTAGTGTCAAATACTTATACTTTACATTTAATAAGTTTAATTTTGGAAAATAAAATAATAATGTATATAATTTTATCAATTTATTATTACTTTTTCGAAATAATTACCTAATTATAAAGCATTAAACATATATCACCTTGAAATTTCTATTGATTATATGTATACATCCTTTACAAATACGGTCGTATATATATATATTTATCATAAAATTGATCTAATAATTCAAATCAATTTTTATTACGGACAAATAAATGATATTACAGTAATTAATGTATTACGGACCAATATATCAGCTCTTCAGAGTAGTCGGACTCCCGACCCCTACTTCCTTCATTAAATGCCTAACCACTCCACCAATTGTAAAATTATGTTAATAATTACATCTCTTTCTCTATCTTTACTATCATAATTCTCTATATATGTATGTCTCTATCTCTATCTTTATCTCTATCTCTATTTCTATTATTATTATTATTATTATTATTATTATTTATTATATATATAAAAGCATGAATGTTTCTTAACATTTTTATACGGATTAAAATACCCTTATCTAATTTAAATTGTAAAGTGATATTTAATTCAACGATAAATATTTAAAAGTAATTGAAGAGGTATAATTATTAGACATGAAGTCTTATTATATTTAATTTATCTTCTCCATAAACTCCTAAAATTTATAAATTCTCTCTTACATTAATTTATATAATTTTAATCTTCTTCTCATATAATAGATAAAAATGAACCATTAAAAATACTATTATCTTAAATGGCCCCTAATATATATATATATATATAATTGTTATATTTTAGCATCAATATTTATTTAAGTTAAAAAATGTTAATTTAAAGATTTAATACAATATAAGTCATAAATACTCTAAATATAAAAATTTAAAATGAATTCTCTTCAATATCATAATGTTACAAAAATCAAAAAATTTGAATCACATCTTACTATGAAGAATAAAAAATACTTATGACTTAGCAAATTACGTAATTTTACTTTGGCTAGAATAGAAAAAATTTAAAAAATATTCAATAATATCAAGACATGCATAACCTCAAATTTCATGAAATTATTTTCGTGAAAAATGGGTGAAAATAGGTGGAAAATGGTGAAAAATCGATGAAATTTTGTGAAATAGATAAAAAAAATGCAATCGATAAAAAAACTATGAACATCATTGAAAACATGTCAAATTGATTGAAATTTGGTTGAAATTGGTGAAATTGACGAAATTGGTGAAAATTTGGGTAAGATCGGTAATAAGGTGTCCCTGAAATCGATAAGTACATTTGAAATTGATGAAAATTAGGGTGTATTTCGTGAAAAATGATGAAATCAGTGAAATAACAATATAAAAAAACAGGTGAAATCTGTGAAAACATTAATAAAGTCAACGAAAATGTTTCAAATCAAAGAAAAATTCAGGTGAAATTGGTGAAAAAACATGTGAAAGCATTGAAAAAAATGTGTGAAATAGGTGAAAACGGGTTAATTTGATAAAAAAAACGTTTAAAAATGAGTTAATATGATAAAAACGTGTGAAATCAAGAAAAAAAGTTTAACCGACAAAATAAAGTGAAACCAGTAGAAAAATGGTTTAAAACGAACAAAAACAAGAGGAACAAAATTGTAAAAACAGTTAAAATAAGTTATAACCGATAAAAAAGGATGGGTAAAATAGTTAAAAAATAAATAAAAACGGCTAAAGATCAGGTTAAACCGGTGAAAATTGAATTAAACTAATGAAATAAATAGGTGAAAAATGGGTTTAATTTATTCTATTTTATGACATAATAAAATTAATTTTACTTTAATTTACAAAAAATACGAATGAATTTATCTAAATACGTAACGTGGACTTTTCTATGAGAAGGCGGGTGAGCAAGAGCTGCTTCGTCAGAGTACTTACTTATGGGCTAACAGGTCACACTTTGGCGAATTAATGTATATATTGAATCCGTTGGGAGACTGACGGGACTCGAACCCGCAGCTTCCGCCTTGACAGGGCGGTGCTCTGACCGATTGAACTACAATCCCGTAAGAATGAGATGCTTGTAATTACTTTGAAAATACATGAGATGTGTGTACCTGCAACAAAACTAGTGGGTACGTTGAAATTCCTTGGGAATAATCTACTGTAGGAATGAGGCTAATTTTAAAGTCTGGCTTGGGCGTGAAATCGCCCAAATTATCCAAGGTACCGTCGGATTCAGCTTCCACGAACAGGACACCTTCGCCATTGCAGTTGATCTCAATGCGGCCATCCATCTTGTTCGTGCTCAACCTCCCTGCCGCTGGGTAAAATGGAACCAAGGCACGGCCAAGTGCTGCCTTGAGCACTGCCGTGTCAAAGAAGTTAGCCACCCCTGTGGGGCGGCGGTAGAAGTACACAGTGGCGGTGTGGTTGCTATGCATCACAACGTCGACATTCGAAATCCAAAGGTTTTCGTTTGGCGTTGCTTCCACCGGTCTCACCATTGTGGACTCCTTTATATAGATTCTCATGGCTGTTCTGTTCTTGACTTGTACGTGCTATATAATATATATATATATATAGTAATTATATTACTAGCTATTAATTAATTAGTTATAAGGTTCATTGTGGAAAAAACTCTTATAACTTCTGCATATAAATAGGTTTTACTCATCATTTAACTGATATACTCTATAGTCTGTCGATCGGTAGCATTGTGATTTGGATAATTTTTGTGAGGTACGAATCAATGCATTTCTTTTAGAGGGTCAAATAATTGGTTGGACCTGTACGGCACGTTTTCAATCCACAAAAAGGTCACATGTCGATCTTCTAGCGCATCAGATCTAACTTTTTTCTTTTTTTTCAAATTCAGTAAAATCTCGAAATTATGTCAAAGTAAAATACAGTATAAAATAAAATAAGCGTTTTCCATCTGTTCCAAGAACAGTTAAAAAATCTTGTTCTTTAGAGAACTTCTCGCAATGAGGTCATTAGCGTGATTCTGTTAGTTAAGATTATGATCAAAACAGTTAAATACGCAAAACATTGCTCCAATAAGAAAAATAACACGAGCATTTCTCGCCTTGATCTTCCAACTCGTAATATTGTAAAATAATTTGTTCACCTAAGCAAATATTTAAAAATATTTTTGATAGTAAGACCAAAAAAAGATAAATCTTTGAAACGGATTAACCCATAATAAATGAGTCACATCAATAAAATTTTGTTTGTGTGAATTTTTAAAATGAGATTTATGAAATTTTATAGAAGAAGAAAACATCTCGCCCAACCAACCCGCTCTTTCGACTTTTTTTGGAAGGGTTTTGACTCGGTTTTATGAATCTTAGTTTCAAAAATATGTTTCAGAGGTCTCAGTGAAATATTTGAAACCTCATTTGATTAGGTTTTCTATGTTGTATTTTGTGGTTTTGAAAAAGTTGAAACCCCACCTGATTGAGTTTGGATATTGGGGTTTGAGGAAATAAATAGGTGTTAAATCAATGTCTTTTTTATAAAAAAAAAAAAAATTTTGGAGAGGGGAAGTAGGTGTCAGATCAAAGTTTGATAGGGTTTAAGAGTTTGATTATGGGTTATTGAATAAGTTTGTGATGAATTTCACGAGTTTGACGAAAACTCATTTAAAAGAATTTTGACCCGATCTCACAAAATCCACGAGACCAAGCCAAAATCCATCCACGTACGCCCTTTGGTTTGCCCCACGAAAACTTCATTTTATCCTTTTTAACAGAACTTGGGAAAGGTGTTGGCCTATGCGAAAATTGCATGCCTGATAATATCCAAAATTTCCACTAAATTTTGTAGAAGTTGCTTGTAAAATATCTAAAGAAACATGGATCTGAACATCTGGCTTCCAAATTCAAAATTTCGTAGTAATTCTTATTGAAAGAAGATCAAGTAATGAATTCCAGCACAAAACAAAAGCAAACAAAGTCAGAAGCTGAAGAAATGATTCAGCAATTGAAGATGAGACGGAAATTGATTTAGGGATTTAGAAATAAATTGGGGATAAGTTTGTATATGTAAAACGTGTTGTAGGAATAGAATGTAATTTTTATTTTTCCTTCTCCTTATTTATACCCGGGTTCAACTCCCACTTGTAAAATACTTTCAATTAATAAAATTAATTACACAGAAGTTTTTCTACCTCTCTGTTTTCTCTCTATTTCAATTTCAATTCTTTTCATATCCGTAATCTGTTGCACAGGTTATAACAATTCTCTTAACCTCTATCCCAATAACTAATGACTTCAATCGTTGTTAAATGTCATTTTTGTAGTGGTTGGGGGAAATTTGCATGCAATTGAAGGGAAGAAAGATATACTTTAATGTTATCAGCTATCATTAAAAAATCGGATATACATAGAGAAATTAATCTTACGGTTTAAAGAGTACTATAATTTTAAAATAAATAATTGTTAAATGATGATTCTTAGATATGTAATTAAAAATGAAACGAGAGAGTGTAATTCATTATAAAAAAACTTAACATTGATATTTTATGCTAAAAGGCTTCTCACATAAATAGGAAGGTGGACCGAGGCTTTTGCAAGTTTGATTATTTATCTTAATTGTAATATATTATATTATATTATATTATATTATTATTTAATATTATTTATATTTATATTTTTTACATACATATAAAAGTACGAGTTCAGAAAATAGAATTTCTTGAATTTTTTGTGAAGACTATTATGTCTTTACTTAAATTTATTTTAAATGACAAAATAGGAAAAAACATGAAGAAGCATACTTCTACATAAACACTATCACTTGAAAAAATATATTTTAGAGTTCCTTTCCCTATCGAAATTTCAAAGTCCATGTTCAACCACATGAAAGCTAATTCCATGTATATGCATAAGCTAATCAAAACTAGCCATAAACACTAGCTACCACACCGTGTCATTAGAATAAGGAATATTAGTAAAGTGAATTAGTGAAGATGATAGAAAATAAATCTATTTTTTTTATTTTTTTGTGAAATTGATTATACTCGAATTTTCAGGGAGTTCTTTTCATGGAATACGGGATCGGTTAATAAAAATTGGTGAAATCGATAAAAGTTGGTTAAAAATGTGAAAACGATAAAAATTTGAGTGAAATTAGTGAACACTTGTAAAATTGGTAAATAACTTGTGAAGCCAGTAAAAAAGCGCCCAAGAAATCGATAAATACATATGGAATCACATAACTTTGGATAAAATTCGTAATATTCGGATAAGACTGGTTAAATTAGTGAAAAATGGATGAAATCGTTAAAAACTGATGTAATCAGTGAATCGGGGAACAAATGTAAAGTCAGTGAAGACATGTGAAATCAATGAAATATGAGTTGAAATTGGTGAAAAAAACATGTAAATCAATGAAAAAACGTGTGAAATAGGTAAAAACGAGTTCTATATGTAAAAAGAAATTATAGTTTAACCGGCAAAAATAGGGTAAAACCGGAAAAATAAAACAAATCGACGGAAAATGGAAAAAACAATTAATGTGGGTAATACCGATAAAAGAACGGATACATCGAATAAAAACATATATTAAAACGATGCAAAATGAATGAAATCGATAAATGATGTGTTAAACCCGTGAAAATTGGATTAAATATGTGAAAACTAGCTTAGGTTTGTAAACAAATACATTTCAAATGACATGATATTATTTCAAATAAAAATAAATAAATAATATTCTTAAAATAGTGCTTTTTAAATGAAAACTACTATAATGAAATTAACTAAAAAAAAACTAAATAAATTTTGTTATGATCTTATTTTAGAAAAGAATTTAAAGATCTTAAGAACAAATCAATCACTATTTTATATTTGATTACAATAATTTAAAGTCAACATTTTGTTTTTGTTGGTGAAAATCGAAAGAACCTGATAAAAATGAGCCTATAAAATTGATAATTACATTTGGAATCGAATAACTTTGGATAAAATTTGTGAAAAACGGATGAGATCGGTGACATTAGTGAAAAATGGATGAAATCGTTAAAAATGGGTGAAATCAATGAATCGGGGAACAAAAGTGAAGTCTTTGAAACATGTGAAATCAATTAAATATGAGGTGAAATTGGTGAATAAACATGTAAATCCGTGGGAAAATGAGTGAAAACTGTGAAAAGAAAAAAAAAATAGTTTAACCAACAAAAACAGAATAAAACAGGTAGAAAATGATTTAAATTGAAAAAAATAAAAGAAATCGACGAAAAAATGGAAAATAATGAAAGTAGGTTAATTTCGATAAAAGAACGGGTAAATCGAAGAAAAAATTATATTAAATCAATGCAAAAGGTAAAAAGATGGGATAAACCCGTGAAAAGATGGGTTAAACTAATGAATTGAATAAGTGAAATTTTTTTTAGGTATTATGGGTACTTAATGAGTTAATTCTACCATCAGTGGATTTAATCTATTGGGATTGGATGTCCTACACATGGGCATGAGAGGACAAAAAATTGTCCGTAAACAAATGCATTTCAAATAACAAATACATATTTAAAACAAATCATTTTAAATGAAAATTACTATAATGGATTAAACTAAATAATTGTGTTTTGATCTTATTTTAGAAAAAAATCTACAAGATCATATGAACCAATCAATCAGTTATATTTTATTACAATAATTTAAAGACATCATTTTTATTAATTATATTGAATATTAGTCATTAATTTGTGCTGCTATGTGACATGATAAAGTTTATTTTACTAATAATTTATAAAATTTATTTATGAAATTAACTAGACACTTCAAATTTGATACAAGATCTTCTCAAAAAGCTTCATATGTTCATTTGGGAGTGATACCGAAAGCAATAAGCTCCCATCATTTACTGGACTTGGCAACATTGTAATTTTCCCTTCACATGGAATTGCGCCAGGTCCCAAATATATCGGCTTTCCCCATCCAAAATCAGCATCATAAATTGGCAACCTTACCCAACTGTTTATCCCAAGATTCGGACACCTATATGTGTCATCCCCGACAGCAAGGGCGAGAAGATCAGGTTGCAACTCTAAATAATCGACAGTCGATCTCAAGTAATCGTTATTCATTTGAATTATCGCATCGTGAATTATACTCACAACATGCCTTAGAGGTTTCGATTGTATTTCACCAGACAAGGCAACACGCCTATTTGGGAAGATCACGTTGCCATAGTATCCCTGTGGGAGCGGGGGTTGGAGCCTAGTCCTCCCATCTATAGGAATATGGATCCTTGTTTCTTGATCTTCGGACAGACCACGAGCCTTGCAAACGCAGCGCCAAATGTGGCCTCCCAACACCTCGTACGAGCTGTAAGAGACATCGCCTTCCTTATCTTTGCAATTATACTTCAAGGTATTGATTTGATCACGAGTTAGTTTAAATACAGATAAAGTTGTTTCAGGGGATGCATCGTATGGGACTTTCATGGTGGGTGGGGGTTGGTAGTATTCGATGTGGTCGAATTGTGGCTGAGGGGGGCGACGGGCACTGAGATGGCTCCGATCGATGACAGGCGGGATGGTAATTTCGAGACCACGGGCTATATCGGCCCATGTGTTGATAAAATGGAGTGCAGATAAGCCATCTGATAAGTGATGCTCATTTCTAACACCTAAACAAACTCCACCACATTTGAAATGTGTTACCTGCAATTAAATTATAAAAAATCAATAATATTCCGAATTTAAATACAATAACAAACTAAATTTTAGTTTATACATTATTTACTTCAATATTTTCAATATATTTAAATTATTAGTCTCAAATACTTATATTTACATTAGTAAGTTTAATTTTAGAAAATATAAAATACCATGTATATAATTTTATCAATTTATTATTACTTTTTCGAAATAATTACCTAATTAGAAAGTATTAAACATATATCACCTTGAAATTGCTATTTGTTATATGTATGCATCCTTCACAAATATGATCGTATATATTTTTATCATAAAATTGATTTAATAATTCAAATCAATTTGTATTACGGACAAATAAATGACATTATAGTAATTAATGTATTACGGACAAATAATTATCAGTTCTTCAGAGGTCCGACCCCTACTTCCTTCATGAAGTGCCTAACCACTTCACCACCTGTAAAATTATTTTAATATACATATATATATATATATATATATATATATATATATATATATATATATATATATATATATATATATATTCTTTTTCTTGGGGGGACCATGCCCCAGTCCCGCTTGAGGTCCGCCTCTGACACAAGGTAAAACTTAAAGTAAACATTGAGGGAAATTATGTACCTATCCAAGTGTATTCAATTCCTTAGGAGGTTGGATGAGCGACAAGTGTGTAAGAAAAGATAAATTTTTATCCTCTTATGTACATGTGTTTATCATCAAACCCATATGGATATAATCCACCAGTATAGAATGAGATGCTTGTAATTACGCTAAAAACATATGTGATGTGTGTACCTGCAACAAAACCAGTGGGTACGTCGAAATTCCTTGAGAATAATCTACTGTAGGAATGAGGGTTATTTTTAAGTCTGGCTTGGGCGTGAAATCGCCCAAGTCATCCAAGGTACCGTCGGATTCGGCTTCCACGAACAGGACACCTTCGCCATTGCAGTTGATCTCAATGCGGCCATCCATCTTATTCGTGTTCAACCTCCCTGCCGCTGGGTAAAATGGAACCAAGGCACGGCCAAGTGCCGCCTTGAGCACTGCCGTGTCAAAGAAGTTAGCCACCCCGGTGGGTCGGCGGTAGAAGTACACAGTGGGGGTGTGGTAGCTATGCCTCACAATGTCGACATTCGAGATCCAAAGGCTTTCGTTTGGCGTTGCTTCCACCGGTCTCACCATTGTGGACTCTTTTATATAGATTCTCATGGCTGTTCTGTTCAGTACTTGTACGTGCTATATAATATATATATATATATATAGTAATTATATTACTAGCTATTAATTAATTAGTGATAAGGCTCATAGTGGAAAAAACTCTTATAACTTCTGCATATAAATAGAAGAGCGTATAGATTTTACTCATTTAACTGATATACTCTATAGTCTGTCGGTAGCATTGTTGTTGGAACAAGTGATTTGGATTATTTTGTGAGGTACACGAATCAATGCATTTCTTGTAGAGGCTCAAATAATTGGGAAGATTGGAGCATGTGGTCTACATTTTTTCTCATTTTTTTTCTCCCTTTTTTTTTTCTTTTTAATTCTTTCTTTATTTTTTCTTTCTTATAATTAATATTCTTTTACGTAAATTAAACACATTTATATACTTTATGTTGCAAATTTATAGTAAGATATTGTTCCTATGAAAATAATATAGTACAAAAAATTTAGATTTTAGTAACAATATATTAAATGACTAAGTGACAAAAATTTAAATATTGTCATTAAAATGATGTACATAGACACATTATTGACAAGAAATGTAAAAATATTGTCACTATTGACATTTAGTGACGTCCCAAAAATGACAACTGAAAAAAAAATCACTAAATTATAGTAACGATATTTGTTGTTACTAAGTTGTCACTACAAAAAATTTAAATTTTAGTGACAAAATAGTAAAAGACAAAGTGACAAAAATTTAAATATTGTCACTAAAATGATATGTATAGATACACTAGTGGCGATAGTTGTAAAAGAGTTGTCACTATTGACATTTAATGATACCTCAAAAGTGACAACTAAAAAGTTGTCACTAAATTATAGTGAATATTTATTGTCTCTAGGTTATCACTGAAAGGGTGTCACTAATTGTCAATAGTGACAATTTAAGTTCTACACATTTGTCACTAATCGCCATTAGTGATAACTTAAAAATATATTTTTTTTTGATCTACTAGACTGTGTATTTACAGCTCGGACCGAAGAGTGCAAAGGGTATAGGTCCTCCCCAGTGTGTTGTCTCCAGTAGGGTTCGAACTTGAGTCTCGTCTCTGGGGGTCGCAAGTCACTATTCCACTATTGCACTTGTCACTATTTTTATTGTGACAAAACTAATATTTTTGTCACTAAATATATGCAGAAAGTGATAATTTTAACAATGTCACTTAATATTTTGTTAGTAAAATTCATTTTTCTTGTATTGTGTCCCTGAAAGGGTGTTATTAATTGTCAATAATGATAACTTAAGTTTCATACACTTGTCACAAATAGCCATTACTGACAATTTAAAAATATATTTTATCACTATTGTACCTGTCACTATTGTTATTGTGACAAAACTAACATTTTTGTCACTAAATATATGCAAAAACTGACAATTTCAACAATGTTACTTAATATTTTCTCACTAAATTTTATTTTTCTTGTAGTGGTAGTTTTTTTTATATATATTATGTATTTTTCGTAATCGTTCAATATTGTTGTAGATATATTTTTATTTATTTCCAAATATGTGAATTTGCAAATTCATTGTGTCATTTTGTGCTATAATTTATGAAATAATTAAGATTGATATTTTTTTTAATAGAATTAATTTAAAAATTAAATATTTTTAAAGAAAAAATAATGCGTGAAAAATGCAAATAATAATTTTAATAGAAACAAACATAATATTATAAATTTAAAACACAAAATATGTCAATGTTTTTTTAATTGTATAAGATAATTTAGTTATTAATGAAGAAAAAGAAAAAGAAAAGAAGAAAAGAAAAGGAAAAAAAAATCCTGGACCACATGATCCAGGAGTTAAGTCAGGTCCGGGGGAAGAATCTTCCAAATAATTGCATGCATTTAAGAAATAAGTGTAAATGCCTGTTACACGTAATTGGTTGGACATGTACGGCACGTTTTTAATCCACAAAAAGGTCTCATGTCGATCTTCTAGCGCATCAGATCTATTTTTTTTTGGTCAAAATGGGTAAAATCTCGAAAATATGTCAAAGTAAAATACAGTATAAAATAAAATAAAATAAGCGTTTTCCCAGAGCTCTGGTCCAAGAACATTTCAAATATCCTTCCGAGTTATCGAGTTAATGAACTAAATATTGCCAAAAATATTAAAAGAAAAGTAATTCATTTTGAGGCCTGGGAAGACGAAAGTATTCGAATTTGAGGTCGAACCGGGTGCTAATGGTGCTTCGCTCCATTGGCATGTCGTGTGCGCTGAAGAGACTTCTCGCAATGAGGTCATTGGCGTGATTAAGTTAGTTAAAATTATGATCAAAACAGTAAAATACACAAAAAATTGCTCCAATAAGAAAAATAACACGAGCACTTTTCGCCTTTGCATCGATCTTCCAATTCGTGATATAGTAAAATAATTGTTCACCTTAGCAAATATTTAAAAATATTTTTTATAGTAAGACCAAAAAAAGATAAATCTTTGAAACGGATTAACCCATAATAAATGAGTCACTTCATTAAAATTTTGTTTGTGAGTTTTTAAAATGAGTTTTATGAAATTTTATAGAAGCAGAAAACATCTCGCTCAACCAACCCGCACCCTTCGACTTTATGTGGAAGAGTTTTGGTTCGATTTCACGAACCTCAGTTTCAAAAACATGTTTCAGTGGTTTCAGTGAAACCTTTGAAACCCCATTTGATTATGTTTTTTATGTTGGGTTTTGTGATTTTGAAAAAATTGAAACCCCACATGAATTGAGTTTGGATATTTGGGTTTGGAAAAATAAATAGGTGTCAAATCAATATCTTTTTTATATAGTTTGGGGAAGGGGGAGTAGGTGACAGATGTCAAATCAAAGTTTTATAGGTTTTAAGAGTTTGATTATGGGTTACTAAATAAGTTTGTGATGAATTTCACGAGTTTGACGAAAAGTCATTTAAAAGGATTTTCACCCGATTTCACAAAATCCGCGAGCTCGAGCCAAAACCCATCCACGTACGCTCTTCGGTTTGCCCCTCGAAAACTTCATTTTGACAACCTTTTTAACTGAACTTGGGAAAATTGCATGCCAGATAATATCTAAAATTTCCACTAAATTTTGCCGAAGTTGCTTGTATAATATCTTAAGAAACATGGATCTGAACATCTGGCTTCCAAATTCAAAATTTGGTAGTATTCTCTTATCCACTATCCCAATAATTAATGGCTTCAGTTGTTATTAAATGTCATTTTTGTAGTGGTTAGGGGAAATTTCCATGCAATTGAAGGGAAGAAAGATATATTTGTGGTGGAGGAATATGATCTGAAAGGGAACACCATGGATCAAAATTTCGGTTCAACTGTATGTTTCGGTCAGTCAAATATTGGAAACTTTTCGAGATTATTTGGAAATGTTTCGGAAACTCTAAGGAAAATTTGTAAAAAAAGTTGCCAAATTTAGGAAAATAACAGAGTTTAAGACAAATAAATAGTTTCGGAATTACATCTTGTTTTCGTTTCACCTGATTAAAAAACGGAAACATTTCGATATTTTCGATGGAAAAGATGGAAATTTTGATCCATGGGGAACACAATCAATTTGTTGTGTGACAACTGTATGTTTATTACTCCCTCTGTCCCATTTTATGTGTCGTTTTAGAGAATTTTTTTTCCCAAATTATCTGTCATCTTAGAGTTTCAATGCATTATTAATTACATATTTTCCCATTTTGCCCTTTGCTTTTTCTTTCTCTCTCTTGGTTGTACGCATTCTACCCAAACATAATTTTCAGATATGCTTTTTCTTTCTCTCTCTTAACAGAGATGAAACCCTTCGTATTCTTCAATTCTCCCAAGTTAAATCCAAGTCTCTTCAAATCCCTGCAATTTTCTACTCTCAGATTTTTTTTATTCTTTAAAGAAAGCTTGATTAGTTCAATCCTTCATATATTTTTCTTTTTCATCTCCATTCGACGGAAATCATAATTGATAATCCTTTAACTGTAAGAATCCCGTGTTTATGTAGTAGAATTGTCGACCCAATCTCTGTAATATATATATATATATATATATATATATATATATATATATATATATATATATATATATATATAAACTAATTACTAGCAGAAAGGCCATTGTTCCTAATTTTAAGTTAATTGTTTGAAATGGGTTCTTATAATATTCACATTTTTATGGTTTTTTCTCCATCAAAATATAGATGATATACATATTGTATACATTGACAGAGTAAACGGCTTGGAGAATTTGGATTTTTGTTTTAATTCTTAAATATGTAATGAAATCTTACTTTATTACTCCAAGAGAGATAGAAAGAGAAAGATAGAGAGAATTTCAGAAAAAAAGGAAGAAAGAGAATGTAAGGGTATTTTAGGAATATCATTTGTATTTTTTCCTAAAATTGAGGCAATTAAGTATGTGCCTAAATATGTGTGAAAACACTTAAAACGACACTTAAATTGGGACAGAGGGAGTATTAAGAACTATTATAAATTTTTGGGTGAAATACAGTACCCCTTAAAATATAATGGTGGTATCAGTTACCCCCTAAAGTATCAAACTTACTCCATTTGTTATAGTTTTGTAGTATTTGTTCCAAAAATACCCTCACCCTTTTCATAAATAATGATTTCTTTATTACTTTATCAAAATAAAATTGTATAGCATTCATCCACCAAACAACATTATGTTTTATTTTCTTCATCTCTTCTGTTACCTTCCTTTTTTCGATCTCAAATCATTTTCTTCATTTTCATCTCATTTTTTATAACCAAAGGAAACAAAAGAAATGAAGAAATTGAAATATAATATTGTTTGGTGGATGGATGGATGAATTAATAATTAATGAAGATTTTATTTTTTGATAAAAAAATGAAGAAATTAAAACATAAGATTATTTTGTATTAAACTTTGAATAATAAATTGTACCGAATATAAATGAGATAATTATCACCAAATAAAAACTCAGAAAAATATAAAGAAAAAATTTGAGATCGATATAAAAAATTTGAAACATAAAACAAAGAAAACAAATTATAACAGAAAAAAATGAGATGAAAATAAAGAAAAATTTGAGACCATAAAATCGAAGGAAACAAAAAAAAAATTAAGAAATTAAAACATAATGTTGTTTCATAAATGAATGGATTCATAGTTAATCAAGAGACAATTTTATTTTAATAAAGAAATTGGTTATTTATGTAAGAGACGGGGGGTACTTTTGGAATAAAAGTACAAAACTATAAAAGAGGGGGTAAGTGTTACAATAATATTTTAGGGGGATAATTAATATCACCCCTATACTTTAAGGGGGAAACTATATTTCATTCTAAATTTTTTAAAGTCGTCATTTGATATCATCATAAAATAATTAATTTAATCCCACATGGGTGATGTGAATTATCAATCCACATGTCCCAAGTGTATTGGTGGGCTGCACCATGTGTACTTGATGACGTGGTGCATCGGTTGTAGTAAATAATTTCTCAATTTGATTCTAAATTTTTTAAAGTCGTCATTTGATATCCTCATAAAATAATTAATTTAATCCCACTAACCGAACAAGAGGGGAGGGCAAAGGGTGATAGGGAGAGAGGGCTGGGCGGTTGGGAGGGCAACCGTTCGGGCAATAGGTGGCCCGTGGCCGCCACCGATTGGTTTCCTTTTTTTATATTTAGTTTATATATTTATTTGTGTAAAATTGTTTATTAACTAAAAAATGTTCAACATTATTTTTAATATTTTAAAAGATTTAATAACATTGTATATTAAATTTAAGGTTAGTTTATGTAAAAATTTAATAAAGTGATTAGTTTATGAAAAATTTAAAAATTGACCGTTTGGAAGAATTCTAACCTATTTTGTGGGTTTCATGAAATTCGGCCAAATTTTTTACAAGTGGAGTTTCATAAAATCAATGAAACTCAACCAAAAAAATTTCATCAATCCATACTCAAGCTCTTAAAAGCTACCTGCAATCCTATGAAATCTTGATTTCACATATACATTTATTTTTCCCACATAAACTCTATTAAAAAATATTGATTAATACTACTTACTTTTTTTCCGAACCCTAATATTCAAACCCAATTTAAATGGAGTTTCAACTTTTTCAAAACCACAAAATTCAATATCCAAACTCAATCACAAATAAGATTTCAAAAGTTTCACCGATACCACCAAAACTATTTTCTCGGAACCAAAGTCACGAAATCGAACCAAAACTCTTTCAAATAGGCCTGTATATTTCGGATAAATATTATTTAGGATCATTGCATATGGAAACTTTGATTTGATATGGTATTTGAATGAGATGTATTTTTAAAGGAAAATGGTAAAATTGGTCATATAACTTATGGCCGCTGACAAGTTTGTTTCATATATTTTGAGACTGACCATTTTATTCCATAAGTCAAATGGAATCAAATCTAGGACATTTTCGGCCCAATTAGGAGAGTGAGCTTCACTCTGACTTAAAAGTTGAATTGAAGAATTTGACCGTGATTTTTTTTTTTAAAAAAAAGGGAAAAATAATATGGGACGTTATGTATATGAGTAGGACTGAAAATCAAATCAAGTTACTCGATATTCGACTCGAGTAGTAAACGCAAGTGCACATATCACAAAAGTAATAAAGTGAAACTAGAGTGTCAAACCCACAAGGACTCGAATTAAATATCTACCAAATTCACTACTTCAATTCTTTTTCTATTTCAACTAAAGAGGAAACATTATTGTTTGGTTGAATTAATAACTACTAAAACTAACAATTAACTAATTTAAAGATGAATATAAAATGCTAAGGAGAATATTAATGAGATCAATGTCTAGAGTTCAAACTTTATCAATGTTATGCTCCTAATATCAATTTACTTTCTAATTTTAACTAGTGATTCTTCTTCGCTATCTTAAGTGTCTTCGGAACCAACTCAAGAACTTATACAATTAACTTATTAAATTTATTCCTAAGTTAGAATAATTAAAAAACATGCATAAATCATATAGCCTGATTTGAATATGGGAGTGTAGGTATATTCATATTCTAACCAACAATTCACTACTTAATTTCTCCTATATTCTTAATATTCCTTTCACAGGTTCAATCAAGAAAAAATGAGCAATTAAATAGGTGATCAATCAATTTGAAATTAATTAGCACAAAATTAGATATACGAACATCAATATATGAAAATAAAAATTAACTAAATTAAAACTAGAAAAAAAAATATTATTCGCAAAATATGGATCCTTAGAAACCCTAAACTAAAAGAAATAAGTTCATAATATTCAAAGCAACGAAAACAAAGAGAAAAGAGTTCATGTTTGTCTCTCAAATCACAATAAAGAAAACAATACAAAATGTGAAATCTTATTTCGCCTCTATTTTCGTGAACAGTAAATTCTATCCTCTAATCCTCCTTGTACGTTATGTATATGTATATATATGAGTAAGTCGCGATTTTGGTCCTCTTATGGATTAACTTTTGCACTTTCATCCCTCTTAAATTTTTTGTAGTAGATTGGTCCCTCTTATCAGTGTATATATCACGTTCGTCTCTCTTAAATTTTTTGTATCAAATTTGTCCCTCTTATCAATATAGTATAACACATTAGTCTCTCTTAAATACAAAATACATCACTTCAATTCAAAATATATTCTAAAGTAGACGAAAGTTAATATATTTTGTATTTAAGAGGGATTAATGTGTTATTGATAAGAGGAATGAATTTGCTACAAAAAATTTAAGAGGAAATAATGTGTTATAAGAGGGACGAATGTGATACATTACATTGATAAGAGGGACCAATCTGCTACAAAAAATTTATAAGGGACGAAAATAAAAAATTTAACCCATAAGGAGGATAAAAAATGCTATTCACTCATGTATATATATATATATATATATATATATATATATATATATATATATATATATATATATTTTAAAAACTGCCACGTGTAGTTGGATTCCTTGATTAAGTGGGCTTCTTCTTCAACTTGAATTTGCATTTTGGGTCCCTGACTTAATAACTTCGCGTAATTGTCCTGCCCAATAATTAAAATTGATTAACTTGAGATCTCCTGTAGGTTCCTTGTAATATTTTCCTCGTAGACATCAATTGAATTTATGTTTCACTAGCTTGATTTTATTTCTTAGAAGAAAATATA
Organism: Penstemon barbatus; assembly: GCA_003313485.2. Taxonomy (NCBI): domain Eukaryota; kingdom Viridiplantae; phylum Streptophyta; class Magnoliopsida; order Lamiales; family Plantaginaceae; genus Penstemon; species Penstemon barbatus. Next base: position 10,958,131 of record CM064883.1, on the reverse strand, counting down.
TCAAATTAATGTCAGAATTATGGATTATTCTAAAAAATTGATTAAACTTGTGAGTCGACTCAAATGAACAAAATAAACACTAAACTTCTAGACGACTCACAAATACTTAAAGAAAAATACAATTTAAGTTCGAGAAGTATGCACCAGAACTCTGTTTTCACTGAGTAATCACTCGTTCGATAGAAGCTTGTTTGAGATCGGGTTATCATACAAATCAAACAATGGAAAAAAAAAAATTCAATTTTCATACCATAGAACTTGACAGATTTCATATATCATACCAAATTGACAAAAAACATACCAACTTTTTACAAACGTCGCAAAAGTCATACTTTCGTTAGTTTTGTTGAGGGAATTAAACCATGGAAATTGAAGTCCAGGTCCAAAGGAGTAAAAGGACGGAAAAATTTCTGAAAAAGGTGGAGAAACAAGATTGTAATCGCGATTTGAAATTTGTGAGGAAAAGAATTTCGCGATTTAAATTTTCAAATGCAAAAATCGAATGATTCACTCAACATAATATGAAATTTATTATATGTAAGTGTTCGCAGTGAAGAGACGAACAAAACCCCTCTCCTATTTCCGACGAACAACTATCAGAGGATAGTGGTAGTGCGCGAGAAATGAGACAGAGGTCATTTCACAAAATTACCAAAAGGCAGGAGTTAATCCGCAAAATCTCCAAAGGTTAATCACTTAAATTAATATTAATATTATAAAAAGTAGTAGTAGTTTAAATTTTTACAGTCACATTGCAATTCTATCTACAAAACGAACGAAAATATCACTTTGTAACGTTTGTCACGAATTGATATGTTTTTTGTCACTTTGGTATGAAAAATATTATTGGTCAAGTTCTATGGTATGAAAATTGAACTTTTGCCTCAAACAAGGTTGAACATAATTTTTCATTCGAATAACTGTTTAAACTCAACTCGATAAACTAAAAATTGATAAAATACATGTAAAATATCAAGCTTTCTGATACTTGGCTCGAACTTGTGCGATAAAAGCTCGTTTGAGCTCAGCTCCTTTAACAATCAAATCAAGTTCAAACACAAAATTTCAAGCTCAATAAAATTCAAACTAAACTTGAACGGTGTGTCGTTCAACACTACTCGGCTCAATTACACCTCTACATATGACCCATGTAAAATTTGATTTTTTACTTTTAGGAGGGCTTTAATTGCGATTACAGGATAATATTTTACTCTTCCTAATCGTGATTTTGGGACAGTATATTTTTCTTCTTTTTCCTAATAATTATTTTGGGAAAAAAATTTAAAAGTTTTTTTTTGTTTTTAAATTGATACCAATACCAACATTAAAACTCTTTGTGTTAATTATATTTGATCATTGTGTTGGTTATATATACCAACTTAATTAATTCTACCCTTAAATTCTCTTAAATTTTAAATTTACCAGTGTAAGAAAATCTAGGTGACGCCTTATTTTTCAAGGTCTATAAGAATTTTGCCCGGCCTTAGCACGATTGAGTCCCATCCTCAAACTAAAGGATATAAATGTGATGCTAAAGTCATGCATATTCTCAGCACAGGTGTAAATATGTATTACTGTGATATTAATATCTATTTCTAGTTAAGGGTGAGTTTGACCCAGCGGTGGAAGTTCCTAAAAACACTTTTAGATCTCTATTGTGATTTTTGAAGTGTTTGACCCCAATTATAAAAATTGTTTTTAGTCAATTGTGATTTTAATGGTGTTTGACCCCCCAATATCATTATTACTTTTGAGATCTCCAGAAGCTAAAAATCAACTTATTTTCAGAAGCTATTAAAGTGTTACTTTTGCAAAAATTATTATCCAGAAGCAATTATTTTATAATTGAATTGTATCATAATCAATTATTGCCAAAATTCATTTTAGTAAAATTAATTCCCATAATTGATTTTCGAATCGCTAGACCAACTTCACCCTAAATTATTTGGATAGTTACTATGGCTACTGATTATTGCTCTCCTATTGTCTGAGCAAAATCGCTTCAAATTACTTCTATACCCCTAAGATAAAAAAATATAAAGGGTAAATACCACTTTTGGTCCCTCTTATCATTAACTTTTTACAGAGTGGTCCCTTTTATGTTTTTTTTCCCACTCTAGTCCCAACTATGAATTATTTGTTTCACTTTAGTCCCTACTATGAATTATGTGTTTCACTTTAGTCCTTATCAGGTGGTTCCGATAACACGTGACATGCATATGAATATTTTTTAGGGCATTTTCGTCCGTTCACTATTGAGACTATTTGAGATATTATTTAATTGGTGAGCAATTTTGGTGTTTGAAAAAGATTTTAGGAAAAAACTTTAGTTTGGAACGAAATGTACGATTAAGTTCGATTGGAATGAAAGCCTAGTTTGGAAATTTATATTTTTTTTAAAATAATTAGAAAAACGAAAATATCCATGTTAGTTTACTTGAAATGACAAAATTGCCCTCATGAGCATATCACATGTTATCGGAATCGGCTTGGACCACTTGAAAAGGACTAATGTGAAATAAATAATTCATAGTAGGGACTAAAGTGGGAAAATAAAACATAAGAGGGACCACTCTGTAAAAAGTTAATGATAAGAGGGACCAAAAGTGATGTTTAACCAAATATAAAAAATGAAAGAGAAAAGTGTATGTTGGTTTTCCCCTATTTTCTCCGATTAATGTCACTGGCTGCCTAACGAATTAGGAGATGCTACCTGCTGGGTATTGCCTTATGGGTTTCTATGAATGATACATGTTCAAAGTGGACCAACGCATTCTGCTTTTATATTCAAAAAGTAGACCTACTTAGGACACATGTAAACCAAAGAGAGCGGAAGGCAATACCCACCAAGTAGCCTCTCCTAAATCATGGCTAACCCGTCCAATACCTCAAGACAAAGACATTGAAACCAGTGTTTTGAAATTTGGATCGGACCAGCCGGTTGGACCGGTTCAACCGCTAACCGGCTCCCAATTCGGTCCTGTTTACCCCTAAAAACCAATCCTCAAATTAACCAGTGTGAACCGATAAAATCAGCCCCAAAACTGGTAAAACCAGTGAACCAGTGGTTCACTTAATTTTTTTTTTTTTAAATTTAGAGTTTTTTTGTTATTATTTATTTGAACTCTTGTTTAACATTTAATAGGATTACATTTATATATTTTAATTGGAATAACATTCATTATTTTAGTGTTTTAACAATCAATGCAATATTATACTTTTTTTTTTTTACATAAAGAAGTACATAGCCATTTTCTCATCATTGTGAATAATATTATTTTTTGTATGAAATTATGCAAATAAATTACCATATAAACATCAACTTACAACAATAGAACCCAAATGAACAATCCAAAACTTTGAAAATGAGATGAACTTTTAATTTTGTTGTCTTGTTTTGAATGTATGTATCTTTGAGGGATACTTGAGATTTATATTTTTGATATTGATCTTAATTTTTAAGACATTTTGATTATTTGCATGAAACAAAAAAAAATTATATTGACAAAGAATGAAATTGTTTTTAATTATAATTGTATTTTAGATAATCTAATATATATATATATATATATATATATATATATATATATATATATATATATATATATATATATATATATAAACATTACATAATAATAAAGTCACACCGGTTACACCGATCGAACCAGTGGTTGACATGATCTAACCGATCGAACCAATAACCAGTAGAGTTTCCGGTTCAATGACCGGTCCGATTTTAAAAACACTGATTGAAACTTGAAAGGTTAAACCACATGAATTATTGGCATTAAACAAATTCATTACATAATTTAGGGGGGAAGTTAGTGCAAAACTCTCGTAGATGGCAAAATTAATAGTTGTGAAATTACTTTTGTTGTAATTATATTTAAAGAGAGATAATTTATTGTGGATGGATACTAAATTACAAGGTTGGAATTCATAGATAAATTGGTATATATAAAGTGGGGAAAACAATATTTGAAATAAGATAATGTGTATGTGGGCTTGTCTCACATTGGTCTAAAACTGCCCATTATGATGTAGTTTCAATTGCCCAAGGCTCCCCCAGCATACAGATATATATATATAAAGTGGGAAAAACAATATTTGAAATATATATATGAACAAAAGTAGTTGCAGGATTTATGTAGATTTGAAATTTTAAAATTTTATTTTATATTGGATGTTGGGAACATGTGTGGTTATATATTGAACTTTCTCTTGGAATTTTAAAATTGATATCAAACTCTTTTGGCAACAAGATGGATGGCAGTGCGTCAAAATACCCTTTCTCTATAGTTTAGATTTGAAATATGTTGATGTAATTGCTAAATCTCGAGTTACATTTTTGTTATTAAAAGTGTATTTGTTAGTCAGAGAAGTGATCCTTTTGGGCATCATAAAATATTTTGGAGGCCCAACTCAATTCTGATCAACTCAGGTCCATGAACGAGATAGATCAACATGGCCAATATATCATGTGAAGAAGCGCGGCCGGCCTATTTTCCAATGGAAGAAATATTGCAATCCAGAAGTCTATAATACAGAAAGATTCTTTATTAATCTTGAATTATAAGGTTAATTGTAAAATTTCTCTTAATTCCCCTCTACAAAAATTTGAAGAGGGGTATCAGGAGTGGTAAACGGGAGGGGCGGACCGGGTCGTTAATGGGTTTGTAGTTCGAACATATATAGGAGTTGCTAAGAGTAAAATTCTGGCCATTTAGTCTTTATCTACTTTTCATTATGTCTTAAAAAAAATTTCAAAAAATTGTTATAACATGGGATGAAAAATGGAAGTAATTGAAGTCGAGATTTGAAAGAATAAACTTAACATGCAATTTAGGAGACATTAATTACATGATTTGAAAATAATTTTTGTTATTGCCTTATATCAAAGAAATATACTGCGTAAAGAAAAATATAAGAAACCCTTTCAAGAGTCGATACCAATATTTATTTAGTCAAAAGTGGCCAGAAAAGTCGAATGATTTAAGATATTTTAATAATTTAATTTTTTTTATTCCAAAATAATGGATTAGTAATTACAAAATAAGAAAAATCGGTTCTAGTTCCCTTCTATTTTATGGTAGCAAACAAAACATGATAAGATTTCTTTTTTGGGAATTAAAGATGGTCGCCAACTTGCTATTAATTTGTCTTTTTTAAAATCCATTAACTGATCCACTTGAAGATCCACTAATTATAAAATTGATTTAAGACCAATCCAAAATTAATGGGTCGGATATGAACGGGTCCAAACATTTTGCCAGGCCTCAAAAGGCCCAAGTTTTTGTTCATTAAAAATACCAAATTTTAAACTCTATTTTACTAAACATGAACCCCAATCCCACATTGATTGTGGATGAATTGTTTGAATGGTTAATAAAGACTTGACTTACTTCTACTTGTCAACATGGGCTTAAGCATTTTGGGCTAGTAGACTAAAGCCCAACAATGTTGACAAGACCAGAAGTGGATCAAGGTCTTTACAAATGGTATCAGAGCCGACTTCGTGGTGTTATCCATGAGGGCGGTCTTGGGCTATTGATCTGGACTCGACGAGGACGTCGAGTATTTGAGTTGGGGAGATTGTAGCACCCCAATCCCACATTGATTGTGGATGAATTGTTTGAATGGTTAATAAAGACTTGACTTACTTCTACTTGTCAACATGGGCTTAAGCATTTTGGGCTAGTAGACTAAAGCCCAACAATGTTGACAAGACCAGAAGTGGATCAAGATCTTTACATCTTTTGCACTATTTATTTTATGTAAGAAAATGATTTGACAAAAAATTATTTATATGTTACACTATTTTATTTTTCTAATACATTCTATTTATTTATAATTTCAAAAAACTCAAGCAAGCAATATTATGAAAAAAAAATATTAACAAGGTCCTTCAGATAAATAATTTCTAAAACCACTTAAGAAAAATAAAAAATAAAAAAAGACAAATAAGCCCTGAAGGTTATCCCAGCTCAAGTTTTAGATATATATCACAAATCCGTGGACCAATATCCTCGTGCCAAATTCATACAACCATAGTTTAATAACATAATTTCATTGAATTAGTGCCAGTCCTCAAAAAACTACTATTTTGCATGATCTATAAATCTCTACAAGAGTTAACATTTATTGATCTATATTCACCTATATATATACATCAATTCATCTTCCAAGTAAGGCCACAAATCACATCTAGCCAATAATGAAATTTATATTTATATTTTGAGTTCTGAGGATCTAAGATTAGTTTAGTGTAAGTTTGGACATCTGAGTTATAAAAAAAAAAAAAATTTAGTGTTACTTAAATTCTATAAAATAAAATAGGTAAAAAGTGAGGCTCATATGATCTTTTGATGTCGGGTTTGAATTCCAGTAAAGCTTCAATTTAATACTAATCTTATTAGAGGATTTTGGCATTTTGCATCCTGGAATTGTAGAGTTTTGGCACTTTACATTATGATTTAAAATTTTTGGCACTTTGCACCCGGTGTGTATTTTAATTGATAGAAGGGTAGAATAGTTATTTTCAATTTTTTTTGCACTTTACACCTTGACAATATAGATTTTGTACACTTAAAATATAGAAGGTTGGCATTTTGCACCCTAAAATTATAAATCTCCATTGCTAATCTTTTGTGTATCTTAGTCTTGTATTTTAGATATATATAATTGTATTTTAGATAATCTAAATATATATAATATAATAATAAAGTCATCGGTTATACCGATCGAACCAGTGGTCAACCCGATATAACCGATCAAATCAGTAATCAGTAGGCCTTTGCGATTCAATGACCGGTCCGATTTTAAAAACACTGATTTATATATAGTTTCCCTAATAAAAATCATTTAATGCATATTAATGCGGAATAGCGGACTCATACATGAACTTTTGATATAAAAAAAAAAAAAGGGTTATCGATAAACATGTATTGATGTATTGATAGGAAGTATATCCCAAAAAAAAAAAAAAAAATTATCGAAAAAAAAATTATATCCAAAAAATGAATGTACATACGTTACACCTAGTAATCCATTTGCAGAAAATAATCTCCAAAAATCTGGGGTGAATATAATGCCACATTACAATTTGGAGTAGTATTTAAGCAAGAATTTATTTCACATTTTCTCCATATCCATCAACTTTTAAACCTCCTCCACCATGTCTCCAACCCAAGGCCCCATTACCGATCCTTACGAAGGCATGGGCCTCACTCTCAACCCTGACGGTTCCATCACACGCGCCACCGAGGCCCCCAAAACTCCAGCCTCCGACGACCCCAACAATGAAGTCCTCTCCAAAGACCTCCCCCTCAACCCCACTACCAACACTTCCGTCCGCCTCTTCCTCCCACAAAAATCCCTCTCCGCCACCGCCAAACTCCCAGTTATAATCTACATCCACGGAGGAGGATTCGTCATCCTCAACGCCTCCTCCACCAGTTTCCATGACTTCTGCTCCCTAATCGCAATCGAAACCCCAGCCCTCGTCGTCTCAATCGAGTACCGCCTGGCCCCGGAACACCGCCTCCCCGCAGCCTACGAAGACTGCATGGACGCGATTCACTGGATTAAAACCACCACCGAATCCGATTGGGTCACAAAATACGCCGATTTATCAAACTGTTTTATCATGGGGACAAGCGCCGGCGCAAACGCAGCCTACAACATCGGCTTGCGCGTAAAGCCGTTGAAAATCAAGGGTTTGATTTTGCACCAGCCGTTCTTCGGCGGGGTAGAACGAACGGCGTCGGAAACTAGGTTAGCTAATGCGAAGGTACTTCCGCTTTGTGTTAGTGATTTAATGTGGGAATTGAGCTTGCCATTGGGGTTTGATAGAGATCATGAGTATTGTAACGTTGTTAAAGGATTCAAGGAGGAGAATTTTGATGTGATTAGGAAACAGGGGCTGAAGGTTACGGTGACGGGCTGTGACGGTGATTTATTGATTGACCGTCAGGTTGAGTTTGTGAAGGTACTGAAGGAGAAGGGTGTGGATATTGTTGGTAAGTTTGTTGAAGGGGAATATCACGGGTATGATTTTTTTGAGCTATCTAAAACTAAAAGTAGGCACATTTTAGATGCTATTAAGGAGATTATCAATTCCACAAACTCTAATTACAATTTAATTAGAGGGTTAAAATAATAAATATATAAGGAGCTAGGTCTACTTCTATTTTGATTTGATTCTTATCCAGTCTGTACTTGTTTTGAATGATATATACAATTCCAAATGTTTACTTATATATATATATTTACAGATATTTCGTCAATTTTTGCTTATCCATTCAACTTTGCCTTTTTTTTTTTTCATTATAATTATGTCACTCAAATTTCTTTCATTTTTTATGAATTGAGCTCGAATCAAATTAATATACGTTCTTGCGTTTTAAATTTTACATTACCTGCTCTCTTGAATCATTTTTTAATGAGATAAAGCTCTTTCTCACATGTTGGTTGCAGGGCAGAGTAACAAATGGTCTACAATATTATATCAAGTTAACGATGATTTATCCCCACTATTCATAACGTTCCATTTACCTTCCTCTAATAATAGCACTTCACCCCTGTAATCTTATAAAAGTTTCACACCATCTCCCTGATATTTTTATATGTAACACTTTACCTCCCTGTATTATGACAATGTGACAGTTTACCCCCTATGTTATGATAAATGTGTCATTTTACCCCTCCTATGTTATAGTATCACTTTTCATGCCCACTCTCAATTTTGACAAGTGAGTTAACTCTCCGACTGAAGAAGACAAGTTGATTCTTTAAAATTTTCAAAAGGATTAAAGTGTTTTTTTTTTTTTTTTTTCAAATTATAAAGGGGTAAATTTAAACATTATGCTTATCAAGAGGTGAACTGACATTAGCTCAAATTATGTCTGCTGATGTTGTATGCATATTTCCAGAGCATTTCATTGTAACCATAGTTTGTCATATGGTTAATTATTTTAAAATCAACTTTGAAAGAAGATAAATGGACAGCCAGACGACAGTACTACATAAAAAATACATGATATACAAACACGCAAGTACTTAACATAATGTACCATTCTCTTTCAAAAATAAGTGTACGTGTATCGACTAATTAATGTGTGCGAGATTCAATGCTGCATTATAACAATGGCGTCTTGATAACTTTTTTGAATCAGAAGTGAAATTGGGAAGACAAAATTTGAAGTGTATTTCCTTAACTATTCAATACTAAACAAGCATCATACATGGATAACTTAACACAAAAAGTTAACAAAGTAACCTGTAAATTGACTGAGTATACTTTATTTCAGCAACTTTCAATCAAAATAAATGCAGTGTATGAAGTGACAAAATTGTGGAACATTCTGATAGTAATGCACTATGAACTCAAAAATGTACTTTGTAAAGGTATATATCTCAAAATCATAGCTCCTATGAACAGCCGGATCCCTGCAAATATAGATATATCCACAATCATCTGCAGTTAATTCAATACAGACAAACCAAAGATACACAGAAATATACAACAATCTACGAAAAAATAATCAATCGATTAATCAAATTTGAATCGGTTTATACAACAACATAAATGAGTACAGGCTACCAATATTCTGTACATAAACTTTACTAGATTCCTGCGGGAATGTTAAAACTAACTGGAAATTGTTGTCTACTTTTAGGTGACAAAATGTGTTTTTGCTTCTCATTTGACTCATCCGAACTGGTACCAATCCAAACTCCCTCGATTTCTTCCTCTTTAACTTCTACTTCTTCTTTGTAGGTAGATACATTTTCATCTACCTCATTGTCTGCATCTTCGTTGGACCACGAACAATACGAACCACTACTAAATTCATCATCACACTCAGATACGGACAAGACAAATTCAGTCTCATTAAAATCTTCCTCCAATTCTTCAACCGAATCATCGTCTTCCAAACCCTCAACAAACGGGTGATGCAACAGCATTTCTGCTGTGAATCTAAACTTTGAATTCCTCACCAAACAACCCTTTAGAAAACCCCTAGCCTCGTTTGATACCTCACTCGGAATATGAGGCAATTCACGCCCTACACCAATCTTTTGGAGAATTTCATCGCTTTTTTCTCCATTCCAAGGAGACTTACCGGTTAACATCTCGAGCACAATACAACCAAGTGCCCAAACATCACACGGAGGTTCTTGCACCTTGTCAATCACGGCCTCGGGTGATAAGTACATAGGGGTACCCCTCCAATAAGCCTCCAATCTCCTCTTCTTGCTCTGCTCTGCCCTTTTCGCCAATCCAAAATCGCCGATTTTAGCCCTAAACTCAGTAATGCTGCAACTTCTTCCAGAATTGGACACGAGCAAAACGTTATCAGGCTTCAAATCGCAATGAACATAGCCAGAGCCATGAACATGATTTAAGCCTCTAAGAATTGACCTCGTATATACCCTAGCTTCAAATTCAGGTAATCCCCTGCCTCCCGATTTCTTAATCCTGTCTGCTAAAGTACCACCAGAACCGTATTCCAAAAGTAAATTAAACGCCATTAAACCATTTTCCCCGATTGTGGTTTCTTCGCCAAAACATTTAATTATATCAGCACATCCATTGAGATTGCTCAAAACCTCCCTCTCTTTCTGAATTGAACCTGAAGAAGAAACCTCGGCCGATTTTACAGCCATCATAGACGGATAATAGCTGTATTTTGATCTCGGATTCTTCAGAGTTGCTAAATAAACAGAACCAAAAGCCCCTTTTCCTATCATTGAACCCCTAAACCATGCAAGACCATCTCCATATATGTTCAAACCCTTCTCTTCATCCACGCCTTCTTTAATTCCTACCATTTCTGTGAAATCTACAAACTTCCTAAGTATCTAATTCCTAAATTCAATAGGAATTTTGGGGGGAGCAAGGAAAATATGCAACTTGAATGACTATTGAAATGTATCAAGTAAATGAGAAGAAAAAAAAGGAAAAAAGTCGTTCAGTTTAGGTTTATATAGAGTTTTATGAAATTAATTATGTTTAGGGTAATGTGGTGAGGAAAAGGTTTCTTTGCGGCTTGTTTTCGTTTATGGGTTATAATAATATGTAAAGAATTTTATATTTATATATATCATATCAGCAATAATGAACAAAGAAAGGAAATAGTGTACCCCAAACAAGAATAACGGTCGTGTGTCGTTTTAATGGATGGTAGTTTTATTGATAGGTCTTTTACGGTCTTACCAACTAGAATTATCATGTGAAAATATGGGAATTTTTCTAACTAATTCAGAATATTATGCAACTTGGTGAAATAATTTTTTTAGTATAATGATAAATTGATTCAAGAATATGACGACAATAACTAAAAATTGTCAAATTTGACGCAAAATACAATTAACTTATAAAATTAGTTGTAACTTATAAGTGCTGAAAATAGAAGAATATAGTTGCCGACTTCACATGTTAATGATATAGTTTCATATTGAAAAGATTATTGCATGTATATATAAATTATCTCGTAAACACTCAAATTAAATGTCATGGCCATTTTAAGTATTGCCAACAAATATATTCTAAATTATTTACAGTTGGATTTTGAGTCCGACATTTCTAGTATTAAATAAATTAATTTCTTATTAGTGCACGAGTTTACAATTTTTTTCTTAAAAATAGTAAACATTAGATTGTGAAAGCACACGCTCAACAAAGTCGAAAAATGAAAAAATTCGCCTCTTCAACGTATTGGCATTTCCAAATTTTGGTTAAGCCCAATGCAAGATTGGCTAGAGATGATAAGGGAGCTTTGATCTTGCTTATCAAATATTTTTCAGATAAATTTACCAACACTTTTGAACTAAGTGGATTGCATTGCCATAATGTTGATAAAGGGGTTTTCATAAATTCGTAGCTGAAATAGGCTCTAGAATGACTTTCTTGGTTATTCAGAATGTAGAGAATTACAAGTAGAGGTATATTATATTTTGCGTCGGTATAACATATTCGATCATATTTGTACAAGATAAAGATTCATATAAAGTAGGGTTACACTAGGTATTAAAGTTCTATAATAAATTTAATAACCGAAATTAAAAGCAAAAAGTAAAACTTAAAATATGATTAACCCTATGTGATATGAATGATGTTCAATTTAAGTGCAACAATAATGTAAGTTTAGGGTGGACAGTGCAAAAATTTGAAGTTCAGGGGAGAAAGTGTAACTTGACTGTTAGTTCAGTGGAAAAGTGCAATTTTCTCTTTCTAAAATACATCACTTTCACTTATATAAATCGCTCCAGAGAAACGTCGTCGTTTGGCCCGTCAATCATTTGATTCCAACGTTTTAGGTACTACGTAATTCCAATCATCATATATCTTTGAATCTTCATCACTCACAGTGCATTTATATGTGTGTATATGAATGCATATTATCTAATTTATTGAGTGCAGAAAGCCTAGTTTTTCTTCCATCCGCTGATCCGAGGTAAATGAAATCATCTAGAAACTAAGTTGCAATAATTCAATCATGTTTTCCTTGATTGAACTACCTACTCAAATTAAAAGTTGAAATTAATCGCTCAATCATCGTAGAGAAATGATTTTAATTGTAGTTACTATAATCTTTTATTTATGTTATTATTAATTTTCTCTTTGTATTTGTTATTAATTAGTAACAACTCTTTTGAATGGTTATAATAGAGGAGCAGGCTTAATTGGTTTCATTCATGGAAATAAAAGGTAAGTTTAAATCAAGTTTAGACTAACTGACCTCAATATATGAGCTTGAGTGAGAACTTCTTCATATAAACTTTCAAGATTTTGATACAGATGTCTGTGTTTCATCTGTGCGTAGACATGGTTTGTGTCTACTCTTTTGCAGTACTAGGCCATTTTGTGCTTCCACTACGTTTTGATGTATAAGTGATTGAGATACACCGTGATATGCTGCCTTTGTGATCTTTGAAAGAGAGTGTGGTAAATCTTGAGTAGATTCGGTGTATTTTCACTGCATATGATATGAGGTTTTGCTCTTAAATTCGCTTGGTATGTGATGTAGCTGCTGCAGGAGTAGGTGAAGTTTGGCAATATATCAAATTTTGAGCACCTGAATACTTACTTGCCTTCTTGATGTTGCTTTGGAAGCTGTGTGCACTTTTCTGGATTCTCAGGTACAAACAAGATGCCATGCTCCTTGTCGCCTTTACCTAATGTTTAGATGTATTGACAATTAGTAAATTATGAATAGAATTGCAAGCATGACATACTGCCTGAATATATTTCTACCTCTTTAGTCGGCTTGCTTTTGTATGTGTATGAATCGTGATACTAGTATGTTATATGCATGAAATGTCCCAGATAGAGGCTACCGAAAAAATGAGCAGTGAGTAGTACTGGTACACTAAGGAAAATATGTTAGTTCAATTAAATTTTGTTCTTGGGTTTTAGTGAGTAAAACACTAAGGAACATGTGTTTAGTTGCTTCAAATGATAGAACATTAACCTTTATTTCATGTTAATTAAAATTGTACTTATCTTTAACTCACTAAAATCCGAGAATCAAACATAAATGGAAATGGAAATGGAAAATCTCAGAAGCTTTCTAGTAAGATAAACTTACAAGCATTTACACAGAAATGACAGCAGTAAGTAATGAAAAAGAAGGGACTGATTAATTAATAAGCTTCACATCAGTTTATGATTCATCAACAGGAGTATGTATACATATAGGCTACTGATAATTATTCAGATAGAGTTACACAATGAACTCTATCTTGATTACATAATTTGAACAACTGAATATTATGCTAAACTCCTGCAGGAATGGTATGATATTGTGGTCTAATTATAAATGAAATCTTTCTTCGCTTAACCCTTTCACTTTCTTCAACTTTAACTTCTCCTTCATCAGCGTAACTAGACATGGATTCATCTTCCACATTTTCTTCACATGAAGAACTATACGATCCACTACTAAATTCATCATCACTCTCTGCAGATACAAAAAAGATTGATTCGTTATCAGTCAAATCTTCTTCGATGGAATCATCACTATCATCACCATCATCATCATCATCATCATCATCATCCAATCCTTCAACGAACGGGTGAGTCAACATTAATTCCGCTGTCAATCTATACCTTGCATTCCTCACAAAACAACACTTTAGAAAATCTCTTGCCGCCTCTGATATCTCACTTGGAATATTAGGCAATTCATCCTCTGCCCCTATCTTTCTGAGAACTTCTTCTGTATTTATCCCAGACCAAGGACGCTTGCCAGTTAACATCTCAAGCACAATACAACCAAGTGCCCAAATATCGCAAGGAGCCTCCTGCACCATATCAATCACAGCCTCGGGTGATAAGTACATAGGGGTACCCCTCCAATATGGCTCCAATCTCCTCTTCTTGCTCTGTACTTCTGCCCTTTTTGCCAATCCAAAATCTCCAATCTTTGCCTGAAATTCATTACTGTCATTAGGAGCACGCACGAGCAAAATATTATCAGGCTTCAGATCACAATGAACGTAGCCAGTGGTATGAATATAATCTAAGCCTCTAAGGATAGACCTTGTATATTCCTTAGCTTCAAACTCAGGCAATCCACTGCCTCCCGATTTCTTGATCCTATCGGATAAAGTTCCACCCGAGGCATATTCCAAAAGTAAATTAAACGCCATCAAACCATTGTCCCCGATTGTCGTCTCTTCGCCAAAACAAGTAATTATATGATCAGGACAACCTTGGAGATCACTAAAAACCCTTCTCTCCTTCTGAATTGATGCCGAAGCAGAAAACTCAGCGGATTTTACGGCCATTATAGATGGATAATAGCTGTATCTTGATCTTGAAATCTTCGGAGTTGCTAAATAAACAGAACCAAAACCACCTTTTCCTATCATTGAACCCCTAACCCATGCAAGACCATCTCCATATTGGCTCAAACCCTTTTCTCTAGCCCCCACCATTTGTGTGAAATCTACAACTTCAATAACTATTGAATTGAATAAAGAAACTGATATGGAAAGGGGAAAAAGTAAGTTAGTTCAGTTTAGGTTTATAAGGCTTAGGGTTTTAGAAAATTAATTTAAGTAATTGTATCTGGGATTAACCTTCTTGATTTGGATTGATTCCAAAGCACAACAATAACAGGATTGATGTATGGTTGTTTCTTGCGGTGTCTTGATAGGTCTCATACTCCAACTAGATCTAGTATGAGAAAATATAGGGATTTTTCTAACTAATCAGAATAATATTGATTTAGCTCCAAGAAACATTTTAGCGCAATCTTAGTGTAGAGGTAAAATAGTTAATCTTGAAAAAAAAAAAATTTGTAAAATTCGACTTCGTCGTTAAGCGGCGATTAGAAGAATCTCGTTTCCACGTTGATGTTCCGAATTGAAAAAATATTTGCCTCTCGAAAACACTCAATTAAAAGATCTTTTTAGATCGCGTCAATCTTTACATCAGAAACTCTATTCATTCATTTAGTATCAAAGCACAAAGATAAATTAACTACCAATACTAGCATTTAACTAGATAAATACCTACATTTGTGAAAGTCGAATTCACGAGCTCTTGGTCATGAGGCTTCAGCTTCGCCGTCAGTCTAGGTCTCCTCGGCAACACTCAATTAAAAGTAAAGACCATTATAAATTTTGCCAACAAATATATTCCAAATCATTTATTGTTTAATGGAGTGTTATATAAATTTTCCAAAACTATTTTTTGATGAATTCCAATTACAGTTGAATAATTGAAAGTCGGGCATTTTTGGTAATAAATTTATTGCCAATTTTTTAAGTTTATAGGGGGTTAATGCTAGTTTTTTATAAGTGAATAAATAAATTAATTTGTTATCAATGCAAATATATAATTTACAGTTTTCTTTTAAAAGTAGTAAACATCAAACTGTCAAAATGAACAAATGGACGAATAGTTGATTTTATGTAAACTTTAAAAGAATAACAATGAAAATTGTAAACTTTGCGGTGAAATTGAAAGAATCTTGTTACCACGTAGTAAAATTTGACAATTATTTGGACTAAAATTATATTTGGAGATGTGAGACTATTTTAGTAGACCGAAAGAAATGCTATGGGATAAAATTGTTAGTCAATATAAGTAATGCCATCAACTTTTCAATAAAACTTATCTACCACTTTCTCGCTTAACGGTGATTATTAACAGCAGTACCAAATATGTCACAATTTATTAAAACAATGTGCCCAATGTGTTGAACACAAAAGGCGATGTACAAAAAGTTTGAATTGACCTAAAGCACGGTATCAAAAATGTAATTATCTTTTTGCATAATTATGTAGTTTGTCTTGCAAATATTCAATTAAACAAAAATCGACCATAAATACATTACTAAAACAGTTATTACATCAGAAACTCTATTCAAATTTATTTCAATAAGTAAAACTTGAAAAAATCCTATATTTGTGGGACTTGAACTTGACCTCTTGGTTATGAGTCCTCACCCTACTCAGCAACACTCAATTAAAAGTTAAGACAATTGTCAATTTTGCCAACAAATATATTCCAAATTAATTACAGTTTAATATTGAAGCATCTCCGATGCTCCGAGGGAGAGGAAGAAAAAATGACTTTTGATGAGATGGAAGAGAAAGGAGTGGGTGGAAGGTGGATAACCACCTCCCAAAGGTGTGGAGCGGTGGATGAAACCAACACGCCACCAACCTTCTAATGGGGCTAGGCACACGCCTAGCTCCATTGTGTCATTTTTTTTTAATTTTTTATTTATATTAATTATAGTTAAAAAATGTATTTTTTATATCTTTACATTAGTTTAATTTTATTAATTTTATAATTTCTACTTTTATAACTTGTAATATTGTAATTTTATGTACAATGTTTATTAATTTTTATTATTATTTAGTTCTATTTTCATTAATTTGATGAAAAAATAACAGAAATATAAGAGAATTAGAATTTTGTGGAATAAATGGTAACATTAATAAAGATGTTTTATTACTTGTAATATTTTAACATTTATGTAATAAACTCAAATTTTATTTTATTTATTGTTTGAAATTTAATCACATTGTAAAATAAAAATTTATGGAAATTAAATACATTAAATTAAATACGACTAGTAGATTAAAAATAGAATACTAGTTACATAATTTAAATTAGAAACTACATAACTCTATCAAATATATATTGGAGTTATTTGTTATCATTATTATCATTTTATTAAGTGAGAGAGGGGAAGTATGAGAATTGGAATTAAATAGAGTAAAAAGATTGAATTACTTAAGATTTATTTGTACTTAACACAGAGAAATTGTCAATGAGTCATTAGCCAAGTAGTTAATGATAAAGTTTCATGGAATTAAATAGAGTAAAAAGATTGAATTACTTAAGATTTATTTGTACTTAACACAGAGAAATTGTCAATGAGTCATTAGCCAAGTAGTTAATGATAAAGTTTCATGATCAAGAGGTAATGGATTCAACTCCCACGAATGTGGGTATTTTCTCTAGTTTCATATTAGTATTTATTTAGTTTAATACTAGTAATTAGTTTATTTTAATATCATTGCAATAGTTTCGATTTGATATAGTGTTTGATGTACGTAACAATGTATTCACCGTCTAAAAAAAAATATAAAGAAATTGGGTTATAATTTAAGCTAGTGAAAAGATAATGAATAACTTTTCCATTGTAAGTTAGTTGGTTTTCGTTAATATGATATCCCTCAAAGATAATGAGAAAGAGATAATTAAAGTGAGAGGGAAGATATAAGGTAAATTAAGTAGTTAATAAATTTTGCTCTGACATTGACAAATTCGGCTCTAGCAATATTTGCTAGCCATATATATGAGGGAAATATTATATATGTGGAATAAAGGATAATATTAAAAATTGAGTTAAAATTAAGAAGTTACTGGAATTGAAAATCCAATTAATCTACTCGATGTTGAATGCGAGTTTGTTAGGTAAAATCTCGTCTGACTTGGGTCCATTAGTCGGTGCTATTAATATTCTTAAACAAAAATACAAGAATTATACTCTCCTCCATCCTCCAATTTTAATTTGTTGTGATTTCTCAAATGACATTCACTTTTCTAAAATAATATTAAGTATTTTTTAAAAATTACACTCTCACATATTATTCTGTGTGTGTGGTGAAAATATGAAAATTTAAAGGATCTAGACCATTTTAAGTTTTGCTGGAAAGCCTACTCCAAATTATTTAGAATTGGATTATATATTTAGTTGCTTTCGAAACTCCTCATATATAATTGATATTTATTTGAGTGAAATGCAAAAATAGGGCATGTATTATTTGTACGTACTTAGCCAAAAAATATTTTATTAGCAAAGACACTCATTAATTTATTTACAAGTCAAATTTAATTTACTCGCTCTAAGTGTGAATAATCTTCATAATTTGTAATGTAAATGATAAATATACTCTACATGTTATTTTTTCTTTGGAATGAAATGTGAAAACCCAATATTTAATTATAACAAACTAGCATCAACCCCCTATAAACTTAAAAAATTGACAATAAATTTATGACATAAAATGCCCAACTTACAATTATTCAACTGCAATTGGAAATAAACTTCAACAAAAAAGAGTTTTGGAAATATCTAGATATATATAATACTCCATTAAACAATAAATGATTTGGAATATATTTGTTGGCAAAATTTACAATGGTCTTTACTTTTAATTGAGTGTTGCCGAGGAGACCTAGACTGACGGCGAAGCTGAAGCCTCATGACCAAGAACTCATGAATTCGACTTTCACAAATGTAGGTATTCATCTAGTTTAATGCTAGTATTGGTAGTTAATTTATCTTTGTGCTTTGATACTAAATGAATGAATAGAGTTTCTGATGTAAAGATTGACGCGATCTAAAAAGATCTTTTAATTGAGTGTTTCCGAGAGGCAAATATTTTTTCGATTCGGAACATCAACGTGGAAACGAGATTCTTTTAATCGCCACTTAACGACGAAGTCGAATTTTACAATTTTTTTTTTTTTTTCAAGATTAACTATTTTACCTCTACACTAAGATTGCGCTAAAATGTTTCTTGGAGCTAAATCAATATTATTCTGATTAGTTAGACAAATCCCTATATTTTCTCATACTAGATCTAGTTGGAGTGTGAGACCTATCAAGACACCGCAAGAAACAACCATACATCAATCCTGTTATTGTTGTGCTTTGGAATCAATCCAAATCAAGAAGGTTAATCCCAGATACAATTACTTAAATTAATTTTTTAAAACCCTAAGCCTTATAAACCTAAACTGAATTAACTTACTTTTTCCCCTTTCCATATCAGTTTCTTTATTCAATTCAATAGTCATTGAAGTTGTAGATTTCACACAAATGGTGGGGGCTAGAGTAAAGGGTTTGAACCAATATGGAGATGGTCGTGCATGGGTTAGGGGTTCAATGATAGGAAAAGGTGGTTTTGGTTCTGTTTATTTAGCAACTCCGAAGATTTCAAGATCAAGATACAGCTATTATCCATCTATAATGGCCGTAAAATCCGCCGAGTTTTCTGCTTCGGCATCGATTCAGAAGGAGAGAATGGTTTTTAGTGATCTCCAAGGTTGTCCTGATCATATAATTACTTGTTTTGGCGAAGAGACGACAATCGGGGACAATGGTTTGATGGCTTTTAATTTACTTTT
This sequence comes from Penstemon barbatus, assembly GCA_003313485.2. Classification (NCBI taxonomy): domain Eukaryota; kingdom Viridiplantae; phylum Streptophyta; class Magnoliopsida; order Lamiales; family Plantaginaceae; genus Penstemon; species Penstemon barbatus. Next base: position 10,938,468 of record CM064883.1, on the reverse strand, counting down.
GGAATATGCCTCGGGTGGAACTTTATCCGATAGGATCAAGAAATCGGGAGGCAGTGGATTGCCTGAGTTTGAAGCTAAGGAATATACAAGGTCTATCCTTAGAGGCTTAGATCATATTCATACCACTGGCTACGTTCATTGTGATCTGAAGCCCGATAATATTTTGCTCGTGCGTGCTCCTAATGGCAGTAATGAATTTCAGGCAAAGATTGGAGATTTTGGATTGGCTAAAAGGGCAGAAGTACAGAGCAAGAAGTGGAGATTGGAGCCATATTGGAGGGGTACCCCTATGTACTTATCACCCGAGGCTGTGATTGATATGGTGCAGGAGGCTCCTTGCGATATTTGGGCACTTGGTTGTATTGTGCTTGAGATGTTAACTGGCAAGCGTCCTTGGTCTGGGATAAATACAGAAGAAGTTCTCAAAAAGATAGGGGCAGAGGATGAATTGCCTAATATTCCAAGTGAGATATCAGAGGAGGCAAGAGATTTTCTAAAGTGTTGTTTTGTGAGGAATGCAAGGTATAGATTGACAGCGGAAGTAATGTTGACTCACCCGTTCGTTGAAGGATCGGAAGATGATGATGATGATGATGATGATGATAGTGATGATTCCATCGAAGAAGATTTGACTGATAACGAATCAATCTGTTCTGTATCTGCAGAGAGTGATGATGAATTTAGTAGTGGATCGTATTGTTCTTCGTGTGAAGAAAATGTGGAAGATGAATCCGTGTCTAGTTACGCTGATGAAGGAGAAGTTAAAGTTGAAGAAAGTGAAAGGGTTAAGCGAAGAAAGATTTCATTTATAATTAGACCACAATATCATACCATTCCTGTAGGAGTTAATTAGCATAATATTCAGTTGTTCAAATTATGTAATCATTTTGTGTAACTCTATCTGAATAATTATCAGTAGCCTATATGTATGTATACATACTCCTGTTGATGAATCATAAACTGATGTGAAGCTTATTAATTAATCAGTCCCTTCTTTTTCATTTATGCTTGTAAGTTTATCTTACTAGAAAGCTTATAAGATTTTCCTTTTACCATGGTATTTCGATTTCGTAATGACTTAAGTGAATGATTATCAGTTTAAAAGTGATCATTCATAATGTTTACACATAAATAATGGTTATTAGAGACAATTGAAACCTTTTTATATTTTTTTGGATTAAATCTTGTTGAAAGTTGTACCTATAAGTTTGTTCTTTAAAGTTTAACAGAGTATTTGGTGAGAAAAATGTAGTCATTTTAACTGGCGAGGGATAGAGTTGATTTTGGTTTATTGTGTAGGCCCAATTAATTGTTGATGAAATTTGATTAATTGCTTCATTCTTTTTCAGAGATTTTTTGTCTTCCTTGATTGCTTGTAAGTTCATTTTACCGGAGTTTTCTGAGATCTCACATATGTATGTTTCCTTTTTAAGGTCACAATATTTGCTGCTGACTTTATTGCATTATGAAATCTTTCTAAATGGATGTTGACATTAAATTTTTCCTATTGATTGAAGGTAAACATCACTAATAGTCCTCCTTATTATTAATTTTTTATAGAGTGATTTATTTTATATAAATTATTTATTTCACTTTAGTCATTTTTAGGTAGTCTAAGGTAAACTAAAATATCAAAACAGTTTTTTGAGGGACTAAATTAATAAAAAAAAATTAATTTTATGAGGGATTAAATTGATACAAAACAACTTATTGAGAGACTAAAATGTAACACTTTAAGTTAATGACCTAGTGAAACAAATAATTCATAGTGGGAACTAACGTGGAAAAAAAAACACAAGAGGAACTACTATGTAAAAAATTAATGATAAGGAGGATCATTTGTGGTGTTTACCCTTAATTGAATAATATAACTAAGTTCAGGTTTTTTGATAATTCTCAAACTCATGAACTACCTCAAAAGATGAATGTTAAGAAAAAAATACTATGGGAGAAAGTGCAAAAACACTCAAAGTGTAGGGGGGAGAGACTTTTTAATTCAATCATTTTTAATATCAAATATATTTAGAATAATACTTTCATATTAATAAGTTTTCTTTAATATAAATAATATATATGTGTATCTATTTGTTAAAATTGATTAAACTCAAGGTCCCATTTAATTAAGGACAATATGAGTATTTCATTATTATTTTTTTGATGACATTACTTTTTTAATTTTTTTTTTTAATTGGAAACTTAGTGGCATGGGTAGGGCTGAAAATCAAACCAAGCTACTCGATACTCGACTCGAGCTCGTTTGATAAAAGCTCGTTTGAGCTCGATTCGTCACACTAATCAAACAAGCTTGAACATCATTTTTCGTTCGATAACTTTTGAAGCTCGGCTCGAGCTCGACTCAATAAACTAAAAATTGTAAAACTACATGTAAAATATCAAGCTACTCGGTACTCGGCTCGAACTCGTTCGATAAAAGCTCGTTTGAGCTCGGCTCGATTTAAAATCAAACCAAGCTCAAACACAAAATTTCAAGCTCGATAAAAATCAAATCAAACTTTAACAGTGTGTCGTTCGATACTGCTCGACTCGATTAGACCCCTAGGCATGGGTCTATGAATAAGGTAAAAGTTAAATTAGTGGAAACTGACCGTAATATTAAAACGTCAGTGTCAGGGTGAGTCTGGGTGACACGATGTTTTTGTAATTTCACCTGACCCCAATTGGGTTTATCCATTATTTCATTTATCCTCTATGTGTCAATTGGGTTCCAAGTGGACCTATATTAAACTGATCTAAGATGGGCCAACAGGACGACTTAGAAGTCCAATGTAAAGCAGGCCCTATTGCTTTCTTGTGAGAAGGGAAACAAATTTTATAAATGATATAACTAGCTAGTTCTTTGAATTTACAGGAAGAGCAAAACTCTCATCAGTTCATCAAATTCACTACAATGAATGTAAGCTAAGCTTGTATTTTGTTTAATGAAGTTCGAATTTTAATTATCAAAAATAAAAATGTAAGCATTTATCTGCTTCTGTTTTTCGTTTCACGTAATAAAAGACGATCCTTGGGTTGGAGGTTGATATTGATTTTTTGGGGGTTAATTTAAATGCTTGCAGGTGACCGATTCAGCACCCGCTATGATTAATTTGATTGGCTCCGAGTCTGATTCTCAAAGAACTTTGTATGTTTTCTCTTTCCTAATCTACTCATGAATATCTGATATTTGAGTTTTGAAAGCTGTTATGCGATTAGGGTTTTAGCTTTGCTGGATCCTGAACTTCAGGATTATTATCTTCATGAAATCATTTCTAGACTAGTTTACTTTGTTAAATGTTTTATGAAAGATATTAAAATGCGACCATATGGTTTTATTTATTTTGTTATTTGGTTAAAAAGAAAAACTAAAGTAGATTTCTTCATAAAGGTATCCATATGTGACTGGGACATCGGTGGTTGGCATAAAGTACAAGGATGGCATTCTCTTGGCTGCTGATATGGGAGGTTGGGTTCTCAATCTCATCCTTCTTTTTTTTTCTTTTTTCTTTTTCAATTATAATCATTACATATGGAAGGCTTGGGAACTATTTTGATTTAAATTCTATTTTAATCGTTGTGATCCGTTGAAATGTTAGCACCAAACAAGAAGATTGCATTGAATCCGAGTGTTTGTAACATTGAACTGAGTTCTAGACTTCTAGTAGGTGATACCCTCTTATTTAGTATTGAATTTTATGATGCAAAGTATTAAGGTGTGTAACTAGATAATTTACCTTGACATAATAAGGTGTATAGACATTATCATTACAAATTGAAAACAGAACGTAGAGTAAAGCATGAGTTCTAGCTAAAGTCTGCCCTTAATGGGTGGAGGTTTTAAGGTACCCTCCTGCTCAGATTCTCAAAATAGAAGTTTAACTTTCAAAATCAAGTAAAAGTGTTGTATCATATTGTATATCAAATTGAAGCCGATCATTTTGACTAATCACTATTTTTCATGCATAGGATCAAAAATTTTACCAGTCCACTGAGTTTTATTTGTATCCAAGTTGATAGCATCAGCAAGCCAAAAACAGATCTAATTTGACAAAGGTGAAAAATGAGTACAAGTATTTTTAGGACTTATGAATGTCATATTATCAAGTAAATACCTCGTAAGTTAAGATGATAGGCTGTAAGATTCTAGGAGTAATATTAGAGCTTTGAGGCTCCAGTAATCTTGAAGCTGTTCAGACCTTCCTTTACCCTTGAGGGCTCCTTTCATTTGGCTATTTCCTCCAGCCCTTCTGTTGCCAATTTACTATATACTGTTCATAGTGCGTTCATCTCCTTCCACTTGTGGGATCGCAACACCCATACAATTTTTCTCGTGTAAATATTAACTGTTGATGTCAGTATACAACCACCTTATTTCTAGCTAAGTTTTCTGATCATTTGTATTTTTATAAACGTGAATTTAGAAGCATTATCGATGTTAGCTTGCACCCATACAATGCAGTGGCATTCCATTTTTTCATCTCAAATAGCTGGTCAGTGGTCATTAGTCATGCCAAGTTTTATTCCAACTGATTTTCTATAATAGGTTCTTATGGTTCTACTCTTCGCTACAAAACTGTGGAAAGATTGAAGAAAGTGGGAAAACATTCAATTATTGGGGCAAGCGGTGAGATTAGTGATTTTCAGGAGATAATGCGTAATCTTGATGAGCTTATGTAAGTGTTTTTCACTTAACTGGATATAATTTAGAACTGCTTCATGTTCTTTTCATTAATGCTTTGTTTTGGTTGGTTCATGGCGGTGCTTGTATGTGATATGGAAAATTCTGATTCTATTATGTGGTTGTAGCTTGTATGATAACATGTGGGATGATGGGAACTCCTTGGGTCCAAAAGAGGTACATAACTATCTAACCAGGATGATGTATAATCGTCGTAACAAGTTCAACCCCTTGTGGAACTCACTTGTACTTGGTGGAGTTAAAAATGGACAGAAATATCTCGGAACCGTACGTATCATTTTGTATTTAATTTTAAATATATATTGACTCAATGTTGCTAATTTTTTCTGGGATGAACTGAAATTTTTTCTTGGTTTATTGGTGTAATTTCAGGTTAGCATGATTGGTGTACATTATGAGGACCACCACATAGCAACAGGATTTGGAAATCACCTAGCCCGACCTCTTCTACGTGATGAATGGCATGCTGATATGACTTTTGAAGAGGGTGTAAAATTACTAGAGAAGTGCATGCGCGTGCTTCTATATCGTGATAGATCAGCTGTGAACAAGCTTCAGGTTGGTTAATAATTCAAAATAGCTTCATTGAACTCTGGTATCCATTTTTTGGTCAGTTTTTTCACAACATCAGACACCTTAAACTTGTCTTTCTGCGCTAATATTGCTTTGACATTGAAAGCCCAAGAAGTAGAAATCTATTTCAAATTGATTTTGATGATCTTGCAATGTAGAAATGTTATGGTTTTTGACTTGGGACTTCAACATAATCTAGAGCGGTGCGGGTAGAAAATTTAGGATGAAGTTGAGAATATTAATACTGAGAAAACATGCTTGAGGAAATCCGAATCGAGAAAATAGAACTTGGGATCCACTAAGAATATGATACATAAGAGGAATTGTTTTACATAGAGTGGAAGACCAGAAGTTGGATAGTGAAAAATAGGATAGTGAAAGTCAATAATACATATGATAAGAGTGTGTTTTCTATGTTTACATGTTATAATCCTTTTTTTTCTTTTTTCCGCGGCTGCGCTTGATCAGATGCCTGCATAACTTTTTTGGACAATTACTTGATGGAATTAGGATTGAAATTTCTTTATTTGTTATCTGTGAGATATGGAAAGTTGATTTTGATTCACAGATTGCGAAAATCACGGAGGAAGGTGTCACAATATCGCAGCCATATGCGTTGAAGACTTTCTGGAATTTCTCTGCTTTCCTGAATCCTACTGCAGGTGCTGAGGGTTCATGGTAGTAGTTAAATTAGTTCCAAATATTTGCAGAATTATCTGTTTCATTTTGTATTTCGTAAAGGATAAATCAATATGTTTGTTTAAGTTGGAAACCTGTTCTTGAATCTATTGCCATACATTTCCAGATATTGATATTTTTATACGGTAAGACGCCCCGGGGATTAGAAATTACTACAAAAAGCCCGCCCACTCACATCTTGGAATTAATTACATAAAAACCCCTTTCATTTGAAGGCTGTTAGCCAAAAGTAATGGAAGTGATAATTATTTTATTAATTTTTATTTAAATACTACACCCTCGCACCACCAAGCAATCTCCCCATCCCTTACCCTTCAATCGCACCCCTTTCTCATCTGTGTGTGAACCAGCTTTAAGAGGTGAGCTGAAGGAGGGGTTGGGTGTCTATTCAAATGAATTCGTAATTTTTTCAAATACTTAAGCCAGCAATTATTGTTATTATATTATTTTGTTTAAATTTAGATTTGAGGATTTTTTTAAAAAATAGTATATCATTTAATTGAAATCTTAAATAGGTAAAATTGTTATGCTAAAAAAGTTTAACTCTATTCTATATGCATATAAAATTACGAGTGTGGCGAAGAAAATTTCTTCTCTTTTTTGTGAAGAACTAGTATAATTAGACAAGAAGTCTCTACTACATCAATATTATTATAATTTTTTTTAAGGTTTTACAACTCATTAAAATATTAATAGTATACATATTTCTTCGAAATTTCTTTGGAAAGTTCTTAAAAGCAATCACTTATTAAAGATCTTCAGAAAAAAAAAAAAAAAAAAAAAAAAAAAAATTCCCACATTTGTGCGGCATGAATAAAAAAAACACTATTTAGTTTAACTCAAAATATACAATTGGCTTAAGCCAAAAAGAGTCAAAACATAGAAATTGTTAAAATCGATTAAAACAGGTAATGAGTTATTTGATTAATAAATGTGATAAAATGGATTAAAATCAGGTTAAATTAGAGATAATAGAAGAATTGATTAGGAAATTTGATGAACCATCAATTTAACAAGTGAAATCAGTGAAAGAATGGGCTAAAATAACAAAATAAAAATTATAAACTTATTTAAAAACAAGTAAAATCGATATTTCTTTGAAAAATTCATAAGAAATGATCATTTATCAAAGAACTTCAAAAAAAATTAAAGAACCAAAAAAGGCCACCTTCGTGTTAGTTAAATAAAAAAAAGTACTATTTAGTAACTGGAAAACTTTAATTGGCTATAGCCAAAATAAGTCAAAAACATAGAATAGTTAAAATTGGTGAAAACCAATAAAAGCCGATTAAAAAATATATGATAAAAATGGTAAAATCAATGGAAATATAGGTTAGATAGAAGAAAAACGAGTTAAAGAGAATGAGTGAATATGGGTAAAATTAACCAGAGAGAATGAGTGAATATGGGTAAAATTAACCAGAGAAAATGAGGAATTAACCAAAAAAAAAAGGGAGGGGGGTCAAATCAATAAAAACAACAATGAGTTAAATTGGCAAAAAATGAAGGTGAAATATGTGATAAAATAGGCTAAATTAGCAAAAGAATAGGTAAAATCGAATAAGATTGAGTTTAACAGAAGAGAATTGATGAATTGATTAAAAATGGGATAAAACATTAAAACATGTGAAATCGGTCAAACAACGGTTTAAAATAACAAAAAAAAAAAGGAATACTTTTTTGCACAATTATTAAGAAATTATCAATTATCAAATAATCTAACAACTATTAAAGAACCAAAAAAAATGTCACATTGTATTGTATGAAAAAAATAAAGTACTATTTAGTTCACTGAAAAACAAACAATTGACTTTAGTCAAAACATATAAAAATTGTTAAAACTGATGAAATCATGTAAAATTTGGTTAAAAATAGATGATAAAAATGGTAAAAAAATTGAGAAAATGGGTTAGATCGAAGAAAAACGAGTTAAAGCAACAAAAAATAGTAAAATCGATAAAACAACGGGATAAACTGACAAAACACGGGTAACCCGGTAAAAATGAATGATCACAGCTAAACACGAAATAACAAAAAAGGGTCAAATCGATAAAAAAAATAACAATAACAAAAACCGAGTTAAATTGACAAAGAATGTGAAATAGTCGTTAAAATATGTTAAATCATAAAAAAGAAAGGCAAAATTGACTAAAATAGGGTTAAACTGAGGGAGAATGAGTTAATTGATTAACAAATGGAATAAACCAAAAAATATGGATGAGAAGGGAGGGAGATCAAATCGATTAAATTGGCAAAAAACGATGGTGCAATATGCCAATATTTGAGGAAATAGGTTAAATTAGCAAGAATTGATAAAAATCGATTAAAATTGAATTGATTAACAAATGAGATAAAACACACAAGCGGGTGAAATCGATCAAATAACGGGAACAAAAAAGTGCAATCGATACGTAGTATGTCATTAAGACCATAGTATGATGAAAAATTATTATATGATTCACCTAACTTAGGAAATTAGTTAATCACGAGCGTTGCATGAGTACTTTTCTAGTTTACTGAAATTTATAAGTCGTTGTATATATTTTTGTTTAAATTTTTATTTACTAAAATTAAAAATTATTTAGATAAGTGTATATAGTCACCCTATATATTACAGAAAAATGTCATAATCCCTAGTTGATGAAAGGGTGATTTTAAAAAATTATTATTTTACACAGTCGTGTGACAAGGTAAAATATGTATAAACCACGATTGTGGTTTTTGCAATTTTTAAAATGTGTGAGGGTATCATAGTAATTTTTATCAAAAAAAAAAAAAAAAAAAGGGTATCATAGTAATTAAATCTAACTTAAGAGGCATTGTTGTAAATGATGATATTTTTAAATGCAGACAAGACCCCTCTATTAGTTTGAATTAGTAAATAGACATTTGTGTTTATTTTTATCAGCAACTATGAATCCCTTTGGAAGGGTTGAAATCCTATTTGAATTGGGTTTGAGTGTTGAGGTTTGAGGAAAAAATGAGGTGGTAAGTATCAAATTAATTTTTCTTAATTAAGTCTAACACAATATATAATTTGCATATAAAATCATTAATCAATTTCATGTGTATTTTATTTTAACTCCTCTCAATACAATGGATTTATTTTTTGTAATAAGTTTGCAATTGGATTGTCTGTGAAATATGTACTTTATTTTCGACATATAAGTTATCTCAAAATATTCTGATGAACAACTAATGTTATCTTTCTGTTATGTTGAATGATGGAGTATCAAAGAATGTTCAACATAGTGTATTTGAACTTCGACTTTATTAGACCTGAGCTCAAACATTGCTACCTTTAATCAACACAAACTCCAATTAGTCCAATACAAATATGAACTGAATGTAATCCTCATCGAGCCACCAAACATCCTCTAGTTTGATCTAATCATTCATAATCCCTCTTAATTTGATCTAATATTTCGTAATCCCATCTTTTCTACCAAACGTCCCTTGAATAACTTTATACCAATTTTATGGTGCCAATAAATCTCCAAATCTTTTTCTCAGAGTTTTGACTGTCCAATTTATAAATAAATGAGAGGATAACAAATGATGTCTTGTATGTATACCACGAATTAATGCTATTGATATCTGATATGGAACGTGATTACATGCAAAAACATGCCCATAAATCTGTATACCCCTCCAGTGACATTGCTAGCCAAAAAATAAAATAAAAAAATTAAGTAACCTCGGGTTTTGGAGGTACATATCCCCCCAGTTATGAAATTACCCTATCTATCTATGCACAGTTCCATGAACTATAATACCTTCAGCAGTCATATCCTAGATTTCTTTCCTCAAAATTCTGCATCTAATTGATAATATTCTGAAAGTGGCCCAAGATAACAAAAGCAAAACACGAGGGTAGTTAGGTTTCACCAATGGCACAAGGAATGCAAGGAGGATTCTCCGATTGGTCCTGAGGAATGATTATTTGCAAGCAATGATCGTGAAACGTATGGCCACATGGAAGAACAGCAACAGGAGGTGGAATTGCAGGCTGATACACCGGGCCTTCTGCTGTAAATGAGAGATCCCTCTTGCACAGGAGACATTTATGTCCACTTGGCTGAGGAGGTCCATCAAAGCCTGCTAACATATGTATAAAGGAACAATTACTCATTTCTGACTATCAGTGAACCACAACTTCAATAATAAGAGCTTATTATACATAAGAACTTAACGGACTTGCATTTGGATTTGAACCGAGACCACAGACAATAATAAAATTAAAAAAGTAGGCTGCATATGATCTTGATAATGTTTATCATCAACTTGTTATATATAAGATAAAAGATCAACTGCTTCAGATATAACTAAATGTTTCATTTATATGCTGTTGTGATGGACACAAAAGAGTCAACTGAGATGCATACCTTGCCATTTGATATGAAGAGGGGCAGCGGGAATATGGGCTGTTGCTGGAAGAGGAGCTGCTTGATTGCTCTGGCTTTGATGGGGTGTAGGAAAATGCATAATACGCTGGGGACTAATCTTCCTACGTTGACCCAATTGTGCACCTGGAGGATTTTCAGTTGCTTGCCTTTTCAGAGACTCATGATAAACGATAGGAGAAGTTTGAGGTCTATGATCAAGATTTGCAACTGGAATAACCTGACCTGTAAAATTGGAAGAAATTTGCAACCAACCAAAAGAAGTGGCTTTTGTAATTAACTAATGTATAATGGAAGTAGATGAATAATGGATACCATCAGAAGAATTAACTCTCTGGATATCTTTTGTGAATTGCTGCACCATTTTTTGTCGATTTGGATCTATACAAAATATAAATGAAATTCTATTACCAAAGAAAAAAAAAAAATCTTCTAATTTCAAAGCAAAAGCATATCCCATACATACCATCAGAAGAATTAACTCTCAGGATATCTTCAGAGAATTGCTGCACCACCTTTTCCTGATCTTGATCTAAATAAAGTAAAAGTGAAGTCCTGTTAAATTAAGAAACATCTAATTTGAAAGCAAAAGCATAATCCATTACGATAGAAATCATGGAAATACCTGACACGAAGGTTCTTAAAGGAGCAGGCAAATGGATCGGAGGAGAGCCTGGTAAATCAAAGTATATCTGTAATGTCATGCAAAAGTGGGGTATTGCCACAATTAACAAGTAAGATCAAGGAATGAAGTTGACATACCAACCGAAAATGGAGGTCCAGGCTTTTGAAAATAATCAACCACTCCAAATTTTTGAGTTTGGTTCAGGCTGCCTGAAAAAAGTTTCACAAATTTCTTGTCAAAGATGATTGAGGCAGGACCAGGGGCAACTTACTGCTTCTCTGGGTTGGGCTCAGCATTGTTCTAAATTAGTTTTGCAAGTACAAAATAATTCTTCGCATAAACCCTCAGCATTTAGCGTACATATATAGTGAATCATTTCAATAGCATTTATTGCGCTAGACCATGAATATTACATCCTAATTAAAAGTTCTTTTCCCCAATCCCTCTCTATCTTTACGATTAAGAATTTGAAGATCGTATGTACAGAGTATTTAAGTTGCTTCATATCCTCACTCAGAACACATATTTAACTCAGTAAACCTTACACACACAAACACATATACATATATATATAAATATATAAACGATGTACTAAGAATATTTATGCAACATGGTCCGGCAAATTGTGAAGTACACACCTGTGGTGGCTTGAGAAGTAGCAAAATCACTAGACTGAACACTTAGCCTCTTAGGGAATGGACTTTCAACAGCAGACTGGAAATTGCTACCTTTTGGAACTGGAAATCTAATCCTCTCAGGTAATAAAATATTCCCCAAGTCTTCAGCAGAACTAACATTATGAGAAGAGTATAGCCGTCCTGTCAGAACAATGAACATTCATTAGTCATGGATACACACTACAGGAGCAGTAAATAAACCCAAACCAAATTATCCACATAGAGACTATTAGTCTATTAGTACACTACATTATATATTAAAAAAGAAATACTAGTATATAAGAACAATAAAACTTGAAAATAACTATTTGAGAAAGAAGTTATGAGCAATGAATGCTAGTCAAATCATTTGGCTACATTGGTATACGCTATTATTATTAAGCAAACCAGGGAACGGAATATTAAATCATTTTCCTCTGATGCGCGTGTCTTTTCAATCAAAATATATCCCATTCCAAGGCAATAAATTCCATCAGAATTAAGAGCATTTTACAAAAAAGTAAATTGGTAACCAATTTACTATTTGCTCAG